>ML802413.1:89670-125237 GCA_009831015.1 Picea engelmannii
GGTTTTAAAATTTTCTTTTATTCTTTTGTTATTGATTTTATTAAAATTGTTTTATTTTCATATAAATATTGTTTTTAAAATATATGTTTTTGAATTTTTTTGTCTTTTATTTTAATTTTAAAGTTTTAGTTTAAGATTTTTTAATATTTTTTGAATATTTTTTGTTTTAGACATTTCTTTTTGTTGAATTTTGTTATTTTTTTGCCTTTTTCAATTATTTTTTGTTTTTGTTTTTGTTTTTTTAATTTACTTTTAAAAGGTTTTTTAATGATTCTTTTGTATAAAAAAATATATATTTATATTTTATATTTTTATATATTTATAAAAAATATATAATTTTTTTGTAAAATATTGTTTTTGGAGGGAAATTTTAATTTTTTTCTTTTTCTTTTTAGTTGTTTTTCTTTTTCACCTTGTTTTTTAATCTTCTGTTTTTTTAAATCGAAATTAGAATATATTTGTTTAAATGTGTTTTTTTGGTCATTTAAAAAAAAATTGGGAATATTTTTTTATTTCTATTTTTTTTTTTAATGTAAATTAAAAAAAAAATTGTAAATAAATTTTCAAGTGATCATTTGGGGTCCAATTTTGGGTTGTTTATTTACGTAGGGTTTTGTTGTCAATATCACAATTTCAATTAGATCGTAAATAGCCATGATTTTCACGTTTAGGAAAAAATATTTTGTTTTACTTAGCATCACTTTTTAATTTAGGTGTTGATTTTAAGGTTTTTCTGAGCCACTGTCTGAGTTTCGAAATCCATGTTTGAAAAATGTTGTAATTTTGACCTCGTTTAAAAAATTGGTGCTATCGGTAGCACCACTTTTTGATTTGGGGGTTGATTTTCATGTTTTTTACGCAAAAATATGTGTTTTAAGGGCTAGAGTTCTCGTTTTGAGGTCACAGTGCTCGTTAAGTCAGTAACTATGTTATATCATGTACAACCAACAAGTGAGAACTAGGTCGACAAGGGTTGTGATTGGTAATGGAGCAAACCAACAACAAACCCCATGTATGATGAGGATTTTAACCCAGTGGATTCACGACTCAACTCAGATTTGGTTAGGTTCGAAAGTAAAAGCCAATGAAACGCCTTCCTCAAAACTCAAATAAGGGTATGCATAAGGTGATATGACGATGTCATCAGGGAAGAAAATATGTAGAGTGTGCACGCATTGCCAGCAAGCGATACAAAATACCCTAATACAATAAATAGCAAACTGTATCTTCAAATAATTCATTGACAGCCGCAAACCAACAAATCGACATAGTGAATGTGCAATCAGCTACTCAAAATCAAAACTATCAATGAGCTCATTCAAGCTTCCATGCAAGTGAATCATTAAAGCCAGGAGCAGAATACTTCTTTTCTTTTCTAGAAAGAAGAACAAGAAAGCATCGAATGCAAGCACAACAACTAGTCACAGAGCGAGACATAAACTATTTAGAAAAAAAAAAAACTTTAGATGATAGGGAAACGAAACCCAGGTACCTATTGTTGGGCGAGTTAAATGGTGCCTCTTAGCGGTTGCAGCAGTTACCAATACTCGAACTTGCTCCAAAACCAAATGATATGAATGCCAAAACCCAAGGTGGTATACCAACGGTGGTGGTGCATTAACTCAATTGGTCACGCCGTATTGGGGTGACGGCCAGCATTAAATATCCACTAAACCCAAGACAAGCCAAGTCAAAACCCTATGCAATCGTTAAATGCCAAGTAGTTTCCAGCTCCTCAAAAATCACGTGCCACCAACACAACCATCTATTACATACGACTATTGATTGTATCCAATATGCATTGTATATCCAATATGCATTTCCCACATGCATTCAAACTTATCACAAGCATTATCAATAAATAAAAACCATGGACAATGAATTTGTAATGTAATAGTATGGAATGAATTTCGGGTTGGGGCATATTATATATGTTGTAAATTATATCCCATCTATGTTAAGACTTGCAAGTTTTACCATATGCAAACCTTCGAACCACCACCTTTTATCAACAGTCGAGGTCGTTATCACATGGAACATATTCGTGCAGCTTGTATAATGTGCATGGATCATATACATAACTAATGAAATATGTAAGTGACACACTAAGGATATATGTATATAAAACACCTTTTATATAACACGCTATATAAAAACAACAAATTCATCAAGTGCATCAAGTAGTAAACTAGCGAATCATGTCAAAACAATTTCCAACATTGAATCGTTTTTTACCATTTGAAGCCCTGAATTATCAACAACAACCAGCAACCATAACTTAAACTATTTTGATAATGATTTTATCCAATATTGACATATTTAAAGTTTTGGAAATTGATGCCCCACAAGGAATTTTTCTTTAATCATCATTTGAAACCACCATTGTTACCATTTAGTTCGTTGAAAACAAAAACCAAGTTCATACCAAATAATAAATATGCAGACCATCAATAAGCATCCAACACAACCATCAATGAATATAGGACTAGGCGACTTCTTTTTCAAGGGACTTCTTTTTAGTTACCTTCTTAGTGATATTATAGTGGGGGGCACTTATATATATATGTGTGTGTGTGTGTGTGTGTGTGTAAAAAATATGTGTTCCTTGCAATTCTTTGCAGGTTGGTGACTTCATGACGATTTTAAGAGTCAACAGTGTCCTCAACCTTATCTAGTCGATGACATTTACAAATGATTGTTCATTTTAATGAGAAGTTTTTTTATTGTATATGCTTTGAGGACAAAGAATGTTTAAGGGGGGAAGACTTGTAATATACACGAGGTATATTACATTTATTATCATAATGTAATAAATAAATATCATGCCATAATAGCCATATGTTAAACACCATGTAATACTAGTAATAAGATGATTATTATGTAATGTATCATTAATATGTAATAATGATAAGTCGTGCCCTTTTCTAGGGACATGACTTATCACCCCTATGTGTATGTATATGCATGCTCATTATATCTCAAGACATGTCAATGAATAATAAATAATTCTTATTTATCCCTAGTGAAATATATGGATTCATCCTTATTATTATGATTGCTCACATGAAGTGACCAAGAGTCTTGCTTCACCTTTCTTTGAGACTCTTGTCATTCATATTATATTAAATGGGTGTAAAGCTTGAATCTACGACATCTTTAGAGAATCTTGGAGAAAAATCAAGTAAATCTAGAAGCATTTTATAATTTATATTCTTAAAATTAAAAGCAACACGTCATATTCTATCCTCCTCATATAAGCTAGCATTTTCCTATTGAGAGGGTGGCTATGACTAGGTGCCTAGTGTTCAAGAATAAGACAATTAACATGAAAAATAGGAGGCTTCCTAGGATTGCTTCAAAATCCATTCGAAGTCACGTATGCACTACTACATATGGGCGGATTATTCCATGAAAATTTTCCACGTTTCCATTATTTTCATATTTTTTTTTAAATAGGGCGGGATTTTCATCAATATTGCCACAAAAGTTCGTCAATATTGACACGAAATTTCGTCGATATTGCCATGAATAGGTTTTTTTTAACTTGGGCGGGATTTTCGTCGCTATTGCCATGAAAATTTTGCCTATCTCAAAAAGCATCTGCTAACAGTTAGTTGACTAGTTGATCTATATATACCTGACTTTAAGAGACTTTGCGACACAAATGCTATAGTAGTGACACTGTTTGTGGCTTTTGTTTGAGCTGTTTATTTTTTTCGTCACCCACCGGTTGAACAAATCCAATTCTCGATCTACATAGCTCGGATTTTGAACTTGCAAGGTTAGTATGTTTTTTTATTGATGTACTCATTTAACTTGTAAATTTTTGTTCAAATGTCGAAATTTCATGTAGCTTGTTTTTTCCTTGATAATATATTATATGTGTAGTACCATATTTCATGTCATTGGTTTTTGGATCCAGTTAGTATATTCTATGGAAATTCATGTGAAATGTCAAGAAAAATATTTTCTGAAGAAGTATTTTAAGAAAAGGGCAATCACTCCATCAATAAGTCAATTCAAACATTAAAAACGAATGTCATTATCAATCTAGATTAATTTGAGCCTACAATTCCTTATGTAAATTTAATCCTTTTTACAAAACCACCAACTCATAACAACTTTATCGATTGAACTAATGTTTGAAATATAAAGTCATGGAAAAAAAATCCTCTTAAGTCTAATTATATCCCTTAGAGACCTTGTTAGCTCTCTAACTTTTGCGTTTCTATGATGTTGTGCCTATATATATTAATGTCATATTTTTAGTCTAGTATTAGGTTTGGTTATTCATATAACATTGTATTCTTATATGTGATGTTTCTCTCAATTTTTTATAATCACGCGCAATTCTAGATGTAGTGATTAACTCTAGTTTGTAGTTGATGTAACTTGTTTATACTCTAGTTTCGTCGCTATTGCCACGATTTTTAAGGTAAACCTATCTTGAGGATGATGACATGTGGAGGGATTATTTCGTCGATGTTTCCACGAATACCTGGTTTGTGGATATAGCGATGAAAAAAGTTCCACAAAAAATAGTCTTTTCTTTCATGGAAAGTGCAACGAATATGTGTGGCAATAGCAACGAAAAACCATGGCAAATTTGGTCATATGTAGTAGTGATGGCTTAAGAGGGATTGGCATAAAGATGCTAAGTCCGACTAAAACATTGAAAAATAGAGGAGGTTATTGTGCAAAATATTGTTACCATTAAAAAGACTATCACACCTAAATTTAAGGAGAAATTGTGATGCAATGAAGAAATAGAAAATAAGATAAATTTAAGGTACTATAAAATCATAAGTTAACCCCAATCTAGAAGATCAAAAATGTCTTTTTATTACAATTTATTTAAATAAGAGAATCAACATTACTAAAATAAAAATAAACTTTAACCAACTCCATAATTAAATAAAGCATTTCAGAATTCCTAAAATATCATGGGATGACATTAACAACATACGATATAATATGTGTTATCAATACCTTAAAAATTTTGACATTTGATAATCAATTTATAACATTTACAACATACAATACAATGTAATTTCAAATAAAATTTATAAGTCATATTATTTTATTCTATACGAATAAAACCAAAGTTTTAAAATATATTGAATTATACATATAGTGAATATATTAATGATATAAATATTAATTAATATATATTTATTTTGATTTTAAATTTATTTTAATTAGGGCCTTGTAACTAAGAAGTTATGTGACAAAATTTTGTCAAAGAAGTTAAGAGACAAAATTCCTTCTGCACATCGACAGTAATTGATCTCTCGAAGAATTCAAAGACTCTGGAAGCCACCACGATCCAAAAAATCCATACCATTCACCCTCAAACAACCATACAATTGAAGCAAATTGTATGGTCAAAAATTCATACCATTCACCAATGGCCAAAAAGCATCGGAAGAGAGAAAGTTCAGAAGCAGATTGTCAGGGGGAGTTACCCTATGCCATTGATGTCAAAGGGGGAGAAATAACAGAAGTATGAAGACATGGGGAACATTGGTCGCAGGGGGAGAATGAGTGTTGCCATCAATGCCAAAGGGGGAGATTGTTGGAAATTAATTTTCATTGATGTCAACTTTAGGGGAGGTCTAGACGCCTCTAGAAGTAATGGGTATAATTGAAGAAGTCTTAAAAGTGGTCTCGGCCTTATGGCATAGATTTAAACATGGCCCTCATGGGAAGACGCTTTGAAAAAGTCTACAAGAAACCCAGAGGTGTGGTCATGAAGCCCAAAGTTGACTGAGGAAAATGAGGTTGGAGAACATTACAAGTACATAAAAAACCCTCATAGATGGATAGTCCTCGTCATGTTGTTTCCAATGGTAGGTGGTATGTCACGTAGTTCCTCATAGTTGAGGAGTTATGAGGTCATGAAGTTGGAAGCCCCGAATTATGGTTAAGAATCCCCTAAATGGTTGCAACAAGAAGTTACAAGTCATTAATTAAAGGGTAAAACACTTACAAAAATAAAGTACAGTTCAGCCCTAATGTGAAGGAAAGAAGTCACTTGGAAAAGTATAAATACACCTCAAGAAGCCTCTCATTTGTAAACACAAGTTCAATTCTTATCTATCTTTCAAGTGATCTTTTGGTAAACCTTTTCGTAGCGTATCTAAGGAAGCAGATCTAAGGAAGAAAGGAGTGTGAAAGTATCAAATTTGCAAAGAAGGAAACCCTAATTTAGTTGACCCACGTGGATCAGGATACTAGTGTCCCACGAGGCAACCCCATGGGTTGTTTAGTGCCTGTCACGTGAGGTCCCGCATGATATCTAACATCTGTCCAGTGAGGCTAAGACAGATTTGAAGAAGGATTCTTGGTTCAGGCTGCAACAAGGTATGATCATACAACAAGGTTGTTACAGGGTCAAAGATGGTATGTATCAATTTTCCTCCATGAGTAAAGGTATGTATTTTATGTTTTTGTTTGAGAAGTGTTGTATCATGGATGGTATGACACATGCTTAAGGCATGTATTGGAGGCCCTTTTTGGTACATGGTTTCATATGGTTGAGTTTCATTTATTCGTGATATTAATACATGCTTGATACATATCCTTGGTACATTGTATATGGTTGTTATGGTTCATTGTTAGAGGCACATCTTTGTGATGATTGGCACATGTATGAGGCATATACTTGGTATATGATCTTGTTTTTTATGGTGCATGCTTGAGGCATATTGTTGAGACATTGGCACATCTTGGATACTTGGCATATGGTTTACTGTATGGTATATGATTGAGGCATAACTTGGATGCATTAGAATATATCTTTGATACATGGCATATGGCATGATTGAGACATATCATGAGTGATATGGTATATGGTTGAGGCACATGTTATGGTACAGGTTTTGGGACATGATTGATACATGTTATGGTACATATTTTTGGTACATGATTGAGACACACGGGTTGATGATGGTATATCAATTGCAGTGACAGAGACAGTGGAAGTTACAGGTTGATGTGGCAGTGACAGTGACAGGTTGATTTATCAATGACAATGGAATTTATAGGTTGATCGGTGGTAGTGATAGTTTGATTCTACACTTATATTTCAGGGAGATAGGATGGGGTAAGGAAAGGAGGTTGCAGCCTCCTTCTAGCTGGTGTCGAAGAACTCAGGGAGCTAGAGCTTCCTTCAGGTTGGAGCGTGTAAACTAGGGGGTTGGAGCCTCCTTCCATTTGTAGCTGGAGAATTCAAGGATTTGTAGCTTCCTTCAGGTTGGAGCCTGTAAACAAGGGGTTGGAGCCTCCTTCCAGTTGGTGCTAGAGAATTATGAATGTAATATTTGACATATAAGAAAACATTTCATGGTTTTCTCCCATTTGGATTTCCACGTAAATTTTGATGTATTATGTATCTGTGGTTATTTTTTATGCATTGTTGAATTATATTGCTCATGATATATTGATAATATACTTCTAATAAAGTTAAATATTACATGTTCTAATTAAAAGGGGTAAAATATTGCATAATATTGATTCACCCCCCCCCCCTCGATATTCAAACAGTGTACGGGTTCCACTTGGAAATCCCCTTCATGCTCCACCTGGATCACATTCTAATTAATTATGGGGTTAGGGTCAGGCACATGTTTCTTTAATAATGACACATGAAATACATTATGCACTCTCATGGATGCAGGAAATGCTAGCATGTATGCAACTGGCCCTATCTTTTCTAATATTTCAAAAGTTCCACAATATCTTGTTGCCAACTTTGGGAAACTCCCTAATCTTAGCGAACTTCTATTTTGATTTCACTTTTAAAAACACATGTTCGTCCACTTTGAAATATCTAAACACTCTATTCTTTTCTACATAAATTTTCTGCCTATCCTGGGCAGCTTTTAAAATTTGTTTGATCTTTTACATCTGCTATTCCATTTCCTTTAACAAATCTTTCCCAACAATTGCTATGTTTGTTGGATTATCCCAACTCACTAGCGTGTTACACTTTCTTCCATATAATGCTTCAAATGGACTCATTTTCAATGAGGCATGATACCCATTATTGTAAGCAAATTCAACCTAATGAATATAATATTCTCACTTTGATGGTTGGTTCATCACATACATTATAAGCATGTCCTCAATTATTTTGTTAGTCCTCTATGTTTTCCCATCAGAATATGGGTGATATGTTGTACTGAGATTTATATTTGTCCCAAAGCCTTTGAACAAACCCTTCCAAAAATTTGAAGTAAACTCTGGATCTCTATCTAAAACTATTGCCTTAGGCACCCCATGCAATCTGACAACTCATTTCGTATAAATTTATGAAATATTTGTTTCCTTGTGTGTTGTCTTCACTAGAATGAAATGTGTTGCCTTAGTCAATTTATCCACCACCACCATGATGGAATCATGTTGCTTCACTGTTATGGGTAGCTTTGTAATAAAATCAATCGTAACTACTTCCCACTTCCATTCTGGAATGGGTAATGGCCGCAATAACCTCGCTGGATGTGTATACTATGTCTTTACCTTCTAGAATTCTATACATATAGCTATGTAATTAGCCACTTCTTTCTTCATTCCTGGCCAAAAATATTGGCTTCTCATAGCTGCAATTGTCTTTTGATATCCTAGATGTCTAGTATATGGTACATTGTACATTTCCTTTAGCACTGCATTTTTCAGTTCATTTTAATTTGGTACATACACTTATCCTTTATACATGAGAATTCCACCTTCTTTCATCTCATAATATTAAATTTCTACTAAAAATTTCATTGTTGTAATATTTTTTTTATGCTCAAACATTGTTGATCTGAATTTGTTGTTACAATAATTTTATCTTTTAGATCATTATTGTACATGCTAATGGTTGCAACATGCACTTCATGATCTCTTATGTTGAGTGCATCAACCACTTGATTTTCCTTGTCCTTTATATGCTTAATTTCAAAGTCATATTCACTCAGAAATGTCGGTCATCTAGTCTATCTAGCATTTAATGTTGGTTTTCCAAATAAAATTTTTAGACCACAGTGGTTTGTCCTTAGCTCAAATTCCCTCCCCATGAGGTAATGTCTCCACATTTTTAATGCATGTACAATTGTTGCTAACTCTAGATCATGGGTGGCATATTTTTTCCATGCTCTTTTAAGTTTCTAGACTTATAGCATACAACATGATCATTTTGACTGAGAAATACATTGAGCCCTTCCTTGCACGCATTCATGCACACTACAAAGTATTCATCTGGATCTGCAATCTTGAATATTGGTGCACTTGTCAATATGTCTTTCAGTTGTTGAAATCTCCCTTTAGACTTGGAATTCCATTCAAATTTCACTCCCTTCTTTTGCAAAGAAGTGATTGGGCTCGTAATCTTTGAGAATACTTTTATGAATCTTCAGTAATAACTGACAAGACCCATGAATGATCTTACCTCCGTGACATTTCTTGGCGTTGACCATCCTCTAATGGAATCTATCTTCTCAAGATCCACTTTTATCCCATCTGCTGAAATTATATGTCCCAAGTTGTGAATATTCTTTTGATAAAAGATGCACTTACTTAGCTTAGCATGGAATTTATGCTGTCTTAAAACTTGCAACACCATTCTTAAATGTTTCTCATGTTTCTCATGTTCCTCCTCTGACTTACAGTATATGAGTATGTCATCTAGGAACACAATTACAAACTTGTCCAGGTAATCCATGAACACTTCATTCATTAGCAACATAAAAATAGTTGGGGCATTTGATAGTCCAAATGGCACTATCGTGAATTCATAATGACCATATCTTGTCTTGAATGTTGTCTTACTATTGTCTTCTTCTTTTATCCTCACTTGATGATAACCTGATCTCAATTCAATCTTTGAAAATATTCTTGCACCTTTCAGTTAATCAAACAAATCATCAATTCTAGGCAAAGGGTATTTTTTCTTTATGGTGACCTTATTTAGTTGTCTGAAATCAATACAGAACCTTAATATTATGTATTTCTTCTTCACAAAAACAATTGGGTCTCCTCAAGGTGACACACTTGGACATATATACCCCTTCTTTAACAATTCTTCAAGTTGCATATGCAACTCCAATTCTGGTGTGCCCATTATGTAAGGTGTCTTGGACACTGGGGTAGCTCCTGGCGCCAAATAAATAGAGAAATCAATGCCTCTCTTTGGTGGAAATCCTAGAATTTCTCCAAAAACATCTTTAAAATATCGTTCTTCAATACTTTCCACCTTATCTTTGACTACCTCTTCCACATGGGCTACAAAAAACTGACATCCCTTCCTAAAAATATTTTTCGACTGCATAGCTGAAATCTCTCTAATAGCTACAACTCTTGGAATGCCTTGAACCTTGCCTTGCTTCCCTTCTTCATCAAGACAAGTTATTTTCCTGTTGTAACAATATAGGATAGAATGGTGTTTTTCCAACCAATCCATACCAATTAGAAAATAATATGAACCCAATGGTATGATGTTCACATCTACCTTTGTTCGAAGTCCATTCATGTATATTTCACATTATTTAACTAACTCATTGATTTTCCTCTTAGCCCTCATGGATAACTGAACTAACCAAGATTTCTTATGCTTACTCCTTTGCAAGTGAAATATTTCAACAATGTTAGCATTTATGTAACTATTCCTATCTCCTTAATCAATAAAAATTGATATGTGTTGGTTATCAATCTTACCTTCCACTTCAATCAAGGGGGATTGATATTTGTCTTTCTTGTTGTCCAAGGGTGCATAAATCCTTGGCATGTTTCCTCCCATGTCTTCAATTGTTTTATCCCCCTGAATGTTTTGGAAAGTCCTCATTCTTTCTCCTTTGTGAGGGCAGTCCCTATATAGGTGATTTCCCTCACATCCCCAACATTGTACAGGTTTTTACCTTGGTCTTTTCCCAAATGAATCTGCAGTCATGTGATCATTTTGGGTTGACTAACCTTGTTTATTTCCTTGGAAATTATTCCTAAAAAAGGGTAGATTAAAACCTTTATGCCTTTAATCATTTTTCCCTTTCATCTTGTCATTCCAAGCCTTTTGGAAAATTGACCTTCCTCTATTTTTCTCATAAATATGATGTGTTCTCCTTATGGATTCTTCCAAAGTTTTTGGGTTATAATATTGAATCTTTTCAATGTAGAAGGAGGGTAACCCACTTAGAAACCTTTGGATTTTGACCTTCTCATCCTTTATGAAGTCAACATGCTTCAGAAATTCAAAGAACCTTTTCTCATATTCTTCCATTGACATGGCTCCCAACTTGAATTCAAAGAACTCTTTCATCTTCCTTTCATAATAATGTTTAGATAAATATTTCTCTTGGAAATATTATTTGAACTTCCTCCATGAGATCCTCTTCTCATCAAGGTGCTTGGATTTCTTAAGCTAATCCCACCACATGGTTGTCTTTCCTTGCAAGTGGTAGGTTGCAATTCTAGCTTCTACCGAGAGGGGTAATCATGCAACTGGAAATATTTCTTCATTTCCAACATCCATGCCTCAACCTCTTCTCCTTTCTTATGCTCACCATTGAAATTTGGTGGCTTAATGTTTTTGATCTCACCTCACATGATGTCTGCCTCGGGCCTTCTGCTTTTCCTTCAGACAGGAGACACACTAGGGATTCTCCCTAGCCCTGAACTTGCATGAGTTATTCTGGTGGATTTCCTTGTATAATGTTGGGTCCTTCTCATGCTTTTTGACTACCTGTCATTCTCATGATCATCCCTTTTGCTTTGGGATCTAGTTGTAGTCACTTGTCTAGCACTAGTTGCTTGCTTGGTGTCAGAGTATTTGTTAACTTTCTTATGTAACATATTCAAACTTTGAAGTATCTCTTCCTAAGCCTTCATAATTCTTTCATTATCATCTCTATAGATCTTCACTTCTCTATGCATGGTTATCATAGTTACAAGCTCATGCATGTCTCTTCTCCCATTAGACTATGTCTCAGCACTAGCCATGTTGACATGAAGACCTACGATCTCCTCCTCATGGATATAAGATCCCTTAGCATCTTCCATGACTCCATTCCTCATATAAGAACCAAATTTGATTTCTTGTACCTCTAATTCTATAAGAAATGTGCATGTAATAATTATTGTTAGAACATGCATAACATAAAACATTTCATCAATTAAAATACAAGTTACTCTTTATCCCAATTTATGAAAGACACAATGCACCAAATAAAAATATGATTCCTTCGATGCATTCCTATCTGAAAACAAATTTCCAATGGCTATACCCATGCCTCAATTTGAGTTTTGAGCGAAAAGTTATGTAACATACACAACCACCCACAGGTCAGGGTATGCTACCTTCAATCCCACCCTTGGACTTATTTTTCTTACCGATGCCTTTTTAAAATTTAAGGATGCATAAAAGGAAAGACTTTAACGGCATGCACAACAATAGTCAGCAAGCATGCATAGTCTAAAGATTCAATTAAATGATAATTAAATATACAACGGAAACACATTCATATACATGTAATTGATACCATAACAGAGAGCACTTATCTTTATGAAAGATGACACCAACTGGTTGCAGACCAAGGATGTTCCACCCAACCGTAGACACTATTGTTCCAAATCTCAACAGCAGCGTCACCCTCGAGCCAGGGCTATGAATCCACAAGGATGGTTCTAGAGTGTTACTTGGCTTCCCAAACGAGTCAACACCCAAACTCTCACGGTTTTCCCAGCTCTCTTCTACCCAGCTTGCACCACCCGAGAGAATGGACATCCACCCTTCTTTGCCACGTAGTCCCTCAAGCAGTCCTTCTCCTTATTCGGGCTCCAGCGCAACTGGTCCATAATCTCAATGTTGTAACTCTCAGGACTCGCAGCTGCGAGCAACGTTGGACACAGGCCAACGCATCTCAGATGTGCGGGCCTCAAGTCACGGCTGGATCACACCAGCAACTACTACAGCCAACTATCCCATGACTAATTATTCGGCAGTTTGTCTCCCTTTCCTAAGCTATGACACGGATGAGGATGGATCAATGAATGGGTAAATGGGTGCATGAAAGTGCGAGAGGGAAATGAATGAATGTATAGGGAATCAATGAGCAAGCCATCAGTCGAACCCCCCCATCAGACTAGAGGTGGGTTTAAGTAACCTCGTGGGGAATCAAGAACCTCCTGGCCTTCCCCAAGAATCTCACGTAATCGATCCCCTCCCTTAGGCAAAAAGAGTAATTAACATAGGAATAAACACTTAGCCCCTCAATCCCCCTCTCTTGTGGAATCATAGCCCCCTATAACTCTAGTCCTTGTCCGTCTAGCAGCCAGCCATGTATTTATTATTAATAATGATAGAAACAATTACATGTTTTGGGCACTCTATCCTCTCAGCATTGTAACAATACATTATTTAAAATGGGGGTTAAAAACCTGGGGTGTTACATCCCCTCCCCCTTATTTTGGCACTGTCCTCAGTGCATATACAAAATAGAGATCAAAATCTCAAATTTATTCAAAAAGTTGTGGGTACTCTGCCCACATGTCATCTTCATGCTCCCATGTAGCATCTTTAGGACCATAGCAAGTCCATTGAACTTTTACTAGCTCTATAACTCAATTTTGGAGCATTTTGACTTTTCTGTCCAATACCTGCATTGGTTGAACCTGAAAATCTCCCTCTGTCTCTACCTGAATCAGATGCCAATAAATAACATGGTTAAGGTCATGTACATATGTATTTAGTAAAGATACATGAAATACATTATGCACATTCATGGAAGCAAGCAATTCAATCATGTATGCAATTGGCCCTATTCTATCCAATATTTCAAATGGACCGCAAAATCTGGCTGCCATATTTGTACAACTACCCAATTTCAAAGGGCTTTTTTTAGGCTTCACTTTCAAAAGTACATGCTCTCCTACTTTAAATTCTCTAGATGTCTTGTTCTTTTTTGCATAGACTTTCTGTCTATCCTGAGCTGCCTTTAAATTTTGTTTGATCTTAACCACCTGGTCTTCCATGTCCTTGATCAACTCTGGCCCAAGTACCACTCTATCTGTTGGGTTGTCCCAGCTTACTAGAGTATCGCATTTCCTACCATACAAGGCTTCAAATGGGCTCATTCTTAATGAATCTTGATACCCATTATTATATGCAAACACAACCAAGTGTAAGTAATCTTCCCACTTAGATGGCTTATCCATCACATACATTCTCAGCATGTCTTCAATTATTCAATTGACTCTCTTTGTTTTCCCATATGTCTGGGGATGATATGTTGTGCTAAAGTTTATATTTGTGCCAAATCCTTTAAACAATCCCCTCCAGAAATTGGAGGTAAACTTTCTATCTCTGTCCGAGACAATTGTCTTAGGTATCCCATGCAACCTAGTAATTCCCTTTATGAAAATTTCTGCAATATTAGTCGTTGTATGCGTTGTCTTCACAGGCACAAAATGAGCAGCCTTTGTTAATTTTTCAACCACCACCATGATTGAATCATGTTGCTTATTCATTCTAGGTAATCATGTGATGAAATCCATGGTGATCACTTCCCATTTCTTCTCTGGAATTGGTAATGGTTGCAGCAAACCCGCTAGGTGCCTATGCTCAGCCTTCCCCTTCTGACATTCCATACATCGAGCGATCTAATCAACAAATCCTTCTTCATTCTCGACCAAAAGAACTGGCTTCTTACTGCTGTAATTGTTTTCTGCTAACCGGGATGTCCAGCATAAGGAACATCATGCATTTCCTTCAGTACTTAATTCCTCAGTGCTCCAGAACTAGGAACATAGATTCTATTTTTATGCATGATTAATCCATCTTCCTTTATTTTCTATTGTACATCTCCTTGTTGTAAGCTTTCCTTTACCTGTAGGTAATGATGGTCTGTAACAAGACCATCTAAAATTATGTTCTTCAAGTTTGACTGATGCATACTGACAGCAGTAGCATGCATGAGATGCACTCTTCTACTAAGTGCATCGACAACTTTATTCTCCTTTCCCTTGATATGTTTGATATCGAAGTCATATTCACTTAGAAATTCCAGCCATCTTGTTTGCCTGGCATTCAAGGTCGATTGTTCAAAAGGATACTTCAGGCCAATGTGGTCTATCCTTAATTCAAATTTCTTCCCCATGAGATAATGCATCCACATCCTCAAGGTGTGAACAATGGCAGCAAGTTCCAAATCGTGGGCGGCATAGTTCCTCTCATGTTCCTTAAGCTTTATGGACTCATATCAATTGACATGTCCATTTTGCGTGAGGACTCCCCCAAGTCCTTCCTTACATGTGTCTGTACATACCACAAAACTTTCATTTGGGTCAGCAATCTTTAACACAGGTGCACTAGTAAGTAATTCCTTCAACAGATTAAAATGATTTTCACACTTGAGTGTCCATTCAAATTTAGTTCCCTTCTTTTGCAAAGAAGTGATGGGATGAGAAATCTTACATAACCCTACTATGAACCTTCTGTAGTAGCCAGCTAATCCCATAAAAGATATGACGTCTGACACATTTCTGGGTGTTGGCCATCCTCTAATGGCTTCGATCTTCTCTGGATCTACTGCTATGCCCTACTGTGAAATAATGTGTCCCAAGTAATGGATTTGATTTTGATAAAAAGAACACTTACTCAACTTGGCATACAACTGATGTTCTCTCAGTACTTGCAACACCAGTATTAAGTGATGTCCATGCTCCTCTTCATACTTAGAATAGATAAGTATGTCATCCAGGAATATTATGACAAACTTATCCAAATAATTCTTGAATATACCATTCATTAAGCACATGAAGATAGTGGGTGCATTGGTCAATCCAAAAGGCACCACTAAAAATTCATAATGCCCATACCGGGTCCTAAAGGTTTTCTTATGAATATCTTCTTCCTTGATTCTTACCTGATGGTATCCTGCCCTCAGGTCAATTTTTGAAAATATCTTTGCTCATCTTAGCTGATCAAAGAGGTCATCAATTCAGGGTAGAGAATACTTGTTATTTATAGTGTACTTGTTCAGTTGTCGGAAGTCAATACACAACCTCACGGTTCCATCCTTCTTTTTGACAAAAAGTATTGGTGCTCCCCAAGGTGAAACACTTGGACATATGTACCCTTTCTTCAACAATTCCTCCAACTGCATTTGTAATTATTTTAACACTAGTGTGCTCATTATGTAAGGTGTTTTTGACACCGGGGAAGCTCCTGGCACTAAATCAATTGAGAAATATATCTCCCTTCTTGGTGGCAATCCAGGTATTTCTTGGAATACATCTTCAAATTCTTGTAGTACCGAGAAATCTTCGAGGCTTGGCCCATTTGTATTATCTGTCTCTTCCACATGAGCTGCATACAATTGACATCCTTTCCTAAAACATATTTTCAGTTGTAAGGCTGAAATCTCCCTTATAGATATGGGTCTTGGAATTCCTTTCACAATGCTCTGTTTTCCATTTCGATCAAGACATGTAAATGTCTTGTTATGACAATCTAGGACAGCATGATGTGTGTCCAACCAATCCATTCCAAACAGAATATCATAAGACCCCAATGGTATGATATTTAGATCAATACTAGTATTCACGCCATTAAGACTTATGGAACAACTTCTGACCATATCATGGATTCTTCTTTTGGTTCTAGTGGCTAACTGAGCCAAACTTGCTTTTCCAAATTCACTCTTCTCCAAATGTAATCTATCCACTATCTTAGGATCAATGTAGCAATGAATTTCTCCTGAATCAATCAAAATAGAAACAGGTTGATTTATGATCTTACCTTCCACCTTGATCATATTGGACTGGTACTCTTCTTGTTGATCATCTAAAGTTGCATAGATTATTCCCATATCTTCGATTGTTGTAGCCTCTTGGATGTTATGCACAGTCTTCACTCTGTCCTTTCTGTGTGGGAAATCCTTGTACATGTGATCTTCCTTGCATCCCCAGCATTGGATTGGTGGTCTTCCCCTTTTTCTCAAGGAATATTCTTTCTTGAAATCTCCCTTAGCATATTGATCTTGATTATTTCTATTAGGCTCATTCCTATTGAAGGGAGGTTTGAATCCTTTCCTCCTCTGATCGGACTTCGCATTTTTATTTTCCTTCCAAGATTTCTACAGGGATTCTCTTCCTTGGCCTTGCTCGTACAAGTATTTAGCCTTCCTGATGGCCTCAGTCAAGGTCTTGGGTTCATCATACTTGATATTTTCCTTATAAAAGGATGGAAGTCCACTTAGAAATATATGTATTTTCACTTTCTCATCACCAATGAACCTGACATACTTTACCAATCCCAAGAAATTATTCTCGTACTCCGCCATAGTCATGCTTCCCAACCTAAGTTCAACGAACTCCTGCATTTTCTTGTCATAGAAATGCTCTGAGAGCTACTCCTTCTAGAAGTACTTCTTGAACTGCTTCCAAGTGATCCTACTTTCATTAACATGTTCCACTTGCTTCAGTTGGTCCCACCACATTGCATCTTTCCCCTGTAAATGGTAGGTGGCAATCTTGGCTTCCAGGTTGGATGAATAGTTATGCAACTGAAAGTATCTCCGGAGTCCAAGAAACCATGCTTCGGCATCATCTTCCCTTTATCTTTCATCGTCGAAGGAAGGTGTCTTGAGCTTCCTCAGCTCTCCTTGCAAACTATCTATCTTGTGTTTCTTTCTTTGGTGTCTGACAGGAGACACCTCTGGAGTTCTTACGAGATATTCCAATGCATAAAACCTTTTTTCTGAGTAAGGAGGTGAGTGGTGTCCATGAGCTTTACTAACACTTCTGGAATAACCAGCTCTTCCACGATCATTCCTTCTTTCATGGCACCTGCCTTCTTCCTCTTTTCTTGAGTTTGATCCCTTCTTCGTTTGTCTTTGCAACTGATTTAAGATCTACAACACTTGAGCATTTATCTGACTTTTCTCTCTCATCAGTCTCTCGTTGTCTGCTTTGTAGCTCTTCACTTCCATCTTTAGGCTTCTTATTGTTTCTAGTAACGTTTCCTGCTCTCATTTTCCTTTGTGTCCATTGGACTCTGTCTCTGCATTACCAACTCTGGTATTCTAGCCTTCAGGCTCCTTATCATGATTGGAGGCTCCCTCACCTTCTTCCATTTCCTCAATACCCATCCTGATTTAATGTGTTTAAACCCCTTAATTCTGCAAAATGTGGAAGCAACCATTTTGTTAGAATTATGCATATGATAAACAAAATTGCCAAACCATGCTAAAGGTCTCTTTCTTTTTTTGTTCATGGAGATCATATCCCCATTCTCCGAAAATAACAGTGTCATGTTATCCTTGGCCGACACAGAATATCATCCTGCACAAGCGCTTCCTTCAAACCGCCTTCCTAGGTGACCACGGCTAGCAACCGCAGCTAAATCCTTTCTTAGCACTTTTATGTCTCGAAGACAACCAACTCGGCCCTTGGCCCTCCTTCCCTCAACTCTGCATATGACCACGGCCATGACTCTGCGCGCTTAGCTGAAAAATCACTTGTCCAGAGCTTCAGGACTTCGAAACTTTCAGCCAAGACCAAATCAATAGTCTTCGTTCTCTTTCATGATCAACGATCGAGATCCACTTCAGGACTTCGCGCTTTGGGGGTCTCAACTTTCCCCGCTTGCCTCCTCCCGGAACGCTTTTACCCGGAGTTCATGATCTGTCGACGGGTGTCCTCCCATAGATCAGCGGTTGTGAATCGCTTCGGCTCTTCGAGCTTCGGAAGTTTCAAACTTTCCTCCTACACTTTCTCCCGAAGTGCTTTCACCCGAAGTCGACGATCCTTCAATGTGTGTCTTCTGGAATCAACGGTCGATACGTACTCTGGCCTTCAGTAGTTTTCGACCGAACGCAACATGTCACATATTTCCCCTTCAGAGTGGCTAGTCTCTGGACTGCACGATCTGTCGCCACGTGGTGAGATACTGGAAGTGGACACGTGGCCCAATCAGGTGGGTGACACGTGTCACATTCTAACCGACTTTTCAATACTCCAAATGCTCAAAACTTATTGACACATGGCACACATTCCATGTGTCCATGTCATCCCAGGTGACGTTTGCAAGCCACGTCACTTCAAAAATTCCGAGGTCCACATCACCTCTTGGTGACGTCATCATGCCCCATCACTTCGGCTCTTTGGGCTTCGGGATTTCGGTAGTTTCCATACTAGCACACTTCCAATTTTCCCGGACTCAGAATTTCCAAACGGGCCAATCTGTCGCTATGTGTCCTCCTGGATCGGACGACTAAGATTCACTTTGGGTTTTCACCCAGATTCCACAGATATGCACCACGTGTCCTCCTTAATCTGACGGTTGAGGTTTACTTCGGGTCTTCAGACTTTGAAAATCTCAAATTTCAAAACTTATTTGGCCCCACTGGCTTTTATCCGAAGCCCTGGATCTAGTGATGTGTGGCTCTCGGCAGATCAATGGCTGAGATCCTTTCAGGTCTTTGGGTTTTGGAAATCTCAAACTTCAAACCCCTCGAAGTACACGGGATTTTGTCGTGTGTCCTATTGAATCAGACGGTCGAGATTTACTTCGGCTCTCTAGCTCTCCGGGCTTCGGGAGTTTCAAATCTCAATCGAAAACCTCTCGAACCGATTTCTCTGGAGTTACTTTTCTGCTGACACGTACCTCTTGGTGATCGACGGTCAGGATCTACTTCGACTATATGGAATTTCGATGTTCGAGCCCTAACATGTCAGATCATTGCATGCCTTTCAATTTACGGGGGAACGCATCGACGGTTTGGAGTAACCCACTTTTTGCCTCGCAATTCTCCCGATGTTGACACGTAACCCCTTGGGAAACCGTGGTTTGGATTGCGGGACCACCTTGGGAAATTATCTCCCATGCAACTTGGTTTCCCACAATGCCTCATGTCTGTTGATATCACTCTCCAATAGGATCCAATGGTTTTGACCTTAACCCTTGCTTCCTTTTCATCAGACGAACCATGCTCACCTATCATCCAATCCAACGATCCCGGATCTCTCTCGATCCTACAGTGGTGGTCGCTCTCGAATTTTGAAGGGGACGGTCGCGATCCTTCGAACCCCATACATGGGTCTCTATCGTTCTATCTCCTGTGTAAATTCTGTAACGCCATTCCTCCTGAGCTTTTCAAATCCACAGTCAGAATTTGATCTTGAACCCGAGACTCTGACCAATAGACCTGGCTCATACCATCCCGGTGTTTCAACCAGAAGCTCTGATACCAAACTGTAACATACCCATCCACCCACAGGCCGGGGTACGCTACCTTAAAGCCCGCCCTTAGACTTATTTATCTTACCGATACCTTTTTTAAATTTAAGGATGCATAAAAGGAAAGACTTTAACGGCATGCACAACAATAGTCAGCAAGCATGCATAGTCTAAAGATTTAATTAAATGATAATTAAATATACAGCGGAAATACATTCATATACATGTAATTGATACCATAACAGAGAGAACTTATCTTTATGAAAGATGACACCAACTGGTTGCAGACCAGGGACGTTCCACCCAACCGTAGACATTATTGTTCCAAATCTCAACAGCAGTGTCACCCCCGAGCCAGGGCTATGAATCCATAAGGACGGTTCCAGAGTGTTAATTGTCTTCCCAAACCAGTCAGCACCCAAGCTCTCACAAGCTTCCCATCTCTCACAGCAATCCAAGTACCCAACTCTCTTCTACCCAGCTTGCACCACCCAAGAGAACGAACCTCCACCCTTCTCTGCCACGCAGTCCCTTAGGCAATACTTCTCTTTATTTGGGCTCCAGCGCAACTGGTCCAGAATCTCAATGTTGGAACTCTCAGGACTCGCAGCTGCAAGCAACGTTGGACACGTGCCAACGCATCTCAGACATGTGGGCCTCAAGTCACGGCTGGATCACACCAGCGACCACTACAACCAACTATCCTGTGGCTAATTCTTCGGCAGTTCATCTCCCTTTCCCAAGCCAAGACGCAGATGAGGATGGATCAATGAATGGGTAAGTGAGTGCATGAAAGTGTGTGAGGGAATGTAATGCCCCTTTCCAAATAGGAGCTCCAGAGAAGAGGCTTAATGGTCTAAACCGCCCTGTTAGACTATAGCCAGGGCCAAAGAGGGGTAAACATGGTTACTAGAGGTCACTCCAGTCATAGGTGTTATATTCGGAAAGTGGCATTGAGCTAAAAAGGGTTAAAAGCGCTTTTAAGTCATTATGAGCTAAAAATAGAAGTCAACAGTGAATTAGGGTTTCAACATGATTTAGGGTTTTGGAAGTCAACAGTGAATTAGGGTTTCATCATGATTTAGGGTTTTGGAAAGCTATAAAGGAAGGGTCAGCGACCTAATTCATTATTATGCAGATTATGACTTGTCATTGAGGAGAAGAGGCGCATCTCAGGAGAGATAGTTCAGTGTATTCTAGGAGGAAGACACATGTTGGCTGATTTCGGTGTTGAAAGACACACCCTAGTCACCGAGAAGATCATCCAGGTCTTCCATCATTCTTCATTGATTCCGCAGTGCTCCCATATTCTGGGTATTATCTTTTAGTTGCTTATTTGTATTCCGGCTAAGATCCTTTTGTCTTTTTATCTAGCCGAGTGTTGTTATTTTATTCAGCTGCAGTTGCTTATTTATATTCCGGCTAAGATCCTTTATATGTTGATCTAGTCAAGTATTGTCAGTTATTCAGCCACATTCGGCCATTTTTTAATCCACAGAGATATCATATTACAAACTTTGCAGTCCTTTGTCGCATTTATTATTTGTATGATCATTTATATGTTGTAAAGCTTTGATCCTACACACACATTAACAACGTTTCCTAGACTAGCCAAGTCAGGAACATTACAGTGGTATCAGAGCTTTAGTCCTGCTAGCCTGTGACTAAAGACAATGAGTGCAGTAGAAGACCCAGAGGGCCGTGAACACGTAGGTGACGAATATGTCACTTACAAAAGGCATCAGGAAAGAAGGCATAGGCCTGATTTCCCCCTTTTCCTCCTAGCTTAGAGGAAGAGGAAGAGGCACACAGAGAAGCAGAGAGAAGGGCAGAGCGTGAGGCTGAGCATGAGGTAGAGAGGATTCTAGGAGACAGATATGAGCGACCAGAGGGCAGTGGCAAGGCCCCCATAGATCCAGAGGCATCTTTCATGCAGGTTATCAACGATATGTTAGCTAGTCAACGGACCATGTCTCAGTCCTTGGCACAGGTGGTTGATATATTGGCTAGAGTGGGCACCCCAGATACACAAGTCCTGCATGCAGCATAGGGGAACTCAGGAGATGGCAGTAGACCCCAATCACCCTCTCGCACATACACCTCTGCGAGTAGGATTCCCAGACCCTTGTTTCCCAGTTTCCAGAGGGCACCCCCATTAGCAGCACCGCCACAGATAGCACAGAGGCCACCCACTCATGCCAATGACATTGCAGAGTATAGGAGGGAGTACGCAGCATTGGGTCGTGACTTCCATCAGAACATGACCTTATTCGAGTACTGTGGACTCGGACTCAGGAATTTCCCCAAAGAGCCACAGAGGGGAGGACCACAACAACAACAGGGGCATAACCTTAATTTCATCTGAAAAGTTGGGAAACTCACCATCCCTTCTTTCGATGGATCATCCAAATACACTGCCAGAGCTTGGGTACAGAAGCTAGACACGTATTACAAGCTCAACCAGATGACCGAGACAGAGGCCATTAGTTTCGCGACCTTACACTTGGAGGGTGAGGCACATGAGTGGTGGTATCATGGACTGGTGACATTGGGTCACAGTCGCATCACCTCCTATAGATATTTTACAGATAGGCTCATGGACAAGTTTGACAGGAAAGATCATGAGATACACTTCAAGGATCTATCCCAGTTGAGACAAACTAGCACAGAAGAGGCATTCATCACAGAGTTTCAGCGGGTAGTTATGGCAGTGACAGATATATCAGAGCCCGGGTTGATCATGCTATTCACAGAAGGACTCACAGAGCCTTTGAGAGGATGGGTGAAGGCAAACAAGCCTCCCACTTTCCAGGATGCCATCCTTCGCACTCGAGATCTGGCAGACTCAGTGCCAAAGACTAAAACTTTCTCCAAACCATTTGTGCCCCAGAGCGATCGAGACAGGAAGCCATTCCAGAGAGAATGGAAGGGCAAGGAGAAGTTGGATGATGAGACTAGGTGAGAGCTTATGAGGAAGAAGCTTTGCTTCAGCTGCAGAGATCCTTGGTTCCCAGGCCACAGATGCATGGGCAAGGGAGAGATTCATTATATTGAGGTAGCAGCAAACAGCGTGGACAGTGAGGAGGAGGAGTAGGATGGTGGATCCACTAGTTTAGAGGAGGAGTCAGCACCAGCAGAGGAGCAGCTTCCCTGTAGACCACCAACACCGACAGGAACCCATCCTCCAGTAGTCCCACAACCACCAGAGCAAGCTAACAGGGGGAAACCAGCAAAGGGAGGAGTCATAGCGACCCTTTCTGGTGTCCCTGGATATGATACCCTCCGTATCAGAGGGATTATTCAGGGGCAACGGGAAATCACCCTGATAGATGGTGGGGCCACCCACAACTTCATTGACGCTTCACTAGTATCGAGACAGGCACTTCAGACAAAGGAGTTTGAGGGGTTTGATGTTGCGGTAGCAGATGGCCACACATTGGAGTGTCTAGACAGAGTTCCAAACTTAGAGATGAAGTTAGGAAACTACACAGTGAGAGACACATTTTATGTGGTTGACCTATCAGACACAGATGTGGTGTTAGGAGTTCAATGGATGATTACCTTGGGAAAAATCACTACCAACTACCAAACCTTGGAAATGGGATTCGAAGATCAGGATGGGGAGAAGGTTGTTCTAAGAGGTATGTCGACAGGAGCACCCAGGATTGTTTCAGCCAAGAGGATGGAGAATATATTCAAACATGGGGAGGTAGCATATGCCGCAGAATGTTTGATCACTACTCAGAAGGTCGACAACAATACCACACAGAGATCAAGAATTTATTGGGACGACATCAACAAGTCTTTGAGGCAATTCCACCAGGGAGACCACCTGACAGGGGGTTTGATCACACCATTGAGTTGGAGGAGGGGGCCAAACTTATGATCACCCCCACCTATCATCATCCTAGGAGGTTCAAGGATGAGATAGAGAAGACAATCAAGGAATTTTTGGCGATGGGACACATCAAACCGAGCAACAACCCATTTGCTTCTTTAGTTGTCTTAGTTCTGAAGAAGGATGGCACCATGAGGATGTGCATTGATTATCGATCCTTGAACAAGAAAACCATCAAGAACCGGTACCATATCCCACGCATTGACGAGTTGATGGATGAACTATATGGGGCAGTATTCTTCTCAAAAATTAATCTACGCTCTGGATATCATCAGATCAACATCTGAGAGCAGGACATAGAGAAGATGGCATTTCGATATCATTTTGGACACTTCGAGTTCTTGGTTATGCCATTTGGGCTAACCAATGCACCTGCTACATTTCAGTCTTGCATGAACCATATATTCAAGGATCAGTTAAGGAAATCAGTCTTGGTTTTCTTCGACGACATCTTGAACTACAACCGGTCATGGTAAGAGCATATGAGGCACCTGGATGAGGTATTGAGCATCATGGAGGCACGGTCATTATATGCCAAAGAGTCCAAGTGCGAGTTCGGTATGACAGAGCTGCTTTACTTAGGCCACATCATCAGTGCACAGGGGGTACAGGTGCACCAAGAGAAGACCAGGGCCATTCTAGATTGGCCAACACCCAAGAACGTGACAGAATTGAGGAGCTTCTTCGGGTTGTGCAGCTATTACAGGCAATTCGTCCGGGTTTTTTCTCAGCTTGGAGCACCCCTGACAGATCTTACCAATCATGGGGCCTTCATATGGACTGAGAAATCATAGGAAGCCTTTGATCACATGAAGGAAGGCATGGACACTTGTCCAGTGTTGGCACTACCAGACTTCACCTTGCCATTTGTACTAGAGTGTGACGCATCCGGCGAAGGGATCGATGCAGTTTTGATGCAAGGAGGACACCCCATTGTATTCAAGAGCCGGAAGATTAGTCAACCTGAGAGGTTGTACTCCATTTATGAAAAGGAAATGTTGGAAATCATGCATGCCTTGACCAAGTTCAGACAATATTTGGTGGGCAGCAAATTCGTGGTCAAGATCGATCACAACAGTTTGAAGTATTTCTTTGAGCAGAAGGACCTCAGTGAGCGCTAACAGAAATGGATGACGAAGGTACAGGCATTTGACTTTGACATAGAGTATGTCAAGGGGAAGAAGAACATTGTGGCCGATGCACTATCGAGGATACCTACGACATGTTCTTTGATGGAGATTTCAACAGATTGGAAATCCCACTTGTTAGTGGAATATTCCAAGAACAAGTTCGCGTGTGAGGTGATGGATGGGCAGATACAGGATGACCGGTATAGGGTCATTGACAATGTCATATTTTACAAGGATATACTCTACTTGGTGTCAAATTCAGGACTTAAGAAGAATATCCTCATTGTAGTTCATGATTCACCTCTAGCAGGCCATCAGGGGTTTTTCAAAACCTACAAACAGATCAGAGAGAGGTTCTCATGGAAGGGCCTCAAACAAGACGTTATGAGACATGTCAGTGAGTGTGTGACTTGCCAACAGAACAAGTCAGAGAATGCTCTTCCAGCAGGGCTACTTCAGCCACTCCCCATTCCAGATCAGAAATGGGAGAGTATATCTATGGACTTCATCACGGGTCTACCCAAGGTCCAGGGTAAGGACTGTATCTATGTAGTGGTCGATAGATTAACCAAGTTTTCTCACTTATACGCCATACCGACAGAGTACAGCGCAGTTCAGGTAGCCGATATTTTCTTCAGGGAGGTCTTCAGACTTCATGGGTTGCCGAAGAACATCGTCAGTGACAGGGATAGTCAGTTCAATGGGACATTTTGGAGAGAGTTGTTTCGGTTGGTGTTATAACCCTAAATTGCACCACACATGCTTACATGGCATCAGGCCAACTCATATCCTTTCTTTTCCAAAAACACTACTGAACAACTCTTTGAAAATCCTCTTGTATAAAGGCCCACGCACCCTAACCCATTATTGCACGCGTGTACACGATGGCTGACCTAAAACAGCCCGCGTGGACCGAAAAAAGCATGAAAAAGGGAAAGTTGTTGATGGAACAAAAAGCTATGGGTGAGTTAACTGAAACTCCCGTCCATGCATGGCCGAGGGTTCGTCCAAATACCTAGCTCCTTCTAGCCTATAAAAGAAGGGGTAGGGGTACCATTTGGAAGAGGAAAAAGATAGCAAAGAAACTATGCCCATTGTCCCAACCCTTTAGCCTTTCCTTATGCCAAAGGAGATTCAAAGCAAAGCAGTTGAAGGACAGAAGAAGAGGAGCCCAGGATCAGGTTCGAGGAGAGGTGGCCAGTCTCAGCTTTTGTAAGTTGACTCATTCTAAGTAATAAAGAGAATGATTTTCCCGTCCCAATTCATGAACTGTTTATAGTTTGATCAGTATATGTTTTGATTTCTAACCCGTTAGTATATAAGTAGTATGCATGCATAGTTGTTGCTTGTCCTGGATGCAGGTCAACTTTGGAAGGAGTATTGTGAACAAGTAATCAAGCACAACGGAAGATTGACATCAAACGCCGGGAATGAGGTAGGTTGATCTTTCCATGCATTTACTAAGAAAAGGGGATTTAAATCTAGGGATGAAGGTAGAAAGTAATTTCTATTCGGTCATATTTGCATGCAAAGTCTGAACTCTATTTTCTAGTCCGTAGGGTGATTTTCCCCAACAACAGAATTGGCGACCATACTGGGGAGACTCTCTAGGGTTCCTGGAATTTTCTTTAGTTTTTGGGTAGTTTAAAGACTAGTTTTTCTTCCCTGTCTTTTCTTTTCATTTCTATAAGGTCTAAGCTAGTAGGGATTCTAGTTTTCCATACCAGTTTTCCACGTCTTTTGTTTGACTGTGTTATTCGGGACCCACAGAGGTACACGCGGCCTGCACAAGGTCTGCACACGTGTACCCGTGCCCTACCCTCCTACAGCCCACGTGTGAATGCTAGCTGTAGAGGTAGCAGTAGCGTTTAGAGTTCAGAGGCAGTCATCCTCTTCCCTGTCAAAATCACACATTCTCAGGGAGGTCTCTTGAATTCTGTCTGAGTCCTGTTTGCTAGCAGTCCTATCTCAGATTGTTTTTGCTTTATCATTTTTCCTTATATTATTTGTTTTTCTGTTAGAAAGAGTATCCAAGACTTCAAGGGATCTTGGTTATCAATAACAGTGGTCTCTTTCTGGTTTGGTCTATCTGTTTTCATTTTTTCTTAGAGTTTGGATATACACACGATCTGTACAAGGTCAGCCCACGTGTACACGCCCTCTGTCTCTGTTCAACGTGTGTTCGCACATGTGTTTCTTGAGTAACAGTCACATGCTTGTACAAGATACTTTTTGTTAAGGGTAAGGCAGTCATCATTTCCCTTGATAAGAATTATTCCTCTTAGGTGTTTTGAATCTTCGTTTGAACAGTCAGTAGCTTAGGATTAATTTTACTCTTAGCTTACTTTTTCTCATAAAAATAAGAGAATTTTTAAAGGTTTTTAGACAAGTGTGAGAGTCATTGTTTTTAACAGAAAATTGCTAGTGTGTGATTTTTTACCTGATTCTTTGCGATCTATGATTTAGGCCAGAATTGTTTTTCTTGGTTTTTTGCTTGTCGGTATTTTCCCTTTCTTGCTTGACTAGCATTTAAATAAATAAATAAAAATCTCTTTTCATTTTCTTCTTTGGTTGAAGAGTGTGTTGTTGCATCATTAGCTAGGGAAAAGTCTTTTATTTCATAAGTTTTTGCAGTTCACTTAGATCATAAGTAGCTCGTAATCGAGTGAAACTCCTTTGAGTTTGTTGTCCAAAATCTTAGAAAAAATTAAAAATAATTCTTTAGAAAAGTTGTCGAAATTTTGCATTCAGTAAAAGTTTTGTTTCCAGCTTTTTTTTTCATTTTGTGCTTGGGTCTTTTACACATCATCAGTTTCACCCTCATACCCCTTGACGTAAGACAAAGACATAAAAGTAACGCTAAATTTAAAATCTACTAGACTTTTATGTTTGTAGGGTTCACAAACTAGTTCAGGACTAGGGCCTTGGATTAGGTTGGAGAGGAAACTCTTCAAGGCCATTTAAAATCAAACATTGGAGTCTGAGATAGGGAGTGTCTAAGTCCAGTTTCATGAAAGTTATCTGGGACACCCCTCTAACACAGGGGATAAACACGAGGTCACGTGTGGAAAGTTAGCAGAGATAACCCCTCCAAATCCGGACCAATCGTAGTCGAGAACACATATAGAGGGCTTGTTTTGGGATTCTGTCGTTTGCATTTGCCACAGGGCTTTGTGGGTCTCGAATCCGTTCGATGTCCTCAGTTGTCTTCCGGACCATTTGCTCTCGATACCCTTGACAGGTTTCGGGCTCAATACCCTACTCATTGTGGTCTACCCGACTTTCGACTGTACCCGTCTGGTGACTGTTCGCGTACTGGCAACCTAGTTGCCAATCTTTGTTAGGGACATACACAGGTGACTGCGGGGGTATACCGCGGTACCTAGGATAGACATCGGGCCACGCTTTTCAGAGTATACCTGGAGGTTGCTTCCATGTTTGAGTTACACTTGCACCGGTAAGTTGCTCTAGTGTTGGTTGTTGTAACTGTTCTTCCAATTAATTTAGTGTTTGTTTGTCTTATCTTATAGGGATTCTTTTGTAGTGGGTGTTACTTTTGAGCATTTAGACTACCTTAGAGTGTCTTGGATATTCTCACACAGTGGAGGATCCCGAGCTCCGTCGGTCATGAAGGCTTCTTGGCCTGTTGTCGGTTACACTGGAGCCACCCCCGCCACCATTAAGGCGGAAGCTAGACCAACAAGGGTCTTTTGAAGCGACCGGGTTACAAACCATTGTGCCCGAACAACCCCCGGAGGAATCAACCATTTCGGACCTTGAAGCAACCACTCTTGGCTTGGTTGAAACCCCAACCACTGATTTCTTAGCACCTTTCATTGTACCAATTCAATTTCACGAGTGCCAGACAGTGTCGCACACAGCAATGGAAACAAATGTTGTTACTCCTTCTGGGAATTCTTCAATTCCAACCACGGTTATCACCACAGGAGAGCTTTCATCTCCTAACCCACCGTCGACGATCTGAGTCACCATGGGCTCAACCGCAACTACTTCACACAGTGGTCCAAACCCATCTTTGGCGGTGGCCACAACCCCTTTCACACCTAGTGCAACATGCCCTCCGTTCTCATACGGGATGCCTAGTTTGGGTACAAGTCCTGTACTTTCCTACTCCACTTTACAGACTTTGGGTCTGGGGGAAGGGAGCTCTAGCGCTCCTCTGCAAGGTCACATGGGGGGCACTCCTGTCCCTTTTAACGCTTTTCCTTATGGAGGAG
This sequence comes from Picea engelmannii, assembly GCA_009831015.1. NCBI lineage: Eukaryota > Viridiplantae > Streptophyta > Pinopsida > Pinales > Pinaceae > Picea > Picea engelmannii. The sequence continues at coordinate 119,149 of ML802413.1, forward strand.
GTCATATCCCTCCTTCACCCCCTTCACTCGGTGGCTCGCATCAGCAATCCGTCGGGCAACTTACTCACAATAGCTTATTTGGAGCGGGGAGTCAAGGACCACCTTCGCATAGTATGCCGATAGGTTCGACACCGTTTTCTTGGAACAGAACGTTTGGTAACAACACTTTCTCATCAACCACTTTCCCGACTGGGGGAAACCCCATTTTTGGACAATCTACTCCTGTGCAAGGTACTATTCCTGCACAGGGGGCAAACCTAGCAGGACCTTGGAATTTAGGGCAAGGATCCGTTCCCTCCTCCGAAATGTCGATCTGGGGTAATTCTTTCCACAATCAATGGAACCCCGAACAAACCACTATGCCTATCCCCATAGGACCGGCATGGGGTAACCCTTCCCAAAGTCCTTCGAATACAATGCATGCCCAACAATCTATGTCCTATTTGGGAAATCAGTCGATGATGTCTCTACATATGCAAAATCCTTACACTGGCCAGGGCCATGGTTTCTACCAGAATTCGGGCCAGCAGCCAAACTTTTCCTGGCAACCTGGTGCCAGTCAAACTCCAAGTCCCTTTTTCCCAGGTTATCAGCAACAACCCAAACTACCGTTCCTGGTGACTTACACTTGCCATACTTGACAAGGTTGTTGAATGACCCTATTTGTCATGATCCGCATTGGCCTCCTATGCCGACGAAGTTACCTTCGGACATTCCAAAGTTCGAAGCCAAGCTTAATGAAGATCCAGGAGATCATGTGACTACCTTCCATATTTGGTGCTCATCTAACTCATTGAAAGATGACTACGTACAGTTGCGATTGTTTCAACGTACTCTCATTGGGAGTGTCGCGAAATGGTACATTGAGCTCAATTGCTCAAGATACTCTTCTTTTGGCAAACTGACGATGGCTTTCCTGAACCATTTCCAGTTACCTGTGAGATACGATGCTGGCACAGAGCTGCTCGCCAACTTCGAACAGACAACAGCGGACCATATCTCTGATCACATCCAAGAATGGATACGCCGGAAGAGTTTAATCAAGGTACCAGTCCCACCAGCATTATTGCTTGAGTGGTTCCTTAAGTCTTTGGTCCCACAGTTATCCAAAGATGTCATGACATCCAGAGTTTTCTTCGAAGAAGATGCCATCATGAGGGCTCAACAGTTTGAGCTCATCTATTCTCAGTATGATTTATTATACAACATCTTGCCAGATGCGCCACGTTCAATACTGGATAAAACTAGACAGAGAGTTGGACCACATTCCGATGGTATTGTTGGTTCAACACAAACAAAGCTCGTTGAGCAATTGACAAAGCAGTTGCAGCAGTTATCCATACAACACACAGCGGCTAGCCAAACTACTGCTTTGGCTACTCCCCCTACCAAAACGTCGGAAGTACACACAGTGCAGTCGACTAACCCAAAGGCCACCCAGCAGCCTGAAGGGAAGAAAAAACAACGAAAGAAGGGTAAGGGGGATAAAAAAAACCAACGATAATGCTGGCGGGGACAACACTGAAAAATGGAAGGCGAGGTATCCTTGCAACTTGTGCATGGAAGACCACCCAACCCATTTATGTCCTCGACTTGCAGAGGCCCAAAAATTTGTCACGCAGCAACAGCAGGCGGTGTTGACTAATCCATTTCAACATGGGAAAAACCTAACTCAAGCCTCTGCAAGCACGGCAGGGGATAGCCAAGAACCCCCTTCGCCTGCGAACAACCTTGCATCCGCAAATGTATATATGGTGAAGGGTGATGCTTTTATATCGACTAGAGCGCATGACTATAGTGAACCAAGCACTTCTAAGAAGGGCAAAGAAGTTGAACTCCCATCTCTTCCTCTACAGATTGAGAAGACGTTGGGCGAAACAATGACACGCATTCCAAAAAGTGCATTTAAAAAAGCTTCTCATAACCCGAATGCAAGGGCTGCCCAGAACTACTCTATGGTGGAGGATTTATCACAAACCCCTTGTGCGATGTCCGCTTTGGAGGTCCTCCAAAGCTGCCCTGCTCAGAGGAAAGCCTTGTTAACTGCTTTGGTCTCTACTGAGACTTGTAATCCGGGTACCATCATGTTAGATACAACTGACTTAAAACCTCGTTTGCCTTACCATGTAGCTTTTCAGATAGTAGTGGCTTATCCCACGAAAAATTTTACACGGAATATCTTATGTATGGTCGTTGATGAGGGTGCCTCGACATGCGTTATGTCGTTGGCATGTTGGAAGGCCATTGGCCAGCCCGTTTTGTCTCCATCACCTACTCTCCTCACCGCTTTCAACGGTCATTCGTTCCGACCACATGGTATCATTCCTTCTTTCCCCGTGCAGTTAGGAGGGAAGACCGTGTGTGTCGAAGTAGAGGTAGTCGATGCTCCCCTCGACTATAACCTCTTGTTAGGAAGGAGTTGGACTTATGCCATGCAAGTTGTGGTTGCTACAGTTTTACGGATCTTGTTGTTTCCACATGAGGGTCGGATAGTGACCATCGATCAATTGTCTTTCTCCAGACCTGACCCTGCATTGGGGGCATCCACAGTCCTGATGATTGATAATCCTCAACCAGGTGTCGTCAACGTAGGGGTTGGTTTGTGCCCATCTTTGATGGGGACCTTCGATTACCCGCCCCCTCAAGGTGATATCAAGTTTATATCCAATCACCATAAGGATGAGATTTTTCAAGTTTCATCGTTCTGCATGACTTACTTCGATGATCCATGGATACTTCCTTCCCCATCAGCCACGACGGATGAGGTAGGGCACCCGGGTATGTCCATTCCCTTGTCCGCCGCTGAAGTAGCGTACTCTTTAGTCCAGCAAGCTTCAACTAACACTGAACCAACTCCTGCACAAGAGTTAGATCCACTTCTAGAGCCTATTTGGGCTCATGGTTCTCTCGCTAACACTGATTTGTTAGACTTAGTCTTGCCCCCTGACGAAGCAGTAATCGAAGCAATGACTAGTCCGGACAAACCTTGGGAAGATCTTCATCACAAATCATATTTCCTCCCAGAGTTAAGCCGAATCGAACAGGAGAATTCACCGTGACTATGACTAGAAATAGATCTTGTCATACTAATCCCTTAGCTACACACAAGATCTATGCTGAGGGTAATATGGAAACCATTGATGAAACGATACCTATCAATATCTCCAGAACCCCTGGCGTCATAGACAATGTTTTCGTCGGAGCATATAGCTCCCCCGAGGAGATGCCAGGCATCGACCCACAAAGAGTCTATCATGAGCTAACTTTGTTTTTTTTCAAGCTCGCTTTGAGATCTGAAAGAAACATCCGGCGAGACTGCATTTATGCTTTTCGATCTCGTCCGGATTAACTAAGAAAAGTAACCATTATGGAGTCTTCTTTAAGCCCTTTTCATACTCCTTAAAGATGAAAAGATTGTCGAGTGTCCTTGTTTCTTCAGACTCGTTCAATTGGTCCGGAAGAACATTCCTTAAATGGATCTTCTTTTAAGCCCTTTTCAGACCCTCTAAACATGAAAAGATTGTCGAGTGATCTTGTGGTCTTTCACGCTTGTTAAACTGAAATTTGAAGTCACGTCTGTCCGGCGGTAGTTTACCCCTTTTTCGGTCCGGACGATCAACTGTATGAACAAAGGTATACTCTATGGAACTTCAACTCTATAGAAGAGTACTCTCAGGTATAATTTTATCCCTTTTTCGGGCCTGAGGGACTAAACTTACGAAGAAGGAACCCCCACGGAGTCCATAGTTAAGCTCTTTTCAGACTCCCTAAAATTGAAAAGATTGTTGAGTGACCTTATTCTTTCACACTCGTTAAATTGGTCCAGAAGAACATTCCTGATGGAGTCCATAGTTAAGCCTTTTCCAGACTCTTTAAAAATGAAAAAATAGTCGAGTGATCTTGTCCTTGTCACACTCGTTAAAATGGTTTTGAATCAACGTCTAATCGGTACTAGTTTATTCTTTTTCGAACCGACTAGACTATCTTCGAAAAATGTACCCCAATGGAGCCTCCTTTTATGTTTTTCAGACTCTCTAAATATGAAAAACCACCGAGCTTACCTTCTCTGGGCTCGTTAAACTTACATCGAAGGACATTACCATTGTGTGTTTTATCAACCGCGTTTGCATACCTTATATGCCAACCTTGTAATAGTTTGCTTCTGCGTCTTAATACCTTTGGCCTTCGGAGGATTTTTCCCGAGTGTTATTCTACTAGAACATCAGTCTTGTCCTTGTGCCTCAAGCTTGTATGTTTGCAACACTCATTCCTCCTTTGTAACGTAATATTCCTTTATTCTTTTTCCACAATTATTGAAAAGAACAAAAAAAACAAATATACCCCAAAAAGAGGAAGGGTAAAGTATTTTCTTTATTGGCAGCATAATGAGTCGCCCTTGGATAAAGAACATTTTTCTGTTTGTTCATCAGACTATGGGATGTAGTACAACCTTAGTAAGCTTATCTCGCCATACAAAGTTGTGTCCTCCATCGTTTGGTTATCCTTCCAAACATATGGAGAGTTTGCATTGCCTCCTGCTCCGTAGACTTATGATTAACATACATGTTGCCTGAGTCTTATCATTTGTCATGCTATTGTCCAAGGGAAGTTTTTCACTAAGCCTGAGTCGGCCCCTCTACAATATGTCTCTTGTCCGCATACCCGACCATCCTGAACATCCAATCAAGTCCTTGTTCGAAATCACTGAAGCCTTCAGTCTGATCATCAAGATTATCAAGTCCATGACCGACGAGTCGTTGAAGACCTCTAGGTAGTGCAGTCGTACACTCATATTACACTCCTACCCGAGTTTTGGAGATTTTGAAGTTGTTGCTCGAGCTCTGAAGATCTCATCTCCAGCCATCAGGCCAAATCAGCTTCTGGAAGATGGATACTCTATATGTATATCTTTCTGATTTCGAGATGTAGCTCCGTTGTGTATTGTTCGCGGGTACTCTTTATAATTATTTGACATGGATCTACAATGTATTTGATTGGTAGCCATGGTTCTATTTTATTCTGAGCATGGGTATGCTCGCCTCGGTGAGACATTTGTTATTTTGCAGACAACACCTCTCGGTTCCTGATCCTTGGGCTCAATCGTTCGGCACATCAGTAAAGATTGGTAATGTATTTCGACCATCAGATGCTCTTCTGACCTCACACATTAGATGTAGCAGTTGATATATTGACCAAGTTTGATCACTTCTACGCCATACCGACAGAGTACAGTGCAGTTCAGGTAACGAATCTTTTCTTCATGGAGGTCTTCAGACTTCATGGGTTGCCGAAGAACATCGTCAATGACAGGGACAGTCAGTTCATAGGGACATTTTGGAGAGAGTTGTTTCGGTTGGTGGGGACAGAGTTGACACCTAGCACCATCTATCACCCTCAGACAAATGGGCAAACCGAGATTGTCAACAAGTGGGTTGAAGGGTATTTGAGGAACTATGTAGGAGGACATCAGAGAACGTGGGTAAAGTGGCTACATTTAGGAGAACATTTCTACAACACCACCTTCCACATGTCCATTGGTATGACACCCTTCCGAGCATTGTACGGATATGATTCTCCCACTTTGGTAGACTTGGTCTTCGGGGAGAGAAAAGCTCCCAAGGCCAAGGATTGGATCATAGAGAGTCAGGAGATTCTCAAGTTGTTGAAAGAGAACCTACAGATGGCGCAAAATCGACAGAAGATAAGTGCGGACAGGCACAGGATAGAGTGCAGCTTTGAGGTTGGAGATTTGGTTTTCTTGAGACTCCAACCCTACAGACAGTCAGCTCTGAAGAAGAGTTGGGCTAAGAAGCTCAAACCCAGATTTTATGGTCCTTATAGGATCATGCGTCGAGTAGGCGAGGTTGCTTACAAGCTAGAGCTTCCAGAGGGGAGCAAGATTCATAACGTGTTCCACGTGTCTTGCCTCAAAAAGGCAGTGGGACAATTCATTAGCACATCATAGGAGCTTCCCCCGTTGGATGAGGAGGGACAATTGGAGTTAGTTCTGGGAGCGGAAACTGAGGAGCAGGGTCATCAGAGAGTGTTTGATCAGATGGAGAGGGCTTCGAGTAGAGGACGCTACTTGG
>ML802414.1:0-18024 GCA_009831015.1 Picea engelmannii
TTGGGAAGCCATACAAGATCACTTAGAGGAATTAGGGTTATTTTGCATGGATGTAAATATGGGAAAAATCAGTAATCTTTATCTCGATTGTAGATTTCGTCCATCCAATTGGAAAAAGTAGCAATATTTATTTCAATTATAGATTTCCTTCATTCAACTGTCATGGAACAAAGTCAAGGTTGAGTTTGCTCCATGTTTGTTGGATTTATGGAATCTGCTTTGGAGTTAAGTTCTGGTGGAAAAAACAAAGATAATATTCTTCTCACTATTAAAAAGAACAAAACAACAAAAAATAGTTTGAGTTGAAGCATTAAAATTAACCCAAAACTACAAATATATGGGAGTAGATTTCAACTAGAAGTTAAGGTGTGATGCATACGCAAGGAAAAGACAATAACAAAAGGTGAAAAGCATTCTTTCTGCCAAATAGATGCATGTCAACAAACATTAGGAACGACAATCTTTCAAATGCTCATAATTCTAATATTCCTTTATAGATGTGAAGTATGAGAAGTGAGTATATCTAGTAATATATGGAACCAAGGTGAGTAAACAAAAACACTTGATATTGAGATACTCTTAGTTAAAAAATGACTATATCTAATAGAAATGGAGGCACTCAGAAAGTTGATTTTGGATAAACAAAAATGGACAATAATGGATAGCAACAGATTTTGATTAAAACTAAAATGAGCTAAAAAGGGAAGAAAGCATGAAATATTAGATGGTGTAGAAAATGGCTTGAGGAGTGGGATAAAGAAGAAGAAATGTGTCAAATGGAACAAGCATGCTACAGGGAAAGCGGCTTGTACCTTGCTCCTTTTCCTTCTTAGGTCGGGAAAGCGGCTCGTACCTTGCTCCTTGCCCTTATTAGGTTGGGCAAGTGGCTTGTACCTCATTCCTTGCCCTTCTTAGATCGGGCAAGAGCTTAACGCTCCTTGTCAAGGTGATAAATTCAGAACTTAAAGATAGCATGAAGAGAAAAAGAGAACAACACACCAAAAGAAAAAAAAAAAACTACATATACAACTTCAACAAACAAAAGGAAATCAAATTACACAACTACTTTAAGCTGCTTAACATTGAGTAGTGACTAAATACCTTATGGGGAAACTACCTAAAATTTGACTTATTGTCTTTGTCTTCAACTGGCAAATGAACTATAAAAAAAGATAAATAATGGAAAATAAATAATTCTATTATGTTTGCAAATGGCGGTGGATAAAGGTCATTTCGATCAAGTTGCATGGATTTTGGAAATAGGAGTATGGATCTCGTTGTTACACGATGCATGGGAAAGCGACAATGTGGAGTTCACTGTGCAAAAAAGTAGAAACATATTCTATGAGAGATGTAATGTCTTCCTACATGCAATGCATCTAAAACAATGCCACCCATACACATATGTTGTTGTATGGTAGAAAAATACCTCCAATTGTATTGTATGATATTTATCATCACCCTTTACACACTAAGGTTCCATTGTATGATATTTATCTTCACCTTTTACATACTAAGGTTTCATATATGATATATATCACCACCCTTTACACACTAAATTTATATTTTCATAGAACTCATAACTATTTCTAGTGCACAAATCTTGCATTTATGTCATTTTTGCCCAATGCGACACTCAAAATCATTATTATGCCTTTGTGTAGAAATATGACACTGGAAGTCATTTATTCTGTTCATGCATTTGTCCACAAACATATAGAGTATGGAAACTTGGGAAGTTTATAAGGTATTACATGTAATGAAATCTTTCTTATTTTATTGGACATCTTTATTCTTCTATATCTCCCTCTTCAAACAATCTCTGCATGATCGGTTTCATGTCTTCTCCCTCCTTTTTAGCTCATCTTTGTTGGTTTTAACTCAAAACATTTTTTTTATCCATGGCTACCATTTTTTGTATGTATGGAATCATATTTCTCGATGCCTCCAACTCTATTTGGTATAGTCATTTTTCAGCAAGGAGTATCTCACAAGATGTGTTTTTTGTCTCTTATAAACTAGGTATCATGTGTTTTTGTACTTGCTCAATATGGTTCCATCTGTGTCTAGATATACGCATTCCCCATACTTCACATCCATAAAGGAGTATTGGGGTTATGAGAATTTGAAAGAGGGAGCATACGAAACCTCTATCATCATGCCAAACTTCTATCTAAGCATGCATCTATTTTGCAACATGAAGAATTTTTTCTACCATCCTTGCAATTTTTTCCTCTTGCATGCATCCCACCTTAGTTTCTCATTGAAATATAGTCCTAGATATTCATACTGAAATGAAAAAGAAACTAAAATGAACAAGCACATATAAATGAAAAATCAATATGAGATCTATAGAGATATCCAAATGGTTGAGGGGAAGGAGTACAAAGAGCTTAAAACCTATTCCAAGTAACAGTTGAGGCCAAAGAACCTAGTAATAAGTGTTATATTTGTGTTGTGATGTTGGGTTGGTATAAACTGATTCTTTCACGCATCAATTGAGACTACTTAGCATAATATTTATCTTGTTTACAAACTTGTTATTCAACAGGTGCTTTAAAGAATGAGGCAATGCACTGGATTCAAGGTCCACTTGTAAGGCCTATTTTAAGAAGGTTTCCATTGCATTGAGTCATTTTATTGATGAATTATGCATTTTATATTCCTAATGGAAAAGAGAAAATGATGAGCTCTATGATTCTTTGAAGAAGCAACGATATATATTTCAAATCACCCAATAATATACTTGGCATATGAAGAAAAAGTAATCTTTTGGTTTTGATTTGTTGTTACATAATCTACATTTTTGTCCATGTTTAGGGATATGGTTGTCTAACTCTATAAGTGATGAAAAAATACATGAAATTAACTCAGGGATGTTGTGGAATAAAATGGAACACTATATGAAATGGAGAATATAGTACTATAGACAATCGAAGAGGGACGGAAATTTCAAAGAATAGAGGTGGCATCTAAAGACACCATTACAATGTTTAAGCACAACGTACTATGATAAGAAAATCATAATGCATATTACACATCTTGATCTACATGATCTATTATGCAATCTCAATTATCATTTAGTGTTATGATAATGAACCAAGGGGTCTTCTTTTATAGTCTCAATATCTAACTGACTCCTACAAAATTTGAAAGATCCTGTACACATATAACTGTTGGTGATTAGAGTTGACTCCAAAAAATCTGCTCTATCAATTCATCTCAATGAGACTCGACCTAATTGAATATCCGTCTGACTTGTAGTTGATTGTAGGGCTGGTTGATGCACCACCCAACTATCTTCAATTGTTGGTCAAATTTATGACCGACATGCATAACGACTACTCAACTGATTGGTGTGGTGTGTTGGTCAATCGCTGACTGATTGTGTCCATATGTAGGTCAACATATCAATCGATTGAACCTAGGATATGTGCGATGAACCATCTGTGCTTGATGCTCCAACACCCTCCCATAAGCACACAACTTTGGAGATTCATAAGGTGAAATTACATCACCCAAACACCCCCCCATAATTGTAGCTTCCTAAAGCCTAAGAAAAGTGTGGAGCTTGATAAATATAGCTTCAACTAAAGTTTGGAGAAGATATCAACAACTTGATCTTCAGTTCAAAAATATTCAAGAGAAACAACATCGTCATGAACCAATTGCCGCAAATAGTGAGCATGGAGCTCAACATGCTTCATCTTACTATGAGCAACAGGATTGTTAGCAACCTGTATGACACTTTGATTGTCAGAGTAGAATGTAGTTGAGGTATGAACAGGAAATCCAAGCTTTACTAAAAGTTGGTGAATCCAAATTGCTTCAGTACCAACTTGAACAACACCACGATATTCATCTTCTATAGTTGATAAAGAGACTACCTTATGTTTCTTGCATGACCATACTAAGGGTCCAGTGCTATAGCAAAACACATATCAAGAAGTGGACTTCCAATCATCTTCGTCGCTATCCCAATAGGAGTCGGTGCATCCGACTAGCAAATCTGAACTACGACAATATTTGATACCAAAATGAGCGGTACCCTTTAGATATCAAACTATGCATTTGACTTCTTTCTAGTGGTTTTCTCTAGTCCTACATGAACCCAGAAACCACACTAATAACAAAGGATATATCAGGTCGACTATGAGTAATATAAATAATATTGTTGACCAATTGTCGATAGAAAGTAGCATCGAGAATGGGTGTTGGACAAGTTTTAGTAAGCTTCACTGCATATTGAAAGGAAGTGGTAGAAGGATTGCAGTTGGCCATCTTAAAACATGTCAACAAATCCATTACATATTTAGAATGAGAAATGAAAAAACCATCACATAGTGGTAATACTGGAAGACCCAAAACATAATGCAATGTGCCAATATCTGTCATATCAAAGGAGTTGGCAAATTGTTTCTTCAATCTAAAGATGAAAGCATTATTATTTCCAGTAATTATCAAGTCATGAACATAGACAACATGAATCAGAGTGGAGAACATAGAGGTTGTGATCAGATTCACATCGTTTGAAACCAAGCCAAAGAAATAAATTGTCGATCTTAGAATACCAGGCTCATGTAGCCTGCTTCAAACCATAAAGCGATTTCTTGAGTCGACATACCAAATTGGAATTCATCATAAATCCAAGAGGCCAGTCCATGTAAATTTATTTATATAGGTCTCCTAAGAAAGACACTCTTCACATCCATATGATGAATTACCATACAAATGAGCATCGAGGGAAATAATCAATTGAGCAAAATTCATCTTTTCAATGGGGGAAAAAGTTTCAGTGTAGTCGATACTTTCTTGTTGAGAAAATCCCTTTGTGATGAGGCAGGATTTATTTCACTCAACAAAATATTTAGAGGTAAGTTTGGTCCTATAGACCCATTGACACTTCACAACGTTCTTTCCATGCAGTCGAGAAACCAAGTTCGAGGTTTGATTCTTTGATAAGGAATAAATTTTAGTATTCATTGCATTTTCCCATTTAGGTCGACCTTCAACATCTGAGTAGGTAACAGGGTCAGAGGTTTCAAGACACGAGTCATTATGTAAACACTGGCATGTTTCTTTTGACTTCGAGTATGTCGTCTGCAAGAGGCATCTCCACCATCAAATCCAATGGCTTCAATTATCTTGGCAACCCATTGGGGTAGACAAGAAACATGTGAACTATGGTTCACTTCATCAGGTTGATCAAAATTCATAGGTTCTGTAGTTAGTGGAGCTGTCAAAACAAAATACGTCGGACTAGTCGACTTAGAGATCGACGCTCAAATTGAAACATGAAGAAGGTTCGACGGACCAGTTGAAGGACTAAAGAAGGGAGCAAGAGAACCATTTTCCAAGAGAACATCAAAAGGGGTATATTGCAACAATCTAGAGGAGGCATTCAATAACTTAACTCCAGAAGACTTCTCATTAAATTGAATATTACATTGGAAAATAATTTTTCATTAGATAGGATCAAATAGTCGATAGGATTTCCACTCTTCAAAGTATCCCATTAATTTGTGTATCCAACTTCTTTCGATAATCATCAGGAATGTAGGCCTAGGAAACACATTCGAACACACAGAGGTGGCCAACATAAGTTTTATTCACATACCATCATTCAACTAGAGTCATCGAAGGAATATCTTGAGTCGAGATGTGATTGAGTAGATAATTGGCACAATATATTTCTTCAGCCCTGAAGCGAGGAGGTGGGTATTTATCCTGCAGAAGACATCTAGCCATTTCAACTAACATATGATTCTTGCGTTCTGTAATTCCATTCTACTGAGGTGTGTGAGGAACTAATTGCTTCCAGTCAATACTGGATTGAAGTAGGTATTCTTCAAAAGTTCGATTGACATACTTACCACCATTGCTTGATCTAAAGCACTCAATTGGTCAACCACATTTATTTTTAGTAAAGGCCCGAAATTATGTGAGCTTCTCAAAGACAAGATTTTTATTCTTCAGGAAAAAGACTCATGTGAAACGAGATAAATCATAAATGAAGGTTAAAATGTACCTTGCACCTGCTAGTGAAGGTAAATTAATAGAACAAACATCATTGTGAACTATTTCAAGTAGGTTTTGTGCTCTCCATGCTTTTCCAGATTCGAAAGGTGCTTGATGATGCTTCCCAGGTACACAACCCTTACATACATCTTCAAGAGAAACACCCTTAGCAAACCAAAAACCATGTTCTGAGTTTCTAGTGCCTACAAACTTCAGAAATTCAAATTTCCAAGTTGTTCATGTCAAATTTGACTTCTCTCATCAGTGTGAGAAATAAGTTTAGTCGATTCATATTCAGGTCGAGTCAAGTCACATAACTTGTATAAATTATCCATCAGGTCCAGAAGCCCGTTAGCGACAATCAACTTCCCTTTCTTCAAATCCCAAACATAGAACCAATCTAGCTAAAATTCCATGATATTATTGATCTTATTCAACTGAGAAATAGATAATAGATTGGCACTAATATTTGGCACATGATAAACGTTGACAATTTTACCATGTTGGCAAGCTACATCACCCTGACCAATAACATCCAAAGAAAAATTATCAGCAACATAAATTCTACTTTCCTCATCGTTATTCGGTCTTGTGAATAAAGTGGCATCCTTTTCCATATGATGAGTGCACCCAGATTCAACAACCCATTCATATTGAGTAGTATGAGACATAAGGCCTGAGAAATTTTGACTTGGAAGGTGAAATTATCAGTGGGTCAACGAACAATTGACACATATCCTTCAAGTCTCTTAACCTTCTTCTCTGAAACGTCTCGCTTCTTGAAGCATTTTGTTGAGGAAAATATATGAAATAATCTTACTCAAACATTTTCAGATCTTGCTTGGCTAAAGAAAGATAGATGGGAATATCACCCTATGTTTATAGCCAACAAAATTAATATCCCAACTCACAAGTATTGATTACAAGTGCTTAGGCTGTTTTTTTTATAAATAAAAGCTTGCTAGAAAAATCATTTTTTTATATAATTTTCTGAACATATCAGATGATGAAATAAATATAGAGACAAAAGTAAAGACACCAAGTTAATTATCAAGACATATGAGACATAAATAAATTCTTTATTTCATTCTAATTCATCAAAGAATCGTTCTTTTTACAAAATTCCATGAAGGAAGTTTTGGACCAAAGTCAAAGTTAGACGTCCCCGATGAAACATACAAAAGGAATTATGACAAAAAACCAAAAAAATGAACTCGAAAAGCTGGATCAACTTGCCATAAATTGCTTCCCACTAGATTCTGCACAATAGCCTTTGTCAGTCATGAAAACTAATTCACAAACACACAAGTCTACACAGACTATCAAAGATAGATCAACACCTCTGAAAAACAAATGTCTGAATGATGTAATTCAACTTTGAATCTCGTTGTCTACAATAAGACCCTGCTATCATAAAAAAAGTTAAAATTCTAATGAATTAAGGAATGAATGAAAACTTAACTATCTCAACAAAAACTCAAGAGCAAACCTTAGTATGCTTCTCCTTCTATTCCCCTCTTGTTTCTCCCTTTCCTTTTTCCTTTAAGAAAATTAGAATTGGTTGAAGTACTTGAACTACTTCATTAGTTAATAAAAGATCAACCAACTTTTTAGTTAGGGAGAAAAGTAATAAATCATAATAAGGGTTTTTAAATAGATAATAACTAGAAGGTGGGACCCCTTGTGACTCCCCTTTAGCTTTTAACAATCATAACACAACTAGTTAATTAAACAAAAACATCCCTCCTTGTGACTCCCATCATTACATTCATGTTTGACAATTTATGTCAATGATGTTTGAAATTACTTTCAAAATATAATACTCATATATCAAAAAATAGCATGTTGTCCAAAAATTCTGAAGTCAACTGTTCTCAACAATAAAAACTTAAAATCCATATTTCCTACTCTAAGATGCAATCCTTCCCTTGTTGCTGCTGTCATATTTTGATCTCTCTGCATTTACCTTTGGCTGTGCTGAGCCTTTAGGCCTAATCTCGTTGATCACATGAGAGCAATAATCCCTCAAATGCATCTGGGAGGAAACAGATTTATCATACCCATTGGAGGGTGAGGAAGGGGAAACAATGGCTTTTCCTTTGTCAGGGGCATGGTGGGCCTCAGTTTTCAACCTTTTACTCACATGGGAATATTGAACTTGTGAGTGGGAAGGGGCAGCTTGGACAATTTGATTGATAGGCGAGGGAGCAGATAAGGACAAATTGGGCTAGCCACAATGTTGGGAAACTGCCAGGTGGACAATCTCTTTCCATCTGTCATTTTCGGGAACCTCGGGTTGCAATGAGACATGAGGGGGCACGATAATACCATGGGTTTGTGGATCTTGGAAGGGAGGCCTTTCAGGCCTAGGTTGGACCACTCCTTTCCCAATCCAATTGAAAAACCCAGCCTGAAATAGTTGGCCCAACTCTTGCGAGTCAACATCAAAGTGAATGGAGAATCTTGGCCTCCCAGGGCCCCTGTTCCAATTACCTCTTCCTCGGTTACCTCTGCCATGACTACCTCGATTGAAAAATCTCATTCCTATATGCATCATTGATTAGCAAATAATTTCTTTAACAACCATACATGAAAACTCCTTTAAAATATGAAATAAATTTTGGCTCAACAACATATCAGACACATGCAATCTAATCCATAAAAATTGTTTAACTGTTGTTAATGAGCAGGGAGTGAACAAAGGTTCTGGGATATGCGAGGGGTTTGTATTGAACGAAAAATGTTAAAATGAAGGGAAAAAGGACATGGTTACTGCTCACAGACAACAACAATCAGCTGAAATGTAAACTAAAGAACACATCATTGTAATCCATCCCTGTGATCTTAAACTGTCACAATACAAAGCTCCTCTTAACTGTAATTAATTTTTAGGAACAAGGAGTGAGTAATGAATATGGGACGGTGAGGGGATTGTAATTAGCGAAAAGTGAAATAATGATAGGGGAAAAGAGAGGATATTGTTCATAAGATTAATTAAGTAATCCATAAAACCATGTATTCAATACAACAAACCAACACTAACCAATTACTGTGATCAATTAACAATTATTGTGTGAATAATTTAACCATTTATGTGTGTTAAACTTGCTCATTTTTCACTTTTAAATCCTTAACACTTTCAATTATACAGTGCCATCGTACTCAAAATAATATGCTTTCCAAACAACCTATATAAAGAATCTTGTTTCCTTTCATTTCTTCCATTTAATATTAAAACAAAATTCTAATGAACACACAGTCATTTGCATTGACTCTATTCAACATCCAAACCATCAACCACTGTTTACAAATAAATTATTCAAATCAAACACATAAAAGATCTTTAAAAATCATGCCCAATTCCATTCCTCAATTCAATTTAACAATTAAATTGCAATAAAAACATACTGTTATAGAACCCGTGCTCATCTCTGATAGTGCAATCAACAATACGATGCATGATATCCATCAAACATACATAGTGGACAGCCAAAACTCAATCATCAATATTTCAAGTTACAATAATCCCGATTCACAATCAAAACACACATTAACAACAACCATCATTTCAACTTATACCATGCTGTAGGAAACACACAACCCAATGCAAAACACAAAGAGGAATACTCCCAATCAAACCATAAAACAATGTTGGGTCAACAATCCAACTGTTACAATACAAGAGGCAGCGACTGTGTGCCTACTCATTTCTCGAATCAACCAATTAACCATCTTGAGCTATCGATTTGACTGTTATAATAAATAATGCAGTGACTAGATACCAAATAATCAAAACCACTGTCAACACTGTTAATCAAAGACGAGCCAACAATCAACCATTGTCGACAATACTCCACCAATTCACAACAATCAACAATATACTCGATAGGATATAACTGGTTCCATTTATTAAAAACAGGCTTTGAATAATCAAGGGTTCATTCTATGGAACCAACATAGAGAGATTGGAATCGACCACCAATAGCAGGTGAGAAACATTCGAGACAACACGGTGGACACACATGCCATATCACCAATAGCTTTGCAAGACAAGGAGAGAGTTCACCAAGCATGAGAGATTATGAACAGAGGAGTAGAGGTTCCTCATGGGACAATAAATAACACTGAGAACATGCAAGGCATAACCCTCGCGGTTTTCCCCAATCAACCCGGTTAATGCTGATATAAAAACAGAGCCATGAAATAGCAATTAACCTCAAAGCAAGCCCCTTGGCATAATAGCCATCATAACCAGCTACGTAGACACCAATAGTATAAATGAGCCCATACCCAGGTGAAACAATATACAGTGACACAAGGTGGTTCGAAATCAAACCCATCATAACAACAATACAATTGGGCAATACTACCGAGGTGGTTTAAATATTCTTTTGTTAAATATTTAAAAATTGTGTTATTTAACTACAATTATTTTCTACATATTGAAGTAAAGGTAAACAAATGTGTTAAAAATGATATTTTCCACTATATTTAAAAGTATGGAACCATAAATTAATTAAGGAAAAAAAATCTTAGTTTAAAAAAAATAAATGGTGTACAATATTTTTAACATTGAATGAAACATGGAAATATGATTAAAAATACCATTGAACAAATTTGTTTTTTAGAAAAGTTTGAAAATAGATGAAAAAACAAATAAAAAAAGATAAAAATTGAACAATTTGAAAATAAATGAAAAAATAAACATTGAAAAAAAAGTGGAAACATTGTGTATCAAAAATATGTTAAGTTGGTAACTATGTTTATAATATAAATATTGAACTCTATAGTAACATACACATCTCTTTAATATTAATGTTGTATAAACTCTATACTTCCTTCCTTTTATTCTTAAAATATTTTTGTTTAAATCCTTGCAATAAAATTATTTATATATTCAATATAAGTTAATCTAAAATAAATGAGAAGCTTAGTGTGTAATAAATAAGATATATAATTAATTAATTAATTTGAAAATATTATAGGTTGCATCTTATTATAGATAAGAAGTTTTGGTTCCTTCTTAAATTATAATAGAGGGTAGTATCTAGTTGCATGTATGTAATTAGAGTTACATGCTATTAAAAATCACATGATTTTATTGGAGGTAGCTTCAACTATTACTAGAAGGGACACTAACTTTCTAATGGATGCTATTTAGTCTAAAAATGTCTTTTCATCTTAGAGTAAGACTTAAAACTGCTTTTGATTGGTTAAGAGTTAGTCTTTCTCAGATGTAAATAAACATGTTAATGGCCCAAGACCCAAAGACATTTGGTAAGAGTGGAAGTTAGTTTCCTCTTCCAAATCACCAAGCCTTCATGGTCTATGATTAAAAAGAAAAAAATATTTTACTGTTATATTCTTCAAACATCTTATTATGATTAAAAAGAAAAATGATTTTACCATTATGTTGGGCTTTCAATAAATGAACTGAATATTTTTTTTTTTTATATTTATATATATATATATATAGAGAGAGAGAGAGATGATATTTGTATTTTTACTTTAAGTGTTAATTTTTTTTTAAGATTATGATGTGCATATAAATTTAACACTTTATCTTATTTTTACAAATTATTATAATTAAAAATTTATTGAACATATTTTATATATATATATATAATAATAATAATAATAATAATAATAATAATAATAATAATAATAATGTTTTCATCCAATTTAGATATTTTTTTAAGTTGTTATAGTTGAATTTTGTTTGGATGAGATGAAGATATATTTTTAATTAATTTTAATATAGAAAATGAAATAGTGTCTCTATTCAATTTAAATATATATATTTTTAATTATTATGATTAAAAACTCTTTAAGTAAAATGAAAAAACATCTCCCGGATGGGGTGCCACACGGAGCAGGGTGGGCACGTGGAGAAGCACTAGGAGGGGCCATTAATGATGGCCAACCATCCTCATATCCCCGCTAGTTATGAGGGGCATCACTTCAGTCGACATCCACCTTTTGACGAGGCCTCTCACTCGCGCGAACAGACCGGCCAACCAGAGCATTAAGTCCATGACCTTAATGGCTACAACCACCATTTTCGCCCTTATCAACCTTCTCTGTGGCTTTGGGATGCATTGGTAGCTTACAGAGCCAAGAAAGAATAGAAGTGCAGAGGAAGTTCTGGCTCTCGTCCTCATTCTCACCATGCCACGAGCAAGAGGAAGACCCCGCAGAGGCACAGGGTGGTACGCGGAAGAATCATGGCGGAAAAGGCATAAGAGATTCGAGCGAGCTTTGGTTCTTGGAAAGAAAAAGAGACCCAGGGAGTCCAAAGCAACAGACTCGCCCCCCAGAACATATGTTGAGGAAATTCCTTCGGCGGAACTCCCCCACGACTTTTCTGAAAGTCGCATGTTCACGGTTTCGAACAATTGGAACCCCCCTGCGTGTTTTGGAGCAGAAGCACTACCTCCTCGCCCGCGAGAAGCACATGGTCCCAACGACGCTCCCATTGAGGAATTCACCACCTGCCTGGTAGAGGAAGAGCTGTCGGAAGGCAGCGAGGAATTGAAGTCGCAGGGAACGCAACATGCACACCAGGAGGCAGACGTTGAGCAAAATTCGCCACCCCCACCACCACTTCTTCACCCGGAGCACCTGAACCTGATTTTCGAGGTCCGCAGCATGGTGGATGACCAAATCTTCAGAGCTGTCCACATTAACCAATGCCTGGACATGCTGTATGTAGCCTACTCCAGAGCCACCCCACGGCGATAATGCCCCACCTACGCTCAGCTCTATGCCATTCCTGTCAGAAGCGACAAGGAGACGGACGACCGTGAGGACACCGGTTAATAGGTTCTCCTGTTCAACATTGTTCAAAACTCTTTCCCTTCTTGATGTTTATCAGAGCTGTAGCTCTTCTAGTTCATAGCCATGGTAGCGATAGCATAGGCATTATCAAACTACTGTTGAAACTGGCCATGCACCCTGGTTTCCTACGGACAGGGTGGAAAAACAATATTTTGAACTTGCATGCTAATTCGGACATGCCAGCTGTCTTGGTTTCCTTCACAAGCGAGACAACTGACACCTCCATATCATGGTGTAATTTTGAAGCATTAATATAATAGGATCTATTTTTACTTAAAAAAAAATAAAATGAAAAAACATCATACATAATTTTTTTACATAATATCTCCATCCAATTTAGAAGATACAAAATATCTAAAATTAATAGAACTTAACCATCAAGAACAAACCCATTCACTAAATATAAGAAACTAGAAAA
The DNA here is from genome assembly GCA_009831015.1 of Picea engelmannii. Lineage (NCBI taxonomy): Eukaryota > Viridiplantae > Streptophyta > Pinopsida > Pinales > Pinaceae > Picea > Picea engelmannii. The sequence continues at coordinate 13,274 of ML802414.1, forward strand.
ACATTCAACAAAAAACAAAAAGAAAACTTATCAAAATGGTTATATCTAAAATTAACTTTTACAAAATAAAATTTATCATTATAAATTTAAATTTAAAAAAATAAATTATAAAAATAAATATCAATAATAAATTTAAATTTAAAAAAAAAATTATAAAAATAAATATCAATTTTTAATTTTAAATAAGTAAAAGTCAAATCATTATATATAAAAAACAAAATTATACTTAAATCTATATCACCTATACAAAAATTCCTTTACAAAATAAAAAAATCAAATCATTCTATTTGCTAATCATGTGGCTTGGAGAGTTTTAGAAGTTCAAACAAATGCATTAAGAGTTCAAACCCTAGTTATTTGTCATGATTCAAGTGGTTAATATTAATGACTACAATATATCCATGATTCAAGGGGTTAATATTAATGAGTACAATATATCCATGATTCAAGTGGTTAATATTAATTACTACAATATATCCTTTTTAGATATTAAGAAAAACACAAACACATATGGCATCGAAATTGGTCAGTGTTAAAATTTGATGTTCATTTTTATTTATTAATCAAAAAAATTATATTTTAATATTTTTTTAGAAGCTTTTAAATTATATTCACATACATAAATTATATTTAAGTAAATAAATTATAGTTACATAAAATGGAATTTTCCAAGTTACATAGAAAAGAAAATGGTATATCCATATCCATTCAATTCCGATTCAAAAATTATAAAATGTCTCAAGTTAATAGAAGTAAAAAACTATTAACAATGAATTTATTTATTAAATAAATGAAACTAAAAAAATAGGATCTTAGTATCAATCATACTATCTATTTTCATGTTTCTTGCATTAAGAGTAGTGAGGTGTTTTACAACTCACTATGGGAGAGAAGAGATGTTGATACTTAATGCTTGATAAATCTGGGTATTGCTTTACAATAGATCCCGGTTCCACATTTCTTTGAATGGAAATGTGAGGTAAATCTAAAAAATAATAACTAACCAAACCCATGATAATTAAGTTGTTAAAGTACATTTGTATGTCCAATCATATTATGGATCTTCATGTTTCTTGCACTAAGAGTAGCAAGGTGTTCTACAATTCATTATGAGAGATGAGATGTTGAAATATTGATACTCAAATCAGGGTTTAAGATGAATCTATGTTAGTTATGTTATTGCTTTACAATAAATAGTCTTTTCCACATATCTGTAAATGCAATTGTGAGATAAATCTAAAAAAATAATAACTAACCAAACCCCATGGTAATTAAATTGTTAAACTCCATTTGTATGCCATAATTTTCAATTTGCTTTGCAGGCAGAAAAAGTTCAGTGAAGTGACCTCATCGAGAAACAATCTTACAACCTCAGCGTATTGTGGCCCGACAAAACTAGCTATGCTGCAATCGGAATCGTGCCGTCCTTATTCTTGGTGGCAGGATAGCCATTTGAACCCTAAAAATTCAATATGGCCCCAAGAAAACTTGACAGGTATCTCTCCTTTCTATGATATTGCACATTATGCTAGCATGCATCCTAGAAGGATGCATTAATGAAATGGGATCTATCAGTCCGCTGTTTCCATTCTGTGAAAACCCAGGGAGGCATGGAGCTTTCAAATCCTCGCCGAAACAGGTGGGGCGATGCGCTTTCAAATTATAATCTTGTTGGGTTTCTCTTCTCCAACAGTCTGGGATCATAAAGGATCTGGGCCTCACCTTATCTGAGCCAACTGAGTAAGTCGTTGCTGCAGATACCGTAAGGGCCGCAGTACTTGGGAAGACGACGGATATAATTTAAAAAATCTGACGAAGAAATCCTTGTCAACAGTCAATCTCGACGGCGTCTGCAAATAAAGCTTTGTGTTCTCGTTGGGCTCCATTGATATACTGGTCTCTGAATCTAGATGTCATCAACGTACACAGCATATTTTGTGAGAGAAAAGCAGACACCATAGGGGCGCAGTAGTTGGGAAGCCGACAGATATAGTGAAAGAAAAATGACTATATCCCATAGAAATGGAGGCACTGAGAAAGTTGATTTTGTGCAAACAAAAATGGACAATAATGGATAGCAACAGATTTTGATTAAAACTAAGATGAGCTTAAAAAAATAAAAAACATGGAATATTAGACGATGTAGAAAATGGTTTGAAGAGTGGGATAAAGAAGAAGAAAAGTGTCAAAAGGAACAAGCATGCTACAGGGTAAGCAGATAGTACCTCTTTTCCCTTTTTAAGTCAAGGAAGAGCTTAACCCTCCTGGTTAAAGTGGTAAATTCAAGACTTAAAGGTAGCAGGAAGAAAAAAAAGAGGAAAACACACTAAAAGGTAAAAGAAATATTACATATACAACTTCAACAAACAAGAATAAATCAAAGTACAAAATTACTTAAGTTTAACAGTGAGTACTGAATACCGTCTGGGTAAACTACCTAAAATTTGACTTATTGTCTTTGTCTTTCAAATGGAAAAAGAACTATAAAAAAGATAAAGAGTGGAAAATAAATAATTCTATCATGTTTGCAAATGCGGTGGATAAAGGTCATTTGGATCAAGTTGCATGGATTTTGGAAATAGGAATATGGATCTCGTTGTTACACGATGCATGATGTTACACGATGCATGGGAAGAGATGATGTGGAGTTCGATGTGCAAAGAAGTAGAAACATATTCTATGAGAGATGTAATGTCTTCCTACATGCAATGCATCTGAAACAACGCCACCCTATGGCAGAAAATTACCTCCAATTGCAATGCATATGAAACAATGTCACCCATACACATATGTTGTATGGCAGAAAAATACCTCCAATTGTATGATATTTGTCATCACACTTTACACACTAAGTTTCCATTGTATGATATTTATCATCACCCTTTATACACTAAGGTTTCATATATGATATATATCACCACCCTTTACACACTAAAGTTCTATTTTCATAGAACTCGTACCTATCTCCAATACAACAATCTTGCATTTATAATTTTCCCAAGGCATATATGTCATTATTTCCCAATGCGAGACTCAAAATCATTATTATGCCCTTGTGTAATATGACAATGTAAGTAATTTATTCTATTCATGTATTTGTCCACAAACATATAGAGTATGGAAAATTGGGAAGTTTATAAGGTATTACATGTAATAAAAAAATTTCTTATTTTATTGGACATGTTTTTTCTTTTATATCTCTCTCTTCAAACAATCTTTATATGATCGGTTTTATGTCTTTTCCCTCTTTTTTAGCCTATCTTTGTTGGTTTCAACTCAAAACATTTTGTTATCCATGGCTACCATTTTTTGTATGTATGGAATCAGATTTCTCGGTCCCTCTAACTCTATTTGGTATAGTCATTTTTCAGTAAGGAGTATCTCATAAGATGTGTTTTTTGTCTCTTATAAAATAGGTATCACTTGTTTTTGTACTTGCTCAATATGGTTCCATCTGTGTCTAGATATATGCATTCCCCATACTTCACATCCATAAAGGAGTATTGGGGTTATGAGAATTTGAAAGAGGGAGCAAACCAAACCTCTATCATCATGCCAAACTTCTATCTGAGCATGCATCTATTTTGCAACATGAAGAATTTTTTCTACCATCCTTGCAATTTTTTCCTCTTGCATGCATCCCATCTTAGTGTCCCATTGAAATATAGTCCTAGATGTTCATACTAAAAGGAAAAATAAAATAAAATAAACAAGAAAATATAAATGAAAAAACAATATGAGATCTGTAGAGATCTCCAAATGGTTGAGGGGAAGGAGTACAAAGAGCTTAAAACCTATTCCAAGTAACAATTGAGGCCAAAGAACCTAGTAATAAGTGTTATACTTGTGTTGTGATGTTGGGTTGGTATAAATTGATTCTTTCACGCATCAATTGAGACTACTTGGCATAATCTTTATCTTATTTACAAACTTTCTATTCAACAAGTGCTTGAAAGAATGAGGCAATGCATTGGATGAAAGGTCCACTCCTAAGACCTATTTTAAAGAGGTTTCCATTGCGTCGAGTCATTTTATTGATGAATTATGCATATTATATTCCTAGTGGAAAAGAGAAAATATTGAGCTCTATGATTCTTTGAAGAAGCAACAATATATGCTTCAAATCACCCAATAATATACTTGGCATATGAAGACAAAGTACTCTTTTGGTTTTCATTTGTTGGATGTTGGGGAATAAAATGGAACACGATATGAAATAGAGAATACAATACTATAGAAAATCGAAGAGGGACGAAAATTTTGAAGAATAGAGGTGGCGTCTAAAGACACCATTACAATGCTTAAGAAAAATGTACTATGATCAGAACATCATAGTGCATATTGCACATCTTAATCTGCATGATCTATTGTGCAATCTCAATTCACATTCAGTGTTATGATAATGAACCAAGGGGTCTTCTTTTATAGTCTCAAGATATAATTGACTCCTACAAAATCCGAAAGATCTTTTCCACATATAACCGTTGTCAATTAGAGTTGACTCCACAAAATCTACTCTATCAATTTGGCTCGATGAGACTCGACCCAATCGACTATCCGTCCAACTCGTAGTCAATTGTAGGGATGGTTGATCCACTACCCAACTATCTTTAATTGTTGGTCGATTGTATGACCGACATGCACATCGACTACTCGGCCGACTGGTGTGGTGTGTTGGTCGATTGTCAACTGATTGTGTCGAGATGTAGGTCAACCTATCAATCGACTGAATCTAGGAGATGTGCGATGAA
>ML802414.1:18030-32728 GCA_009831015.1 Picea engelmannii
AACACACAACTCTGGAGATTTAGGAGGTGAAATTACATCACCCGAACGCCCCCCCATAATTGCATCTTCCTAAATCACAAGCAAAGTTTGGAGCTTGATAAATATGGCTTCAAATAAAGTTTGGAGAATATATCAACAACTTGATCTTCAGTGCAAAAATATTCAAGAGAAACAACGTCGTCATGAACCAACTGTCACAAATAGTGAGCATGGATCTCAACATGCTTCATCTTATTGTGAGCAACATGAATGTCAATAACCTGTATGGCAATTTGATTGTTACAGTATATTGTAGTTGAGGTCTGAACAGGAAATCCAAGCTTTACTAAAAGTTGGTGAATCCAAACTGTTTTAGTACCAACTCGAACAACGCCACGATATTCAGCTTCTATAGTTGACAAAGAGACTACATTATGTTTCTTGCATGACCATACTAAGGGTCCAGTGCTATAGAAAAACACATATCAAGAAGTGGACTTCCAATCATCTTCGTCGCTAGCCCAATCAGAGTTCGTGTATGTGACTAGCAAATCTGAACTACGACAATATTTGATACCAAAATGAGCGGTACCCTTCAGATATCAAACTATGCATTTGCCTTCTTTCTAGTGGATTTATCTAGGATATTGCATGAACCAAGAAACCGCACTAACAACAAAGGAGATATTAGGTCGACTATGAGTAATATAAATAATATTGTCGACCAATTTTCGATAGAGAGTAGCATCGACAATGGGTGTTGGACATGTTTTAGTAAGCTTCACTCTAGATTGAAAGGGAGTGGAACAAGGCTTGCAATTGACCATCTTAAAACATGTCAACAGATCCATTACATATTTAGAATGAGAAATGAAAAAACCATCACATCGTGGTAATACTTGAAGACCCAAAAAATATTGCAGAGTGTCAAGATCTTTCATATCAAAGGAGTTAGAAAGTTGTTTCTTCAATCTAAAGATGAGAACATTATTATTTCCAGTAATGATCAAGTCATCAACATAGACAACAAGAATCAGAGTGTCTCCATGGAGTGGAGAACATATAGGTTGTGATCAGATTCACATCATTTGAAACCAAGCCGAAGAAATAAATTGTCGATCTTATCATACCATGCTCAAGGATCCTGCTTCAAACCATAAAGCGATTTCTTGAGTCCACATACCAAATTGGAATTTTTCATAAATCTAGGAGGCTATTCCATGTAAATTTCTTCAGACAGGTCTCCTAAGAAAAGAACTCTTCACATCCATATGATGAATCTACCATCCAAAATGAGCAGCGAGGGAAAGAATCAATCAAACAAAATTCATCTTTGCAATGGGGGAATTTTTTTTCGTGTAGTCGATACCTTCTTGTTGATAAAATCTCTTTGCGATGAGGTGGGATTTATATCGCACAACAAAATATTCAAAGGTAAATTTGGTCCTATAGACCCATAAACACTTCACAACATTCTTTCCATGCAGTCGAGAAACCAAGTCCCATATTTGATTCTTTGATAAGGAATCAATTTTAGTCTTCATTGCAAGTTCCCATTCAGGTTAGCCTTCAACATTTGAGTAGGTAACAGGGTCAGAGGTTTCAAGACACGAGTCATAGGGAAACACTGGCATGTTCCTTTTGACTTTGAGTGTGTCATCCATAAGAGGAATCTCCACCATCAACTCCAATGGCTTTAGTTGTCTTGGAAACCCATTGGGGTAGAGAAGAAACATGTGAACTACGGTTCACTTCATCAGGTTTATCAGAAGTCGAAGGTTTTGTAGTTGGTGGACTAGTCAAAACAAAATATGTTGGACTAGTCAACTCAGAGATCGATGGTTGAGTTGAAACATGAAGAAGGTTCGATGGACCAGTTGACAGAATGAAGAGGGGACCAAGAGAACCATTTTCTCTCAAGTGAATGAGTCGACATGTATCTCTCCATCTCACGACTTGTGTGTGCAAGTTTGTTGTCACAACCTCCATTTTGAAGCAAATATCTCTCATGAAACCCTAATCCTCATGGAGATAAGAGAAGGACAAGGGCGCTTACTTGGTAAAACCCTAAAAATTAGTAAAGATTTTTATTTTTGAAAAATTTAGTTTTATAGTGCATATCAAGCAAAATAAAGGTGGGAACATAAAAGTTGTTGGTGAACATTGGATGGAGGATAAAACTTGGTAAATATAATTTTATATGGAAGAAAGATAGGCCTAGCACTTTTTGTTCTTTGTTAAATTATATGTGCTTGTAAATAGACATAAGACATTTGTTTGACATAAGTAGTTTATGTTTGAAAAAGGGGAGTTATAAAGAGATCATGTAAAGTACAAAGCTTTTTAGAATTGGAGGCATTTGAATATAATTGTGCATTTGTAAAAGGAGACATAAGTTTGTTTGAAGACATAATAGTATTTGTAAAATGAGTAATAAGTAATAAGGTGGTTTATATTTTGCATATTTTGTAATGGGATCTAAAAGGAGAATTGTAACTTAGTAAAAGTTTTTTTTCACTCCCAGACCCACTCGAAATTGAAGAAGGGGGTTTTAGGATGTTTCACTCTGTGTTGATTGATTGATATTCCTTCTTTCTCGAGAGATGAACAACAAGCAATCTAATACATTATCACATAAATAAGATGAATCAAGGTATTAAGGAGGCAATCAAAGGAATATTTTCACTTTAAAACAAATTAGCACATAACTTTGAAGTGTTTTGCATAATCCAAAAGGTTACCTGAAATTGAACAAGGGGTTTCAAAAGGAGGCCTTAGATTTTGCACATTAGGAATATTTGAAGCACTTCAAAATGTTAGGAGTCAACAAAATGTTTAATATGCTGTACACATTGATTAGCAAGACTCCAAAATCTACAATTTCTATACAAAAATGAACACTCACTAATGTTCTTACTTGTTTTCACATACTGCAAAAAAATGTACATCTACTTCAAACACAAACAAAGTTTTGGATTGGGAAATTGACATAATTTAATGATAACACGAAGGAACAAGAAAGAAAACTTAAGGAATAAGAAAACAAACTTGTTGATTGTGAATTGCAATCTTTTGCCTTTAATAAAGTCAGTATATCCTTGACTGGTGACACTTAAAACAAAGTGAATAAATAGAAGTTTCAACATGAGGATCAGATTAAAAATATAGATAACTTTGTTATACCTTGGGAAGAATTATAATTTAAATGAAACATATATGGATTAGGATATGAAAAGGATCATGATAACCTTTTTCATATTCCTAATTATTGTAAACCAATTACATTTGTAAGTGGTGGTTTTTTGGTTAATGTCGATAGGAAGAAAGAACTTGATAAGGAACATGTATAGGATGTTGATCAAGATGCAGATACATATTTTGATGGTGATACTATTGTTGAGGATATTGATGATAATATAGGTATTGAGGATTTGTTGGTTGATGATGCCTAGTTGGACGAAGAACGTGTACTATGTCAACATTGTCACCAAGTTGGCCATGTTGAGTTAAACTATTTTGATCTCCACCCATGTGTTTTTTGTGGGAAGAAAAACTATGTCTTGGAAAAGTGTTGGAAGCAACTAAAGATTTAGAGGAAACATGTAAATTTTGAATGGTTAGGGACTTGGCGTTGGAGTTTGGAATCTAATTTATTAGAACAATATTATTCGTGAGTTTATACATAAGTACAACCATACTCTATTAGACATATTTCTACAGTTGGCGTACATGAATGCTTTCCAGGATTGGATGATATAGGGCATGATCCGGGCCCACTTAATGTAGTCTTCTAAGTTGAAGATTGAGTCTCCATACTCCACTCAAAGATGGTTTGATTACCCTTTTACACTTTCAAGGGGGTATATCTCATTATCTAGACTTCTCACTTTTCAGTGAACAGGGGGGAAATATTGATATGTCAGACTTCAAGTTTCGAAGTCTAACTTACAAGATTGCAGTTTATGATGATTGATTATGGATTCAGGATTTAGGATTGTAGATGAATTTATGATTTAAGGATGATGGATGATCGAGGATTTTTTTGGACATGATGTTTGTTTCCTAATTGTATGATAGATTTGATGATGTTATCACATATCACTCACACAGAGTCTTTGATTGGTAAGGATTCTTAGGAGATTGATTATTGATAGATTGATGATTTCTAGGTTATTGGATGAACAATTTGCCATATTTTGGAATTTGATGGATTGATCGACATGTTTGACGGACATTTGGGTTCAGGATTTGGATCAGTACCATGATTTTACCCGATTTACTACTCAAAGGTTTTTTGGCTACAGGATTTTCAGGTTTTGGATGTCATTCGACACTTTTTTCTGTCAACATGATTTTTGACAGTTTTTTTTATGTGTTGATATGTGAGAGCTTCATAATATTCGAAATTATCAGGGATGGTATTTTGACCTTGCAGAGGACATATGTTTCTTATTTTCTTTTCTCTTGGCACATTGGATTGCGAGGGTTTTTCAGGATATGGGATGTGTTAGACTTGCAATTAATTCAATTCTCTTTAGGATTTGTTCTCATTGGTTTGGGTTCACTTCAATGACCATTCAGAGGATATCTGGATCATTTGATGCATAATGAGTTTTCCATATTTAGTTTTCAACATCCACATTTGTCGGTTATTCATCAACACTCATGAGGTTTCATACCATGAGTTACATATTGAAGACTTGAATATGTTACCATATTTTTCACTGGTTTTTGTCGCTAGCTGATACATTTGTACAGAATTAAGATTAAGGGGGAGTTTATTAGAAATAATATCAATGAACTAAATAGACACTAACAACCATTTAGTTATGATACAATTGTAAGGTCGTTCTATTGAGTTGTACTATAAATGTACCATTGATGTACATATTAATTGAATTGAGCATGTGCCTTTTCAGCTGTAATACCCCAAGCACGTGCCCCGATTGTATTATGAATTTAAAATATGTTTTATAGGTTGGTGAGCCAAGTTAATATAAGCTAGTGGGCTTATGTATTTATTAGGTCAGAGAGCCTAAGTGTTAAGGTCAGGAGCATGTTTTTGTAAATTTAATATGCAAAACATTAATAAAGAATAAACATCGTTGCATGTAGACCGACCATGAAGAAAGAGTGATGGGGGACTAAGCTTCCAAAAGGTGGGTAAGGGAAAAGGGGATGAAAGGTTGGAAAGGGAGGCTAAGTGTTGAGCCTAGGGGCTTAAGTCCTTGGAAATAATGATTTATTATTATATCCATAGTTATGATAAAGGTATGTTTTTATCCTAAGTTCCTGGAAGGGGAACATGTGCAAAAGGGAACGCATTCTATGGAGTGCATGCAGCCTCATGGGCGACATGTGTCAACCCTAGCACATGCAATTTAACCCAAATATTGAACCGTGGAGGGGGTTCATCCTCCATTCCACCGGGAGTTGTCTGAACCGAGGGGAGCTCTACGTCTATGTTTGGTATGCCTCACGTAGCTCGGGGTGGGATACCTATGATTTTTTTCTGGAAAGCCGATTCACCTTGGTCCGAACGACAAAAGTCTGTGTTCGTCCTCTGCATTGATTGAGCCATGTCACCTGTGTGTCCTGTGAGCCGAGCCTAACTTCTTTGCATAGTAGAGTCTGTACCCGAACCACCTTTGGGTTGCTTCCTTCTGTGTGTCCTGAGTGGAATTGATGAGTGGTTGTGGCTGTTGTCCTCACCTTCCGGGAATTGAGTCGAACATGGCTGAAAAATCGGGTTTTCAGGCCTGTTGTTGAAGAGGCAGGTTGTCAGGCCTATGAGCAGCTCTCTCCAGGTGAGAGAGTTTGCTGGGAAGTGGTTTTCTCCCAGAGAGAATCCAACACCAGCTACGGATCTCTGAGAATTCCTGATCCGACCTGTTGCCGAGACCCAGAGAGGGAGGTGAAGCACTGATGGAATGTGCTTGTGAAGGTGTATACTCTCTGGTGGAACATGCATGTGGGGAATGAGAGTCCATGAGTAGTGGGCGTAAAAAGGCTCCTGGAGAGAACCATTCAAGTTGCACGGTGTAGTTTCCTGTGACCTCAGCCTAGTCTAGGGATTCGCTTGCATTGGGTGGAGCTTAGTCCTAGCTCAGGGGTGACCCACTGCTGAGTGTGATGAGAAGTGTGGTTTATGGATGGGAGGTTTGTTGAAGGTCTACACGTAGTTGGTGGATTTAATCCAGCTAAAAGATAAGTATTAGTCTGTGCTTAATTTATATGTTATGCATGTTTGTGCTACTGATGCTTGAATGTTATCATGTGTTTCGTTGCATGTGGATTTACTGTTAATATTGTTTGAATCTGAATGGTAACAGTAACTCTGTGTTATGTGTTTTATTTTGATTAAAATGCATGTTATAGATATATATATATATATGTGAATATTCTGTAGTGGTAACCTTACCCGGTCTCTGTGGTGGGTCAAGGATGCTACATTTTGGTATCGCAGCTAAGTCAGAGCTGAGTAGTGGCATTGCCCAGGCCGGTTGATGGTTGGGGATGTTACAAATTGGTATCAGAGGATGGTTACAACACTGAGCCTAGATGGACCATGTTAGTGGAAGTTGAAGCAAAAGTTTCAGAAATAATTGTTATCGAAGTAGACAAAATTCAAGTTCAGAGCCAAGGTTTCAAACACTGAGCCTGAATGGGCTGGATAAGTGGTCATTGGACCCAAGGTTTCAAGAAGAAATTATGTCTCGAGGACCAATTTCAAACCTCAGAACCTTCCTGAGTGCCAAGAAGTTACCTTGGTTGTGTGACGAAGTTCAGGAGGAGTAGCAGTGTTGTAAAACCACGATATATGTGGTATTGGGCCACAGAGTAATGTGGAACTTAGGATCTGTTCAGGGGAAGGAGAATCCTTCACGCCCGTCAGATCTGCTAATGTTGCGAGGTAGTTAGCCGTGAATTTGTTTGGAAATCCGCAGAGTAACATAGCCTATTCTGTGCCATAAGATCTATTCGGAAGGAAGGGAAATCCCTTACGACCGTCATATCTAGGGGAAGGTGCATAAGAGTTAACCCGTAAGCCTTTTGGACTTCACGAATTCACTGAAGTCTGATGCCAAAAACAAGAGAAGGGTCGAAGCCCAAAGCCCCGAAGTCTAGAAATTGGATCTACACCATAGATCTAGGGAGGAGAGCCCGACTGTTGGATCAAGCCAATGTTAAAAGGTAAAACACAGTAGTGAAGGGAAAAAGCTCCTGAAGAGCCAAAGTAGTGACTCATGATGATGTCACTTGGTTTGATGTGGACACATGGGTTGTGCGCCACGTGTTAGTGGGTTTTGAACCCGTATAAGTTTGAAATTCCATATGGAACGTGACGTGTGACACCCATCTAATTGGGTGACGAGTCCGCCGCTAGTATTCCGCCATGTGGCACTCCGTTTGAGCATGGTTAGTGGGGACAAGGTTACGTAATGAAGTTAAGGGTTGGAGGGCCCACACTGATGTTGATCACTATACATCAAGATCGATGACCAAAAGGAATTGCGGGGATCCAAGTTGCTTGGGAGTTAATTATCCAAGTCGGTCCAACAATTCAAACCCAGGTTTCACCAAGGGGTTACGTGTCAGCATTAGAAGAATTGCGGGACGAAAGGTGGGTTAATCCAAACCGCTACCGCATGCCCCTGCAATTGGAAAACATAAGTGATGTGACGTAATGATGTCAACAAAGGTGACATGGGAATGTTCGGAGATTAACTGGTTTGAATGCATAAACTGGTGAGGTATTGAATAAGTTTCAATTATTTCTCTTCTTAGAGTTTTCGAGTGCAAGGAGTGCACATTGTCCGCCAGGAGTGCATTGAAAGAGGTAAGTTAACCTCATAGAAGCTCAGGAGAGATATCGTTGAACCTTCATCAACAGAAGTGCAAGGAGTGCACATGAAGAAATATGTGTTGAGTTCAGAGAGAGATAGAGTCACTGAGAACGCTATAGGGCTCTGCCAGGCAGGCATTGAACGAGTGCAAGGGTGCACCGAGAGAACTCTTTGTCGATTTCAGGGAGAAGAGTATCAGAGGAAGATACTCACAGAGCTTTTGAACACTCTGTAGAAAATGATCGGCAAGGTGTTCTTTGAGCAGAAGGTTGCCAAGAGGGTATGAAGTTTTCCTTTGAAAGGAAACATAAGGGCCGAGACCCTTAGGAGAATATCCAGAGAGAACTTGTTTCAAGCTCAAAAGCTCAGGAGGTTAAGTGCAGAACGTGCCAGGTGGGCATCAGAAGTCTTTTGAAAGACGTAGAAGGGTTGAGTCTCTTAGAGACCGAGAAAGCTGAAAGCTCAGGGAGAAATAATGCAAGTTCACATGCAGAGCGCAAGTGTGCGCCAGGGTGAAGTTAAAATTTCATTAACAGAAGCTCAGGAGGGAAAACACCGTCGAAGCCTTCGAAATCCTTCAAGTTAGGGAGGAAGTCAAGTCCAGAATAATTGACGCCAAGATATTTGGCAAGAATTCATTGAGAACCTGAATGGATGGTAGGAATCCTTGGAGGGAGAAGTGTTGATAGTCGTGCGTCATTAGATTAAAAGAAACTGTGAGGAGGATGACGTTGAGAGTCATTCAACACTCAAAAGATCAAGAGAGGTAGTGAACCATCAATCTCAAGGAAGATTGAAACGTTGATTCCTTTCATCGGGAAATCGAAAATTAGGAGTTGGGAGAATGAAAGAAGTTGCTCTCGAAAATATCAAAACGCGAACATCTGATTCGCGAGGAGAGATCTAGACCATTGAATCACGACGAGTGTGAGATATTGATCTGACGCACTTAAATTTTGTGAAGTTGGAAGTTGGAAAGGGGAAGAGAACTATTTTATGATTTCATGAACCGCGAAGTCTCGATTCACAAGAAAGGATCCACACCGTTGGATTACGAGGGGATGTGAGTCATTGGATCTGACTCACGTGGATTTCAAAAAACTAGAGATCGAAAGAAAAGAGGGGAACTGTTTTTCGAAACCCCGAAACATGAATTGGTGATTTGCGAGGAATTGATCTGGACCGTCGAAACTTGGAAAGTTGTGGACCGTTGATCTGAGGCGAACGGGGTTTGGGAGTTTGGACCTCAGGAGAAAGGAGGAGAGCTAATCCTCAAAGTTTGTGAAGGGTAAAGTCTCGTAACACTTGGAAGATGGGCCCCAGGTCATAAATAATGGTTATGCTGGTGGAAGTTAAGAGAAGAGCTATCACATGCTAGACTCTTGTTTTGGATTTCGGGGATAGAGAGAGTCGAGGGTGACTCATATCAAAACACCTGGTACCCGAAATCCCAAAACTCCTTTTGGATAGGTGCGTGGTCATAGCCGATGGTCACGTAGAGGAAGCTTGCGCCCACCGCTAGTTCGTGTGGGTAAGGTTTCACACAAGGCCTATGGATTTGTTTTGTGGAGGTTCTAGTAGGGACCCAAAGAGCTGCTCCAGCTCCGAGAGTTGAAAATCCATTGACCGGGAGGTCAGCAGACCCCGCTGATGTCAGGGCACTGTGTCGAAAGTGCTCAGGGTAGGAATAATCATGCACAATGATTACAGTGGAGAGCACAAGAAGATTCAGGAATCTAGGAATAATTGTAGACTTCTGGGATCAATAAGGAAAAGTTTTATAGGGAGAAAGAAGTTGCTGCAATTTATGTGGCAGCAAGTATGTTATGGCTTTATTGGGTCAGCCAGAGGAAAGAATGCTTGCATGTTTTCAAGTGTTGTTGGTGATGTTGTTACATAAGGAAGGAAGCAACAGAGAGCTGAAGTGTTGGTTATAAGTTTGATAAAAGAAGCATGAAATCTTCTACTGCTATCAGACTTTCGGGTAGTATAACATTTATTAATGGCAATCATGCATGTATGAGTTTTATTACTCTTGTTGCATAATTGCTGAAAGGAAATTTAGGTAATAATTTCCTTAGCTAGAGTTATTATATAAAATCACACGATTATATTATCGAATGCATACCATTGGATGTGGTAAAGGCTGGAAGCTTGTATTAATTCAAATCTTTTTATCTTCTGAATGCACACACTGACATAGTAGAATGTCATATTAATTTGGTTATGGGGTAGTAACCAAAGAATTAAAGATAAAAATTGGTTATAGGAATAAATGTTAGTAAGTTAGTCATGTATGAGACCAAGACCTGGTTGGATATGGCAAGGTATGGATATGGAAAGGTTATGAGCCACACAGGTACTAAAAGATTCCTACTTTTAAATAAAACTTGGGCTGCAACCTTTTTGCTAACACTAATGATCACCACAGAATTATATTCTTGGTGTAGTGTTCAGGTTGAAAAGGAAGGCATCCAATTAATTGGGAAAACAATAGGAAGTTTGTGGAGAATGTGTCAACACATTGGCCAGAATTCCAACTTATGGATGGTGAGATACATGACTGAGATAAAGAGCATTATGTAATTCAATGCAGGGTGCATTGAATAAGAATGCAATGAGAATTGAACTCATGCATAGTAAGTGATAGAATTGTATACTGTAATGGTTGAATATGTTTTGTAAGTACATGCATATATATTATTCATGGAAATAATTATACTAATGGCTAAAATGTTGCTAACTCATGAAGTTGAGAACATTTCAGGAACTATTAAACATTTCAATAGGAAAGTTGCCAGACAGGTAGTCACAGGAATAGAGACTACATAAAATTTTATGTTCAGAAAATTGAAATAATAAACTTACTGTTGTTAATTATGAACATGCATATGCATAGAATGATGAGTCATTCTATTTGGTCAAGTTGTTTGGTAATTGTGATTGAATTGCTAGGTGTAGGTGATTCTAAGATCATTGCATAAGATGTTGTACATGTTGAATTATGATGTACAAAAAATATTGACAATTTGTTGGCAGTATGCAAGATGAAGTCTTGCAGGAAAATGGTATGCAGTTTGGTGCCTGTGGAAAATCACAAGGATGGATGCATTCATAATATGGCAACAACCAAGATGAATTATGAAATAGAATTTCATGTTTTGGGGAAAAATTTGAATTCCCTTTTGAACTAATTGGAGTTCCTAAATAAATTATTTTATGTTCTCTCATGATAACTGGATGTGGGTGATGCAGATGAGATGATGTTGATAAAAGTTAAAATGTTGACTACAAAGAGTAGCTTGGGAAGATGTTGATTGGAAACCTTTAAGGGAAGTTGGAACTCTTTGAGCCACGGTGCTCTAATCCTTTCAGTCTAGACTGTTATTGAAGCCTGAGGAAAGGGAGGTGTAGCACCGATGGACTTTTCTTGTGAAGGTGTATACTCCCGGGTGGGACGGGCATGTGGGGAATGAGAGACCGTTGGTTGGACTGTTGCTGAGGTTTGAATGGTTAGAGTGCTGCTGAGGTTTGGTACCTTGGCCTAGACCACGTGGATAAGGATTGTGGACCGTAGCTATCTTGGAAAGCCATTGCCCCGATGGAGTCATAGCCCTACTCAGGGGTGGAAGGTATTCTCAATCAAAATATAAGTACAATTCTCTATTTATTGTATGTTGTGTATGATGTATACACGTTATAATGTTGTTAAAATTGTCTGTATATACATATATATGTTATAGAAATATTTGCCTCACCATTGCTATCTTGCACAGAGGGCCTTTTTCCATTTCCCTATGTAGACTTATCATCCCTTTTTGACAAATCCAGAGCAAAAAATAAACATTTTCCCACATATACGTGCCCTATCAACTATATGGCAAGTGTATACGCAAGCTGCTTCACTACAACCCGCGTACATCGGGATTTGTGCCAGAAAATACAAAAATGGAGTTGGGTTTCCATGTCACGACAATATATCTCTAATCCTTGGCCTTCCATATACTGGAAATGTTCCGACTTGGCCCTTTAGTTGCATTTTGAAGGCTATAAGAGCACAATTTCGAGCTATGGAAAAAAAGAGAGAAAGCATTCAACTTTGAGAGCAAAGTTACTCTGGATAAATTACTTCATGTTGAGTCTGCATACTTTTGTCCCTCAAGTCTGAAAACAATGTTCAGCCCCCAAGCTCTTTCCCTATTGTTGAGAGAATCTCATTGTCTTTCTCTTTTGAGCTTGCCTTTGGTAGAGGATTGAAGTGGTGGAGACCTAGCTGGAAGGAACTTGGTTCCTTGGTTTCAAATCGTGCCGACAAGGAAGTCTGTAATGTTGACACTTCTGTTGATCAATTATTAATAGAAATACTCCTTTCCCATCCTATTGGTATCGTGAAAATATATGATTATTATCCATGGGCATGTTTGTAATGTTTATTAATGGATTATTCTATCTGATGTACTAACCCCTTTACATTATCTCTATATACTTTCTTTTCTTGTTTGTTAAGAACTTATTGCAGGTATAAAGCTTTGGGTCAAAGTGCTCAATGGTGGAACATCTTCAAATGTTGGATCGAGGTAGGCCTCTTTCTTATCTTGAACATTAGTTTATATAGCATATAATGGAATTGAGTTTATTTCTGCAGTCATACCTATCTGTTGTGGTTTACCCTTGGCCATAGAGAGTTTTTCCCTCATAACAGAAATGGTGACTCCACTCGGGATAGATCTTCCTTCTAAGGGTTGAAGTACTTTTTCTTCTTGCATTGCTCTTTTTCCTTTGTGTTTCTTGTCATGTCACTGCTTGGCAGATTCTATTCACTCTAAGTTTGAGTTTTCATCCTTTTTGCCCTTGCCTGGCCTTGTTTTAAAGCCTATACACTCCTTTTTCCTTTACAACCACGTACACACGCGTGTTGCCTCTCTGCAAGCTGCGTATATATGCACTATTCTCCTGAACAGTCACGTATACCACTTTTCCTTGCTTGTTTGCTTGGTTTAGTGACTACTAGGTGAGTTTTGATGTTTGTTGAGCCTTCTTAGGTCTCTGTAGTGCCTGTTGAGTTTCTCTGGGTTGACAGGAAGCGTGTTGGGAGTTGAATTTATGGGCATAGTCTTTCTCATTGTTTTTCATTTTTTGGTTTGTCCTTGAACCCTAGGTTGTTTGCTTGGCTACTTGGTATTATGTTTGAGTTATTCCGTTTATACACAGTAGAATTTATATATCAGGTTGCTTTTCAGTCCATGCATTTTCTCTTTAATATATTGAAAATACAAAAAAAATAGGCATTTTGCATTGGTTAACATTTTTGTCTTTGAACCTTTATCATTAGCTTAGTACATTTAGCGAAAGATTGCATTTTACTTCTGAATTGTAGAGTTGAAATTGAAAATTGTACTATTTTTATTAGCATATCATTCATTGAAAAGTTAAAGGTAGACTTTGCATTATATTCATATTTATCTTTTGCAGAGTCATAACCTCATGAGTTTCGCTTCCATACCCTTTTGAGTAATCATGGACAATAAAATTTATGCTTTAAACTAAAATTGATTAGTCACGATTTTATTTTTAGGGTGCACAAACTAGCCTAGGATTTAGTGCCTTGGAATAGGATTTTGTGAGTAAACTTCTCCAAGGCAATTAAATCAACATATGTGTTTGAGACAGGGAGTTGAGAAGTCCATTGTATAATTGGTAATATCAAGAGGCTCCACTCACATCGGAGTTAATCACGAGGTCGCACGAAGTTAGTTGAAGGGATAACCCCTGGATACACGCCTAGCGTCAGAGATATTTCTGTGGATTTATTGGTATTTGGGGATCTTGCTAGTACCCATACCTCTATGAGAGGCGGTGCTTTCAAGGTTTCGGGATTTGCTACCCCACCCATACGGTGATCCATATTTATGATTGCTCACCTATGCATCGGTTATACAATGGTTTATTATTTTCTTGACTTAGATATCTCATAGGTTACTTGCAGGGGTTATTCTGCTTGTATCCTAGGTCAGATAGAGGTCGGACAACACACAACCTTTATGGAGGATTACCTCTCTGGGGGGATCTGACTGACTATTTTTTAATCCCATGAGGGCCTCTATAACTGATTATGTTACCTCCAAACTTTAGCAGTGAGTCTCAGGTCCCTCTTGGACGAGACATACCTTCTTTAGCGAGGGAGGCCACTCAACCACTTTAGCCCGTTTGCATGCATATTGGCCGTTTGACTTTTTGGTATGCTCTTTGATTATTAGTTGGCCTTAGGATTTCATGTTGAGTATTTTTTATCATGTATAGTGGAGTTCCTTTTGCTCCCTCGTTTACTGCTACCCCCCCCATGACGTACATGGGGGAAACTATGTCCATTTTTTATAATGGTATGCAGAATTATGGTACTCAGTCAATGCCTTGGGTCTCTAATCATTTTTCTCATGGTATGTCTAATATGTCTTCATACTTGCCATCCTCTGTCTCACCTCCTTATGCGAATACAAGTTTTGGGTCTGGGGGCATGATGCCTCCTTCTTATCCATCTCCATTTGTTGGGAATCATATCCTTCAAACACCTCTTACGATAGGAGGTTGGAATCTTCCGTCCTACAAATCCACTATGAGAAAATTAAGTGCCCAATTAATCAATCATTCTACTTGTTACACTCCATCCACTTATCCTTCTTCCACTATGTCAGTTCCTACGAACACTTTTCCCATGGAAGACCTCCATCTTGTTGGCAAATTCAGTGGATAGAATGCAATGATGATTGTTGTCATTAATGGCAACAGTAGAGACAGTAGGATAAGAAGGATAAAATCTCAGGAGGAATAGCCTTGAAGAAAATGCGCACAGCAAGAGCTTACAGAGGAAAAAG
>ML802414.1:32828-47929 GCA_009831015.1 Picea engelmannii
TTTACTCTTACTGTCCATATGCTGTATGTTGCTTGATAACACATGAAGAAATATTAATAATTGTTAAGAAGGTGTAAAATTGTTTAAGCTTATAAACAACTGATTCACCCCCCCCCCTCTCAGTTGTATTAGTATTTTCAACACATCTACCCTCTGGTGTTTCATCCAGGGGGAATTATTTTTATAGTATGGGCAACCCCCCTCACGAAGTTCCTTCGCCTGGGGGAAACATATATCCTCACGTGAGTAACCCTTGTCATGTCGCTTTCTCTTTGCAAGAGGCTTCCTTGGTGTTGATGCTCTTACAACCCTTTATGAATCAGTATGGAGGAGGATACTATCCGGTTGGACAGGGACAGGGTGTAAACCAAGATCCTTCTTGGCTTGCAATTTCTCAGAACCAATCTTTCCTTGGACCTTGGCCTCAAATTCCACAATCTACCACCACCACAAGTCCAGTCACTGCATGTCATACTAGAATTATATCACCAACCTCTGCTAGTCATGTTGGATATTGGTCGATAGCCTCTGCAAGTCATGTTGAAGACCCGCAACCAGCCACTGCAAGTCATGCTGGGGGCACAAGTCCAGTCATTATTTGTCATACTGGCATTATATAACCAACCTCTACTAGTCATGTTGGATATTGGTCGACAACCTCTGTGAGTCATGTTGAAGACATGCAACCAGTCGCTGCAAGTCATGCTGGGGGCACATGTCTAGTCACTGCTAGTCACACTACACGTACATCACCAACCTCTGCTAGTCATGTTGAGGATTCATCACCAACCTCTTCTAGTCATGTTGGAGATTTGCTACTAGCCTCTGCAAGTCATGCTAGGAGCATGTCACCATTCACTGCAAGTCATGCTGGGGGCATTCATATGATTGAGAAGCCTAGACATCTCAGACGTAATCCTAGATTCCTTTGCAGGACTTGTGAATGAAGTCACTTTACTCGTTTGTGTCCTGTTACTGCTGGGATACCGAAAGCATGGGGCTCACCTAAGGGCCCTTCGGCTTCTGAGAAATCAGAAATCTATGGTTTCATAGCACTTTGTTCCTTCTTTGGTTGATACAACGGTCATGCTGATGTAATCTTCGTTTGACACCCATTTTCCTTTAGGGGTTGAAGCATCCTTTGACATTGTCTTCTCACATCCTATTCAACCTGTGGTCGTGTCGATGCAATCTTCGACTGACACTTTTACTATGTTCGGGGGTGAGGCACCTCTTGAACTTTTTTGCTCACATCCTATTCAACCAATGGTTGAGGAACTGGTCGTATCAATGCAATATTAAATCGACCCCACTCTTCTCTTGGAGAGTGACAAGTCTAAGGAAACTGTCACGCCAATGCAATTTTTGGTCGATCTCGCTCTTCTGGTTCTAGTCCTATACCTTCTTTTCCATGTCCTTAGCATTTCTAGTACTTCACCTTTTGAACAAGAGAGAGTTTTACTCTTCCTGATTTATCTCCCTCCAAGTCTTGGCGAGGTTTCCTTTGATTGGGATGGTCTTGTGGGGTATCCAATGCCTCCGCCTATGTCCTTTCTAGGAAGAGACATTATCCGATATAACATGGAGATGATAACATCCGTTAGCACTTTTCCCTTCTTGACTTGGAGATCTTTGGGTCTTCCCAAGATTGTTTCGGTTCTTCATAAGATACTGACATTCCACAAAAGGTCCGCATGGGAGCCTTGGCCTCCCCCATGGCTTTCTGCCTAGAATCTTCCTAACGAGTCTTAGTTAAGCTCTTTTCCGACTCGTATAAAAATTGAAAAGATGGCTGAGTGATTTGTCCCTTTCACACTCGTTAAACTAGATTTGAAAGGTCATGAGTCTTAGTTAAGCTCTTTTCTGACTCCTTATAAAAAATAGAAAAAGATTGCCGAGTGAACTTGTCTTTTTCACACTTGTAAATTGGATTTGAAAAGACGTCTATTTGGCACAAGTTTACCCCTTTTTCACACCAAGTAGGCTACAAGACATAAAAAATGATATTTTTTGGCGTTAAGTTGTGATTGCATCTCATGCCCTTGCTTGCAGTATTGAGCCTCTAGCCGGTTCTCGCTTTGCGTTATAAACCGTTGCCTAAGCAGTTTTGCATCCTCAACCAAGTAGAGCCTTGTTTATATCCTTCGCAATTTGACACTAAATACCTTGGAGGAAACATCACCCCGAGTGTCCATCTCTCGCATGCATTTCCTTGCATTAAGCATAGGTACGTTCCACTGCTGGAACTAGTTTTGCTTACTGGTGACACTTGTTTCCTCCTCTGTATCATAGCATTCATTTGTTATGAAAAACAAAAAATGATGGGCAGGAAGGGAGTACTATATTATAATTGGAAGCAATCGTGTCGCCTTTGAACAGAGCACAAAATTATTGATTCCTTGTGTCATCATAATTTTGGGTTTTAGAATGACCTTAGGAAGCTGATCTCGTTACAAATTTTTCTCTACTGACTGGTTACTCTTCCAATCCCTATAGAGAACGTTATTGATGCCTCCTGCATCTAATTGTCACATCATTGAGTCTATGCTGCCAGAGTCCACCACATGTCTCATGCTCTTATTCAAAGGAAGTCTCACAACCTATGTCGGCCACTCCTCAGAAATATTGACTTTGGATGTCGTCCATACCCTCAGTTTGTCTCAGAATCACATGATACCATGGTCTTATCACGCACCCTGGCCCTACTTGCATCATCGGTAGGTCACCTTCAACCCAACAATCGACATTTCATCATTGGTCATTAACTGGGTGGT
This sequence comes from Picea engelmannii, assembly GCA_009831015.1. Taxonomy (NCBI): domain Eukaryota; kingdom Viridiplantae; phylum Streptophyta; class Pinopsida; order Pinales; family Pinaceae; genus Picea; species Picea engelmannii. The sequence continues at coordinate 35,603 of ML802414.1, forward strand.
TTCCCTTGTGTTCGACAACGACGATAAGACATCTATTCACACGTTGGGATTTGTGAGTGTCTTGGATGTCATTAGCCTTATTGATGGTTTCCTCGCCTCTGTCAACAATTTTCATCATTGGCTACTATTCAGTGGGTCTTTTTCGTGTATCGCTTGGATTTGATACACGCAAAAGATGCACAGGGTTGTTGGTTCGTGAGCATGTTCTTCGTCCAATCTCCACCAAATCATGAAGATCCTGCTTTGTTCCTCATGCTGACTGATGAGAGATGCCTTAATGCTCTCCTTTCAACGAGTCTCTTTCCATCGACTTCAACTCATCTATTCTGGATACAAGACCTAGAGTTTTATGGGTACCTTGAGGCTTGCAGTCACTAGTGGCAGGCTCTCTCACCATTGACAGATGGGAATACATCAATGTCTCTTGATCAATGGATTTATCAAGTGTTCAACACCGACTCCTTTATTCACACTTTAGGAATGTACTTGGTGCCTTGATACCTACTTTCATTATTGTTAGGTTGTCTCGCATTTGTTAACGGTATACCTCAATGACCGGTAATCAAACGATGTCTCATTATGTTCGACCTCAACTCCTTTATTCACATGATGTAGAATTGCACCCTTGGTAGATAGTGTAGAAGACTTGAAGACATCACTATGTGGCCATAGATTTCCTAAGTTGTTGCTTTCCTTTCATTGTACCAACACCTGTTCAACTTTAGTGATCATGGGAGATCAGATTGTACTCCATGGTATACATATATCTTCGTATTGATTTTAAGAATGGTTTTCACTGGGCCTTGTTTGTGACTATTACAACTTTTGGCATATAACCACAATTGTATCTGCCTATTCATGGCCACAGACACTTACTTGGTATATTTTCCGCATGGATCTGCATTGTATTCTTGGCAACCATGTACGCAAAGTCAGTACAGAATGTAATGAGAAATTGAGTTCATCGAGCTGGTTCTCTACCACTCCACTCCTAGGTTATTTATAATGTATTTCAGCCATCGCAGATACTCCTCTGGGCTCACACATTAGGGGGCATCTATTATAGCAAGATTTGCCTCACCATTTCTATCTTGCATAGAGGGCCTTTTTCCATTTCGCTATGCAGACTTATCATCCCTTTTTGAAAAATCTAGAGTAAAAAATAAAAAAATTTCCACATATACGCACCCTATCAACTATACAACAAGCGTATACGCAGGCTGCTCCACTACAACCCACATACATCGGGATTTGTGCCAAAAAATTCAAAAATGGAGTTGGGTTTCCATGTCACGACAAGAGATATTTGATCATTGGCCTTCCATATACTAGAAACATTCTGAATCAGCCCTTTAGTTTCATTTTGAAGGCTATAAGAGCACAATTTCGAGCTATGGAAAAAAAAAAAAAAACATTCAACTTTGAGAGCAAAGTTACTCTAGAGAAATTACTTCATGTTGAGTTTACATCCCTTTGTCCCTCAAGTCTGAACACAATGTTCAACCCCCAAGCTCTTTCCCTATTATTGAGAGAATCTCATTGTCTCTCTCTTTTGAGCTTGCCTTTGGTAGAGGATTGAAGTGGTGGAGACCCAACTGGAAGGAACTTGGTTCCTTGGTTTCGAACCGTGCCGACACAGATGTCTGTAATGTTGACACTTCTATTGATCAATTATTAATAGAAATAATCCTTTCTCGTCCTATTGGTATTGTGCAAATATATGATTATTATCCATGGGCATGTTTGTAATGTTTATTAATGGATTATGCTATCTGATGTGCTAACCCCTTTACATTATTACTATATACTTGATTTTTTTGTTTGTTAAGAACTTATTGCAGGTATAAATCTTTGGGTCGAAGTGCTCAACAGTGGAACATCTTCAAACGTTGGATCGAGGCAGGCCTCTTTCTTATCTTGCACATTAGTTTATATAGCATACAATGGAATTGAGTTGATTTCTGCAGTCATACCTGTCTGTTGTGGTTTACCCTTGGCCATAGAGAGTTTTTCCTTTGTAACAATATATACATTGCATATATGCTTGCATTACCTACATCCATGAATGTACATAATGTGTTTCATATTTCATTACTTAAGAAATATATATACATGATGCTAATCATGTAATCGATTGGAATGTGATTCAGGTGGAGAAAGAAGGTGTCTTGCAAGTGCATCTGATCGCATATTGGACTGGAAGAGAAAACCACTCCGGAATCGAGCCATAGGGCTTGTAAAGGTCCAGTGGACCTGGTACGGTCCTGAGGACACGACATGGGAGTGCGAGGACGCTACGCGGGCAAAATATCCGCATCTTTTTGAAGATTTTGGAAATCTTGTTGATGCTGTGTAAAAGTTGCACTGAGGACAGTGAAAAAATAAGGGGAGGGGATTATAATACCCCAAGGATGTGCCCCAATTGTATTATGAATTTCAAGTATGTTTTATAGGCTGGTGAGCCAAGTTAATATAAGCTGGTGGGATTATGTGTTTATTAGGACGGAGAGCCTAGGTGTTAAGGCCAGTAGCCTGTTTTTGTAAATGTAATATGTAGAACATTAATAAAGAATAAACATCGTTGCATGTAGACTGACCACGAATAAAGAGTGATGGGGGACTAGGCTTCCACAAGGTGGGTAAGGGAAAAGGGGCTGAAAGGTTGGAAAGGGAGGCTAAGTGTTGAGCCTAAGGGATAAGCTTAGGGGCTTAAGTCCTTGGGAATAATGATTTATTATTATTCCCACAATTATCATAAAGGTATGTTTTTATCCTAAGTTCCTAGAAGGGGAACATGTGCAAAAGGGAACACATGCTATGGAGCGCATGCAACCTCATGGGCGACATGTGTCAGCCCTGACACATGCAATTTAACCCAAATATTGAACCATGGAGGGGGTTCGTCCTCCATTCCACCAGGAGTTTTCTGAACTGAGGGGAGATCTGCGTCTATGTTCGGTATGCCTCACACAACTTGGGATGGGAAGCCTGTGATGTTTTTCTGGAAAGCTAATTCACCTTGGTCCAAATGACAGAAGTTTGTGTTCGTCCTCTGCGTTGATTGAGATGTGTCACCTAAGTGTCCTGTGAGTCGAGCCTAACTGCTCTTGCAAAGTAGAGTCTATACCCAAACCACCTTTGGGTTGCTGCCTTTTGTGTGTCTTGAGTGGAATTGATGAGTGGTTGTGGCTGTTGTCCTCACCTTGTGGGAATTGAGTCAAAAGTGGCTAAAAAAATGGGTTGTCAGGCCCGTGGTTGAAGAGGCAGGTTGGCAGGCCCGTGAGTAGCTCTCTCCAGGTGAGAGAGTCTTCTAGGAAGTGGTTTTCTCCCAGAGAGAGTCCAACACCAGCTATAGAGCTCTGATAATTCCTGATCTGGATTGTTGCCGAGACCCAGAGAGGGACGTGAAGCACCGATGGACTGTGCTTTTGAAGGTGTATACTCCCGGGTGGAACATGCATGTGGGGAATGAGAGTCTGTGAGTAGTGGGCATAAGAAGGCTCCTAGAGAGAACCCTTCCAGTTGAACTGTGCATTTTGCTGTGACCTCAACCTAGTCTAGGGATTCCCTTGCCCTAGGTGGAGCTTAGTCCCAGCTCGATGGTGACCCACTGCTAAGCGTGATGAGCATCGTGGTCTATGGTTGGGAGGTTCATGGAAGGTCTGCATGTAGTTGGTGGATTTACTCCAGCTAAAAGATAAGTATCAGTCTGTGCTTAATTTATATGTTATGCATGTTTTTGCTATTGATGCTTGAATGTTATCATGTGTTCCGTTGCATGTGGATTTACTGTTAATCTTGTTTGAATCTAAATGGTAAAAATAACTCTGTGTTATGTGTTTTATTTTGATTACAATGCATGTTATAGAGATATATATGTGAATATTCCGTAGTGGTAGCCTTACCTAGTTTCTGTGGAGTGTCGGGGATGCTATAGTTTGGTATCACAACTAAGTTAGAGATGAGTAGTGGAATTTCCCAGGCCGGTTGATGGTTTGGGATGTTACATCAGCCATGTTTCTATGTTCTTGATTTATCATTTTTGCTCCTATTTCTATCAATGATGTCATCATCAGGAAAATTCCCAAGAACCTTTAAAGGGGAATAACTTATTTCCTAGAGCTGAGCACAATTACAACCATTGGAAAGCTCTTAAAGAGAAAAATTGGGTCATGAGATTAGAAGCACAATTGGAGTGATGGTTACAAAGATAATTTTTGACACCCTACCAGCCTAATGAAGCTTAGGGGGTCAGGTGTGTTACATAGGGAAATCAAGTGTCTAATGAACCAGAGACTATCTTTAAGAAACTAATGGAATTAGCTCGGTAATTGCAACATTTACTAAATATATGATAAAACCCTAGCAATTGAGTGTCTTTTTGGTCAATCAAGCAACTAAAAGTTCTAGAGATCATATTTAAGAAAATATTTTTTATTAACTTGGTAATAACAACATTTAACAACTATATTATAATATTTGTTGGTCAAGTGTGTTTGAAATGCCTTGGTGTACACTTATAAGCTTCCTCCTTTGGTAATTGTAATTAGTTATTTCAATGTTATCTCAAGCTTGATAATATCAACATTTAGAAACTATATTATAATACCCTTTGGTTGAGTGGCTTGTTTCTCACCCTTAATTGAGCAACTAAAGGCTCATCAATCTCCCTATACTATAGGGAAACATCTATGTTCCTCTCTGTAACGATTGAGTGTATAAAGAACCTTGATCTCCTATGGCCCAATCGTGTTGGGGACATGTTATATTCTTTACAGGGTTATCATCATTCACTATTGGTATGCATTGGAAGTGTTTCAATGGGAGCCAACCGAGTTCCCCCTACTTAGGGTTTGGGGGTGGAGCCCCCAAAAAACATTTTGGGGTTATTTGTGGTTCGTTTTTGGCTTGTTTTGGCCAATGGTTTTCTACCCATTGTAATCTAATCTAGATTAATGGATTATGGTTGTAAAAGGATTAGGGTTTTGGATGTTGTGGAATACCTAAATATTGTATTATGTATAATCAAGTTAATACAATGAAGAAGAGAGAGGTGAAACTCTAAGTTTTGTTGGTTTTCCTAGTTAAGAGTTTCCAGGGTAAATCTCTTGTATTGTGTGTATGGCATTGTTGTTATTTCTATTTTGCTTAATAATATGTATGCATTATTTCACTTCCAAGGTTTAAAACTTACTAATCAGTTGAGTATCTAAAGACCCTCACCCTAATGATCAAGTATGCTTTTAAATGCAATTCTCTTGATCTCCTCAATCTCCCTATGGTCAAACGGGTGTTAAAACCCTATGGCCTACTATGGTTAATCAATTGTCTAAAGACCCTCTCCTTAGAAATTGAGTGTTTTTTTAAATGCAATTCCTTTGATCTCCCTATGGCCGATCAACTGTTACATAAATAATTCCAACATTCCCATGATCCTCCATAGCTTAGAGTGTCCATATCCTTTGACTATAGCCTCCATTTGCTCCACGATCCTCCACGATTCTCCCTCCTTTTTAGCTCATATTTGTTGGTTTTAACTCAAAACCTTTTTTTATCCATGGATACCATTTTTTGTATGTATGGAATCCGATTTCTCAGTGCCTCCAACTTTATTTGGTATAGTCATTTTTCAGCAAGGAGTATCTCATAAGATGTGTTTTTTGTCTCTTATAAACTAGGTATCATGTGTTTTTGTACTTTCTCAATATGGTTCCATCTGTGTCTATATATATGCATTCCCCATACTTCACATCCATAAAGAAGTATTGGGGTTATGAGAATTTGAAAGAGGGAGCAGACCAAACCTCTATCATCATGCCAAACTTCTATTCGAGCATGCATCTATTTTGCAACATGAATAATTTTTTCTACCATCCTCGCAATTTTTTCCTCTTGCATGCATTCGACCTTAGTGTTTCATTGAAATCTAGTCTTGGATATTCATACTAAAAGGAAAAATAAAATAAAATAAACAAGCACATATAGGGTGAAATCATGGAGGTGGGTAACACTTTCATGACAATCTGATCTCCAAAATTCGGAAAATGTTTTTTTGGCCGAACTAATATTATTTTTCAGTCGAAAGATACTTTTTTTCGGCCGAAAAGTGGAACGTCAAATCGAACGATACAGTGACGACACCCTCGATTTGCGTGTAAAAATTTAAACGGGTGAATTTTTTCCATCTAGCAATATGTTTTCGGCTGAAAGATATTCCGACCGAAATATTCTTTCGGCCGAAAACTCTTTCGGCCGAAAGAATGTTTATATATCAACCCAAGATCAGTATTGTAACATTTTTATAAACTCTTTGCGTTTGTCATAGGTGAGTGATTGTGAGTGTTCTTGTGTGAGCATTCCTATGTTTGTGAGCGTTCCTAACTGTTGGCGTGGACATTCCTGTGAGCGTTCCTACATTTGTGAGCGTTCCTGAGTGTTGGCATGGATGTTCCGGTGAGCGTTCCTGCATTTGTGAGCATTCATGAGTGTTGGCGCGGATGCTCCTGTGAGTGTTCCTGCATTTGTGAGCGTTCTTGAGTGTTGGCGCAGACGTTCCTATAGGCAGTTGGCGTAGAGGTCGTGTTGGAGGGCGTTCCTGCGGGCGGTCGGTTTGTTGTGTTGGCGGGCCGAGCTTCAGGTATTTCACTATAAATTCCCCCCCTTTAATTTTAATTTTAATTTGTAATATTAAATTAAATTTTTATTTTTAAATTAAAATGTAGTTTATGTGGCGACCCCTGTGGCTAAGCCGTGGGCACACCAACGGCTTGGGTACAGGGCTGGGCCCTTGCGGCCAACCCTGTGGCCAAGCTGTGGGCACGCCAACGGCTTGGCTACAGGGCTGTACCTCCCACGACCAAGTCACAATTATTTAAATGTTAATTTTTAACATATACACATTCTGTTATTTAATTGTTACTAAGTATATGCAAATTCATGATATAAATTTTTTATTAGGTAGTTAATTTTTAACATATACACATTCTATTATTTAAATTTATGTTAATTTTTAACATATACACATTCTTTTATTTAAATTTATGTTAATTTTTAACATATACACATTCTGTTATTTAAATGTTACTTAGTATATGAAAATTCATGATATAAATTTTTTATTAGGTAGTTAATTTTTAACATATACCAATTATGTTATTTAAATTTAATGGTAGTTTTTTTATTTAACAAATTGTACTTTTTTTTTATGACTTTTTGTTGAAAAAAATTATATTATTGATTACACCATAGTCATAGTCATTATAAGTGGAAAATAAGGAGAAGTTATAAAATGTTATATAAGTTTTTCTATATTTTATACAAATTAATTAGAATTACAAATCAATAGATTGTGTCTACATAAACCTTTAGGATATGTAAGATAATGAGATTTTACGCAAATTCAAACTCTAAAATAAGTTATTCTACATAAAAAGAAATTCCAAATATAGAATTGAATCCTTCATAGAATTCACAATTACAAGTGAGATAAAGGATGAGAATGATGAAGGAGATATGAGGAATGAACATCTCAAGAAAGGTGTTCCAAAGAAATCCATTACTTTAGAAAAATTATCTAAACAATTAAAGTAATTTAATAACTATGGCTATAAAGTAATTACATTTAAAATTAGTAATTTGTTCTTTTTAAAAATTTTAATGTTAATATTCAAACCCCATAAAATATTCCTTAGATGTCTTTATCTTCAAATTCGAAATAAATACATAGGAATGTACAATTTGGAGAAATGAAGAGAATGCTAATAAAAATGGTTCCATTAATTCCTAATTATAACAAGTGTGAATATGTACCACATCTATGACCTATGTTTGCATGGAAGACATATGTACCACATCTATTATGTGAACATGTAACGTGAATCAATATATCATGTTTACAAAAGTCTCTAGCATAACCAAAGGAATAAAATTTCACACAAATTGAAATCCGAAAGTAAATTTTTCTACACAAACAAGAAGCCCAAAAGTAGTGTGGAAGTATTCATAACATGTGCAACTAGTAGAACCATAAAGGATGAGAATGAAGAATGTATATCCCAAATTTGTAATTTAATCTTTCGAACTCTAAATATTAATATTCCAATTCTAAACAACATTCCCTCGAAGTCCTTATAGTGGAAATTTAAAAAGGAGTGTATAAGGAACTACAATATATTATATGGAAAAAAAATTCATTAATTGATTATTATTAAATGTGTAAGCATGTACAATCATTATTACTTGTAAATCCATGCTATATCCATTTACACAAACCTAGATAGTCTCGATTTAGCAAGAAGTTCATGTACATCAGTAGTAGATATTGCACTTTACATATCAAATTTCCATATAGATAATGAACTTAGATATCGATCCTATCCTCATTTTCATATTTAAGAGGAAAATTTACATCACTATAAAGTGTTCAAGAAAATACAAAAAAAAAATCAAAACACTAATCATACCCACAACCCTTTTTATCTAGCCAAAATTTATTTTCTCACAAGTTTGTACCTTATAAACTTGTACGTTATACCTAGGATAAACCCATTGTAAATTGAATTGGCATGCCTAACTTTGATTTTCATTTACATGATATATTTATGTAAAGATATTATTGAACTCAATATGGACCCCTTAAATTTGGTAAATTCAAATGACTTAAAAATTATTTAAAAAAGAAAGTCAAAACTATCAATGCACATATCTAATATTTAAAAAATAAACAAAAAGACTCAATTGAAATAATGAAAATATAATAAAGGTGGACCAAGAGAATATATACGCTTTACACTTAGATTCAACTTATGTATCTTTCTTTCTATATTGTGAAGTAGTTTCATTTGCATAAATGTGCAACCTAAAAAAACATAAACTAAATTTCAAAATTATACTCAATAACAAGCTTAAGAATCGATTAAATAATTAATATTTATTAAGAAAAATTTATAGGATGAGTTAATTCTCAAAATTATGCTCAATAACTATATAAAAAATTTATTTAATAATTGATATAGATAAGATAAATTTGCGGGGAAGTGGAGAAGCCCAATAAAAGTCATACTACAATGTTGTTACTACCTCTACTCATTTTGAACTCATAGAATTCAAAATGACAACCATTTTAACTTAGCATTCCAAAAAATTAAAATAATCTAAATTTTTGAAAAGATCAAAATTTCTTATCCAGGTGAAAATAAATTCATTTTTAATGAGGTGAAAAAATATATTACAATAGGTGATACACCAAGAGCCACATAGAAGGAATGTCCGTACACATTTAAGTTTTTTTAAATGAGAAGGAAAGCTATCTTGCAAAAAGGTAGAATTCATTTTGTTATCAAATATAAACAACCATGAGCAAGATGGAATTGAATTGCAAAGAGTGAATATGGAATTGTACTTAACAAAGAATAATCTAGTGTCATATTGTATGATTGTATTTCAAGAACAAGAATATATATGGAACAATTATTTCTTGAGTGCATCGTATTTTTTAACACAATTTCGTAGTGTACAAGAGTCTTAAAAAAATATTATTAAAAAGAAGTAATCACAAGTGACAAAATTCTTAAGAATGAATTGATCAAATAAAACTAGGTTCAAAGTGTTTGCTAGCAAACATTTACACTAAGAATCAACACTAAGATTCAAGATATTTTCCATGAATAGAAAATCTTTAATACTTTGTTAATGTTGGTATTTCTATAATGAGTCAACCTATTCATAGATTGATTAGGTTCAAAGTGTTTGCTAGCAAACATCAACACTAAGATTCAAGATATTTTCCATGAATAGAAAATCTATATTACTTTGTTAATGTTGGTATTTCTATAATGAGTCAACCTATTCATAGATTGATTCCATTTTAGGTAATCTGTAATGGTCATTAGCCAAGCTATCAAGATTCCTTAGGTTAGTGAGTCGGGCCAAGCTATGATATATGATGAATAATGTGAGTCGGGCCCCATACAAATCCAAAAAAATTCATGAGCTCACTATTACTCCCAATTGGATACCCCGACAGACATCCCAAACTATAACATAAGGGAATCCAAACGTTTTGTATTTTATAAAAAAATCATAAAAATTTCAATCTGTCTAACCTTTTAATTCAAATTTTTTGTATTTTATAAAAATTTCAAATCTTTAGGAATTCAATATAAAAATCCATTTTTACATATGTAATATTAGAGTATCATTAGTTTCTTACAAATTTTATCTTACAAAGTATCTTACAATGCCTTGTTTACCGTTAAATTATATTAACTCTTTCATAAGTTATGTTGTTTTCAATCTTTTTGCACTTGATGCTACAAAACATTGGTTGTAGGTTTTTAATAATGTGAATCTATATTATAAAATGTATTCAAAATATTTTGATGATATTAAATATCAAGGTTGTATGATTTTAATAATGCAAGTAGATTATAAAGTTTATTCAATATTGAGGATATTGAAAAGTCCTACACATGAAATGATGTTCTTATTAGATGAGATTCTCATATTATAAATAAAATCCATTAGATACTTTGATATATAACACCTTGAATACCATTGCACCACTTCTCAACAAGTGAATGCATATGGTATGTTTGTTGTGTGTACAAGGAAGAATTCCCTCAATCCCTTAGACACCTTGCATTTATGAATGTCAATTTCCCATGGAGACAATTCCATTGATTGTTGATTCAAGGAAAATGACATGGAATGTATTTCATCCAACCACACTACTTTGGGCATGTATGGCCCTATATTGGATTTGATTCCCAGATATATTCTCCCTTAGTTATGGCCTCAAACAAAAATTTCATTCAAAAAATCAATGATTAACATGATTATGTAATTCACGCCAAGTTTTGCATTTTTCTGTGTTGTTCATTTCATAGCAAGACAAATAAATATTCATTGCCAAGAGTCATTTATATTTGGACTAGATTGACAAAACACATCTTGAAACCATATAGTGAGACCTAATGTTAATGGGTAAGTAAATCTTCCCCTATACTTCACACGTCCTACATATTGTCATGAGTCTTGGTCACATCTCTGTGTAAGACATGAGTGACCTACTTGTGTAGATTTGGTTTTTTCTTGAAATTCATCTGATCAACATTCACTGATTGAATTTCACTCTTTTCAATCCCTTAGACACCTTGCATTTACGAATGTCAAATTTCCCAAGGAGACAATTCCTTTGATTATTGATGCAAGGAAAATAACATGGAATGTATTTCATCCAACCACACTACTTTGGTCATGGATGACCATATATTGGATTTGGTTCCCAGATATATGATCCCTTAGTTAAGGCCTCAAACAAAAATTTCATTCAAAAACTCAATTATTAACATGATTATGTAATTCACGCCAAGTTTTGCATTTTTCTGTGTTCTTCATTTGATAACAAGAGAAAGAAATATTCATTGCCAAGAGTAATTTATATTTGGACTAGATTGACAAAACACATCTTGAAACCATCTAGTGAGACCTAATGATAATGGGTAAGTAAATCTCCCCCTATGATTCACATGCCCTACATATTGTCATGAGTCTTGGTCACATCTCTGTGTAAGACATTAGTGACCTACTTGTGTAGATTTGGTTTTTCCTTGAAATTCATCCGATCAACATTCATTGATTGAATTTCACTTTTTTCAGTCTCTAGAACAACCAAATTCAACAGTCACTTTTGATATGGCTTCTCTTCCAATCCATAGCCTCTTATCATAGTAAACTGCTCAAAAAGGAACTGGTCTCCCACTTTGGTGGTCTTTTCCAAAGTCTTCCACTTTGGTGGTCTTTTCCAATTGTAGAGACCCTTTGACTAAAGGAATAATTATAACGAATACTTCATTTTGGATGATAAAGTCTAATTTATAGAAATAAGAGTCTTGGATGGGAACTAATTATTATACTCATTTATTACTTCACACATATTGACCAAATTTATTGAATGCTTATCTTATTAATGATATTTATATTCATATAATATAACTTCAAATTGACAACTTAATAATTAATTCATTAATAACCTAGACATTAGTAACTAATGTGTTTATTGAACCATAATATTGGATTTGTGTTGGATATGTAAGCATAGCTAGAACATACATATCCCACACGTAGACGATAATAACAAGTGATGTTCCTTATATGCATATTTTTAAAATGTTCACAACTAATTATGCATACAAATAAATAAAGTAAATCAAACTTCGAATAATCCTCATTAAAGAAAGAATAATAATTCAACATTCATCCATCTTTAAAATTGAATTATTATAATTTAAACATGGTAGGAACTATGTGAGGAAACAAGGAATCATA
>ML802414.1:73153-105516 GCA_009831015.1 Picea engelmannii
GTCCAAGTGACGAGTGATTTGCGAGAACAAAGCCATCGATACCAAACAAATTGATTAGGTTCTAAATATAAAGAAGCAATTCGTACCTTTTGTGTATGTGGCACATTATGGAGATCAAAGAATTTCTCCATCTAAAGTATCCAGGTGATTGGGTCCTTGCCATCAAACATCCTCATGTCAATCTTAGGAACGTGGTTGGTCTTCAAACCAAAGTTGGAGTTTCTCCATTCTTGATTCACCTTCTTTGTGTCCACATCATGAATTTCATGGGATGCATTTTCACTTTCAGGTGTCTTCTCTGTTGTGAAATTTTTCAATGCTTCCATGATCTCCCCTTTTAAACCATCTATATTAGTGTCCAACTTAGCTTCCATTGAATCCATCTTATTTTGTAGTTCATTTATGTCCCTACGAATTTCTTCACCTTCATCAAGAGTCAAAGTAGGATTTTCTGGAGGCTTATTTGGTGTGGAAGTTCCCTTTTTGGGTGGCATGTTGGCTAAGAATCACTTTTGAACCCTGATTTTGAGGTGGTTTTGCTAGACAATATTTCTTCTATTGTATCTCCGAATTTTTGGCCCTTCTGGGTATGAAAATTTCTCTTATGTATTTCTCTGATATTTTTTTTCTGCAATGCCACAGGTCTGATCAAAATTGGATGTGCCAAGTGGAATTTACGGTAACTTCCCCACAACTTGTCGATTTTTGGCCTTTCCAGGATATCTCACTTGTATAGTGTGCCCCGCACAAAATAATTGATATAAAATTATGAAACTCGCACCCAAAATACTACAGACTGTCCACGATCCAATGTAACCAGTCCCACGCAATTTGGATACTCTAGGAAGACGTTATGATTGTTTTACCTGGAACACCTTCTTGATACTAGTCAATAGGGCTAGTCAGATACCCTATCTTACACATTGTGTATCTACAAATTTAAGATGAACAAAAAACTGAACTTTTTACCAAAGATACACTACTAATTTTTGTAAATGGACTTCAGATTTCAGGGTCTGAAACGTTACAGAAAAGTTTTTATAGCAAAAATTCCACAATGACTCATTTCAAGATGATTACAGAACCCTATCTTGTACAAGCTGTATCGCTGAAAGTATAAGGCCTCAGGAGCTGAATTTGGAACCCAACGTACCTGGATCTGTCTTCTAAATATCCTCCAAGCCGTTCCTTCTGAAACATTGTAGAAAACAAGTGATAGCGAAAATTCCACGGTGTCTCAGATGTAGCAGCGAAACCCCAAGACCTTGAGCTCTGATACCATATGTTAAGAACCAAACATCAATATAGCATAGAAAAACATCAGGAAAAGTACTCAACACCTTGAAAAAGAGATAATTTCAGATAATAAGCCTCTTCGAGGGGGCAAACTCCTTTTACCCCACTTAAATGTTCAAGTACAAGATGATTCAAAATGAAAATGTCTCCTTGATATATATAGGAGACTAGGAGGTATAATTACAAATAATGGCCTAAAGCTGACATAAATAAAATAACATTACTAATCTAAATTAAAACTAATGGCCTAAATCTGACATAAATAAAATAACATTACTAATCTAATATGCCCCAATTAAGGGGTAATGAGCCAATATTAGGGCTTAACATGTGGTGTGTTGGTCGATCACTGACCGATTGTGTCCAAATGTAGGTCAACCTATCAATTGACTGAACCTAGGAGATGTGTGATGAACCACCAGTGCTTGATGTTCCAACACCCCCCATCAACACACAACTCTGGAGATTCAGGAGGTGAAATTACATCACTGGAACACCCCCCCCCATAATTGCAGCTTCTTGAAGCGCAAGAAACGTGTGGAGCTTGATAAATCTAGCTTCAACTAAAGTTTGGAGAAGATATCAACAACTTGATCTTCAGTGCGAAAATATTCAAGAGAAACAACATCATCATGAACAAACTACCACAAATAGTGAGCATGGAGCTCAACATGCTTCATCTTACTGTGAGCAACAGGATTTTCAGCAACCTGTGTGGTAATTTAATTATCACGGTAGATTGTAGTTGAGGTCTGAATAGGAAATCCAATCTTTCCTAAAAGTTGGTGAATCCAAACTACTTCAGTACCGACTTGAACAACGCCATGATATTTAGCTTCTATAGTCGACAAATAGACTAGCTTATGTTTCTTTCATGACCATATTAAGGGTCCGGTGCTATAGAAAAACACATATCAAGAAGTGGACTTCTGATCATCTTCGTCGCTAGCCCAATCAGAGTCGGTGTAGCTGACTAGCGAATCTGAACTATGACAATATTTGATACCAAAATGAGTGGTACCCTTCAGATATCAAACTATGTGTTTGACTTCTTTCTAGTGGATTTATCTAGGATCATGCATGAACCGATAAACCACACTAACAACAAAGGAGATATCATGTCGACTATGAGTAATATAAATAATATTGTCGACCAATTGTCGATAGAGAGTAACATCGACAATGGGTGTTGTAAAGGTTTTAGTAATATTCTCTCCAGATTGAAAGGGAGTGGCACAAGGCTTGCAATTGGCCTTCTTAAAACGTGTCAATAGATCCATTACATATTTATAGTGAGAAATGAAAAAACCATCACATAGTGGTAATACTTGAAGACCCAAAAAATAATGTAGAGTGCCAATATCTTTCATATCAAAGGAGTGAGAAAGTTGTTTCTTCAATCTAAAGATGAGAGCATTATTATTTTCACTAATTATCAAGTCATCAACATAGACAAAAAGAATCAGAGTGTCTCCATTGGAGTGGATAATATAGAGGTTGTGATCAGATTCACATAGTTTGAAACCAAGCCAAAGAAATAAACTATCGATCTTAGCATACCAGGCTCATAGAGCTCGCTTCAAACCATAAAGAAATTTCTTGAGTCGACATACCAAATTGGAATTTGTCATAAATCCAGGAGGATAGTCCATGTAAATTTATTCATATAGGTCTCTGAAGAAAGGAAGTCTTCACATCCATATGATGAATCTACCATCCAAAATGAGCAGCGAGGGAAAGAATCAATTGAACAAAATTCATCTTTTCAATGGGGGGGAAAGTTTCGGTGTAGTCGATACCTTCTTGTTGAAAAAATACCTTTGTGATGAGGTGGGATTTATGTCTCTCAACAAAATATTCAGAGGGAATTTGGTCCTATAGACCCATCGAAACTTCACAATGTTCTTTCCATGCGGTCATGAAACCAAGTCCTAGGTTTTATTCTTTGATAAGGAATCACTTTTAGTCTTCATTGCATGTTCCCATTCAGGTCGGCCTTCGACATCTGAGTAGGTAACAGGGTCATAGGTTTCAAGAACATGATTCATTAGGGAAACGATGGCATGTTCCTTTTGACTTTGAGTCTGTCGTCCCCAAGATGCATCTCCACCATCAACTCCAACGACTTCAATTGTCTTGGAATCCCATTGGGGTAGACAAGAAACTGGTGAACTATGGTTCACTTCATCAGGTTTATCAGAAGTTGAAGTTTTTACATTTGGTGGACCAATCAAAACAAAATATGTCAGACTAGTTGAATCAGATATCGACGGTCGAGTTGAAACAGGTAGAAGGTTCAACAGACGAGTTGAAGGACTGAAGAGGGGAGAAAGAAAACCATTTTTCAAGACAACATCAAAAGGGGTATCATGCAACAATCCAGAGGAGGAATTCAACAACTTAACTCCAGAAGACTTCTCATCAAACTGAATATTATGTCGAACAATATTTGTCATCGGATAGGATCAAATAGTCGATAGGATTTCAACTCTTCAAAGTATCCCAACATGATGCAAGCATGAATTTTTGCATCCAACTTATTTCGATAACCATCAGGAATGTGGGCCTAGGAAACACATCCGAACACATGGAGGTGGCCAACAAAAGGTTTCTTCACATACCATCGTTTGACTAGAGTCATGAAAGGAATAGATTAAGTCGAGATGTGATTGAGTAGAGAATTGGCACAATATACTGCTTCAGCCCTAAAGCGAGGATGATGGTATTTATCCTGCATAAGACATCTAGCCATTTCAACTAATGGATGATTCTTGCGTTCTACAACTCCATTCTACTGAGGTGTGTGAGGAACTGATTGCTGCCAATCAATACCAGATCGAAGTAGGTATTCTTCAAAAGGTCGATTGACATAATCTCCACCATTGTATGATATCAAGCACTCGATGGGTCAACCACATTTATTTTCAGCAAAGGCCCAGAATGCTTTGAACTTCTCAAAGACAAGATTTTTATTCTTTGGGAAAAAGACCCATGTGAAATGAGAGAAATCATAAATGAAGGTTAAAATGTACCTTTCACCTACTAGTGAAGGTAAATTGATAGAAAAAACATCAATGTGAACTATTTCCAGTAGGTTCTTTGCTCGCCATGCTTTTCCATATTCGAAAGGTGTTTGATGATGCTTCCCAAGTACACAACCCTTACATACACCTTAAACGAGAAACACCCTCAACAAACCAACAACCATGTTTTGAGTTTCTAGTGCCTGCAATCTTCGTAAATTCAAATGTTTGAGTCGTTCATGTCAAATTTGACTTCTCTCATCAGTGTGAGAATTAAATGCAATCGATTCAGATTTAGGTCGAGTCAAGTCAAAAAGCTTGTATAAATTATCCGTCGAGTCCAGAAGCCCGTTAGCGACAATCAACTTCCCTTTCTTAAAATCCCAAACTTAGAACCAATATGGAAAACATTGCACAATCTTATCGATCTTAATCAACTGAGAAACATACAATAGATTGACACTAAGATTTGGAACATGATAGACGTTGACAATTTTTCCATGTAAGCAAGCTACATCACCCTGACCAACAACGTCCAAAGAAAAATTATCAACAACATAAATTCTACTCTTATCAGCTTTATTCAGTCTCGTGAATAACTGGCATCCTTTTCCATATGATGAATGCACCCAAAGTCGACAACCCATTCATTTTTTGCAGTGTGAGACATCAAGGCCTGAGAAGTTCTGACTTGGACGGTGAAATTTTCTAGCGGGTTGACGAACAATTGACACATCTCCTTCAAATCTCTTAACCTTCTTCTCTAAAATGTCTCACTTCTTGAAGAATTTCTTCTCGACATGTTTAGTCTTTCCACAACACCGAAATGTATTATTACTCTATTCTTGGAATCCATCTTGCCCTTACCCTTGAGCAAGTGGGCTTGGTGTTTACCACAAATATTTCCTTCTTCAAGCAATCTATGTTGATCAATAATCAAAAGTTCACAAAATAATTCAAAGGGGTAGTCCTTACCATCTTGCTTGTGTGCATTCCAGTTGGTGCGGAAGTTCGATACAAACATAGAAAATGGTGTTCTTAAATTTATCAGGACCAAATCAATGATTTTTTCATCCTTCTTCTTGTAGTTCTCTCCACATTCACTCAAATTCAACTAGATTTCCTTAACACACACCAAATATTCCTCCATTATCTCAAGGGAATGAGGATCGAAAGAGATCAAATATTTCTCCAACTGCATCATGTGGATTTCGTCGACTCGATCGAACAAGGTCTTCAACTTATTCCAAAACAGATGCAGACAGTCAAGTCTGTTGTGATGAAATCATATTTCCCATGAGATGTAGGTCATGATGACCCATACAACCTCATCCTTCTTTCCATCAATAGAATTTTTTTTCGAAGAATCTTTTGGATCTGGGATCACGACCTTGGTATACTTCCACAATCCCTTAATTTTCAACAGGGTTTCCATATCCGGAGCCCATACTGCATAATTTGATCTATTCAGAATAATATGACCAATATTTGAAGCCATATTTGATTGGAAAATTGGTATGTTTCAATAAGTTCCAATCAACAAAACATCGACCTAGAGTCAATCACACAACATATCTGACTCAACAAGTTTTGTAGATAACAAGTTGAGTTTTTCAAACCATCATATATGATACCATGTTGGGGAATAAAATGGAACACGATATGAAACAGATAAAAAAGTATTGTAGACAATTGAAGTGGGACAAATTTTTTGAAGAATAGAGGTGGCGTCTAACGACATCGTTACAACTCTTAAGCAAAATGTAATGTGATCAGAACATCACAATGCATATTGCACATCTTGATCTGCATGATCTATTGTAAAATATCAATTCACATTCAGTGTTATGATAATGACCCAATGAGTCTTGTTTTATAGTCTCGAGATCCAACCAACTCCCACAGAATATGGAAGATCTTGTTCACATATAACCGTCGATGGTTAGAGTTGACTCCACAAAATATGCTCTGTCAAGTCAGCTCGACGAGACTCAACCCAATCGAATATCCATCCAACATGATGGATCTCGTTGTTACACGATGCATGGGAAGAGACGATGTGGAGTTAGATGTGCAAAGAAGTAGAAACATATTCTATGAGAGATGTAATGTCTTCCTACATGCAATGAATTTGAAACAACACAACCCATACACATATGTTGTATGGCAGAAAAATACCTCCAATTATATGATATTTATCATCACCCTTTACACACTAAGGTTCCATTGTATGATATTTATCATCACCCTTTATACACTAAGGTTTCATATATGATATATATCACCACCCTTTACACACTAAAGTTCTATTTTCATAGAACTCATAACTATATCTCCAGTACAACAATCTTGCATTTATAATTTTCCGAAGGCATTTATGTCATTGTTGCTCAATGTGACACTCAAAATCATTATTATGCCCTTGTGTAGAAATATGACAATGAAATTCATTTATTCTATTCATGAATTTGTCCACAAACATATAGATTTTGGAAACTTGGGAAGTTTATAAGGTATTACATGTAATGAAATCTTTTTTATTTTATTGGACACCTTTTTTCTTCTATATCTCTCTCTTCAAACAATCTTTGCATGATCGGTTTCATGTCTTCTCCCTCCTTTTTAGCTCATATTTGTTGGTTTTAACTCAAAACCTTTTGTTATCCATGACTACCATTTTTTGTATGTATGGAATCCGATTTCTCGTTGCCTCCAACTCTATTTGGTATAGTCATTTTTCAACAAGGAGTATCTCATAAGATGTGTGTTTTGTCTCTTATAAACTAGGTATCATGCGTTTTTGTACTTGCTCAATATGGTTCCATCTATGTCCATTCCCCATACTTCACATCCATAAAGGAGTATTGGGGTTATGAGAATTTGAAAGAGGGAGCAGACCAAACCTCTATCATCATGCCAAATAATTAGCTCTATGAATATTTGATAATGAGCTCTATGAATATCAATTCACATTTAGTGTTCTGATAATGAACCAAGGGGTATTCTTTTATAGTCTCAAGATCTAATTGACTCCTACATAATCCAAAAGATCTTGTCCACATATAACCGTTGGCGATTAGAGTTGACCCCATAAAATCCGCTCTATCAATTCGCCTCAACGAGACTCGATCCAATCAAATATTTGTCTGAATCATAGTCGATTGTAGGGTTGGTTGATCCACTGCCCAACTATCTTCAATTGTTGGTCGATTGTATGACCGACATGTACATTGACTACTTGAATGACTGGTGTGGTGTGTTTTTTTATCGCCAATTGATTGTGTCTATATGTAGGTCAACCTATCAATCAACTAAACCTAGGAGATGTGTGATGAACCATCTATGCTTGATGTTCCAACACCCCCCCTATCAACACACAACTCTAGAGATTCAGAAGGTGAAATTACATCACCTGAACAACCCCCCATAATTGCAGCTTCCTAAATCCCAAGAAAAATGCGGAGCTTGATAAATATAGCTTCAACTAAAGTTTTGTGAAGATATCAACAACTTGATCTTCAATTTGAAAATATTCAAGAGAAACAACGTTTCCATGAACCAATTACCGCAAATAGTGAGCATGGAGCTCAACATGCTTCATCTTACTATGAGAAACAGGATAGTCTACAACCTGTATGACACTTTGATTGTCACAGTAGATTGTAGTTGAGGTCTGAACAGGAAATCCAAGCTTTACTAAAAGTTGGTGAATCCAAATTGCTTCAATACCAACTTGAACAACACCACGATATTCAAATTCTATAGTTGACAAAGAGACTACCTTATGTTTCTTGCACGAACATACAAAGGGTCCATTTCTATAGAAAAACACATATCAAGAAGTGGACTTCCAATCATCTTCGTCCCTAGCCCAATAGGAGTCGGTGTATCCGACTAGTGAATCTAAACTTCGACAATATTTTATACCAAAATGAGCAATACCCTTCAGATATCAAACTATGTGTTTGAATTCTTTCTAGTGGATTTCTCTAGTCCTGCATGAACCGAGAAACCACACTAACAACAAAGGATATATCAGGTTGACTATGAGTAATATAAATAATATTGTCGACCAATTGTCAATAGAGAGTAGCATCAACAATGGGTGTTGGAAAGGTTTAGGAAGCTTCACTTCAGATTGAAAGGGAGTGGCACAAGGATTGAAATTGGCCATATTAAAACATGTCAATAGATCTATTACATATTTAGAATGAGAAATGAAAAAACCAGCACATAGTGGTAATAATTGAAGACCCAAAAAATAATGCAGAGTTCCAATATCTGTCATATCAAAGGAGTCAACAAGTTGTTTTTTCAATCTAAAGATGAGAGCATTATTATTTCCAGTAATGATCAAGTCATCAACATAGACAAATGGAATCAAAGTGTCTCCATCGGAGTGGAGAACATAGAGGTTGTGATCAGATTCACATCATTTGAAACCAAGACGAAGAAAGAAGTTGTCGATCTTAGCATACCAGTCAGGGAGTCTTCTTCAAACCATAAAGTGATTTCTTGAGTGGACATACCAAATTAGAATTCATTATAAATCCAGGAGGCTAGTCCATGTAAATGTCTTCAAATAGGTCTCCTAAGAAAGGCATTCTTCACATCCATATGATGAATCTACCATCCAAAATGAGCAATGAGGGAAAGAATCAATCGAGCAAAATTCATCTTTGCAATGGGGGAAAAATTTTCAGTGTAGTTGATACCTTCTTATTGAGAAAATCCCTTTGCGACGAGGTGCGATTTATGTCACTCAACAAAGTATTCAGATGTAAATTTGGTCCTATAGACCCATCGACACTTCACAACGTTCTTTCCATGCAGTCGAGAAACCAAGTCCCAGGTTTGATTCTTTGATAAGGAATCAATTTTAGTATTCATTTCATGTTCCCATTTAGGTCGACCTTCAACATCTAAGTAGGTAACATGGTCAGAGGTTTCAAGACACGAGTCATTAGGGAAATACTGACATGTTTCTTTTGACTTCGAGTATGTCATCTGCAAGAGGCATCTCCACCATCAACTCCAATGGATTCAATTGTCTTGGAAGTCCATTGGGCTAGACAAGAAACATGTGAACTACGGTTCACTTCATCAGGTTGATTAGAAGTCAGAGGTTTTGTAGTTGGTGGAGCAGTAAAAAAAAAATATGTCAGACTAGTCGACTCGAAGATCGATAGTCAAGTTGAAATAGGAAGAAGTGTTCCATCCATTGACCAGGTTTTGAGGAAACACTGGTCGTGTTTGACCATTTTTGGGACTTCGACAAGCTGGTCAAAGACGGAGCGCCCAGGTGAAGCGGAGATCGCGGGATCCCACCCATTTTGTGGGATTTTTGGGATTTTAGGGTTTATGTAATGGGTATGGGATGTTGGCCCATGGGTCTTACCCATGTTTAGTCCCTTTTTGTAATGTATAAATAAGTAGCTAGGTGATGTAATTAAAGGTCATTTTTTGAGGTCATGGGCTTAGTGCATGACTAGAATGTATCAATACTTGCAGAGCTAAGTGTAAGTGATTGTAACTGGCTCTGTGTAGACCGACTGTGTAAGTCTTTGTGCCTGGATCTAAGTTTGAGGAAGGTGGATCTAGTGTGTTGTGCATAGATCACCTGTCCCGTGCGAAGCTGGCTTTGTGAATCTGTGCCTGTAAGAATATTGGAGGAGACTAATAATAAATAAAAAGAGTTGGTGGACGTAGCCCCACACTGGGGTGAACCACGTATATCCTGTGTTATTGTGCTTTCTACAATATTGTTCACGATGTTTATGTATCTATTTTCTTAGTGCACTATTCTTGATGTGTGATAGGTAGATTCATTGATGTTTGGTGCTTGATATATGAATAAATGCTAGATCTGCTCTGATGCTATGTGCTAAATAATTAGATGTGTTTAATCTTGATTACTACTGCGCCGATATGTAATTAGGGTTAGTCTCTGATGTGAATAGAATCATAAATTAATGCATATTGTTGGCTAAAGTTCTATTTTAAGTGTTGTAATCACAAATCTATGTCCCATCTAGGTTGTAGACACTTGAGTCCTGCAACTCCCCTTGCCTTTACCTCAGGTGAGACTTCATCTTCCTCACAGGTGTTGCCGAAAGGGATGGTAGTTAGGGTTTTTTTGGTGCGTTGTTGAAGTGTTGAACCCTAGGTCTCCCCCTGTTCCAACAAATGGTTCTGTTTTCGGGACCTAAAACTGTGATTGTTGGGAACTAAAGAAAAGAAAAATATCTGTGCGTAGATCTGTTGCTGTAGTGCGCAATATTCTACTTGAATTGCGAAGCTCTGTACTAAAAAGAGAATTTTGATATGAAGAAAAGAGGTAAGATCTTAAAGATTTGTGCTCTGGTAAAGGTAATATAAGTGGAACATATTGGCCCTTGACCAAGTTTTGAGGAAACACTGGTTGTGTTTGACCATTTTCGGGACTTTGACAGGCTGGTTGAAGACGGAGGCCCAGGCAAAGTGAATATCGTGGGATCCCGCCCATTTTGTGGGCTTTTTGGGATTTTAGGGTTTATGTAACGGGTATGGGATGTCGTCCCATGGGTCTTATCCATGTTTAGGCCCTTTTTGTAATGTATAAATAAGTAGCTAGATGATGTAATTAAAGGTCAGTTTTTGAGGTCATGGGCTTAGTGCATGACTAGAGTTTATCAAGACTTGTAGAGCTAAGTGAAAGTGATTGTAAGTGGATATGTGCAGACCGACTATGTAAGGATTTGTGCCTAGATATAATTTTGAGGAAGGTGGATCTAGTGCACTGTGCATAGATCACCTGTCTCGTGCGGAGTTGGCTTTGTGACTCTATGCCTGTAAGAATATTGGAGGAGACTAATAATAAAAAAGAAGAGTTGGTGGACATAGCCCCACACTGGGGTGAACCATGTATATCTTGTGTTATTGTGCTTTGTGCAATATTGTTCATGATGTTTATGTATCTATTTTCTTAGTGCATTGTTCTTGATGTGTGATTGGTAGATTCATTGATGTTTGGTGCTTGATATATGAATAAATGCTAGATCTTCTTTGATGCTATGTGCTAAATAATTAGATGTGTTTAATATTGATTACTACTGCGTCAATATGTAATTAGGGTTAGTCTGTGATGTGAATAGAATCATAACTTAATGCATATTGGTGGATAAATTTCTCTATTAGGTGTTGTAATCACAGATCTGTGTCCCATCTAGGTTGTAAACACTTTAGTCCTGCAACCCCCCTTGCCTCTACCTCAAGTGAGACTTCATCTTATTTGCAGGTGTTTCCAAAAGGGCCAATAGTTAGGGTTTTGTTGGTGTGTTGTTGAAGCATTGAAACCTAGGTCTTCCCCTGTGCCAACAATAAGGTTCGATGGACCAGTTGAAGGACTGAAGAAGGGAGAAAGAGAACCATTGTCCAAGACAACATCAAAAGGGGTATCCTGCAACAATCTAGAGGAGGCATTCAATAACTTAACTCCAGAAGACTTCTCATCAAACTGAATATTACGTTGGAAATTAATTTTTCATTGGATAAGATCAAATAGTCGATAGGATTTCGACTCTTCAAAGTATCCCATTATTTTTTGCATCCAACTTATTTTGATAATCATCAGGAATGTAGGCTTAGGAAACACATCTGAACACACGGAGGTGGCCAATAGAAGTTTTCTTCACATACCATCGTTCGACTAGAGTCATGGAAGGAATAACTTGAGTCGAGATGTGATTAAGTAGATAATTGGCACAATATATTGCTTCATCCCTGAAGCAAGGAGGTGGGTATTTGTCCTGCAGAAGACATCTAGCCATTTCAACTAATGTATGATTCTTTCATTCTACAACTCCATTCTACTAAGGTGTGTGAGGAACTGATTGCTTCCAGTCAATACCATATTGAAGTAGGTATTCTTGAAAATTTTGGTTGACATACTCACCACCATTGTCTGATCTCAAGCACTTGATGGGTCGATCGCATTTGTTTTCAACAAAGGCCCGTAATTCTTTGAACTTCTCAAAGACAATATTTTTATTCTTCAGGAAAAAGACTCATGTGAAACGAGAGAAATCATAAATGAAGGTTAAAATGT
This sequence comes from Picea engelmannii, assembly GCA_009831015.1. Classification (NCBI taxonomy): domain Eukaryota; kingdom Viridiplantae; phylum Streptophyta; class Pinopsida; order Pinales; family Pinaceae; genus Picea; species Picea engelmannii. Next base: position 85,559 of record ML802414.1, read on the forward strand.
ACCTTTCACCTGCTAGTGAAGGTAAATTGATAGAACAAACATCACTGTGAACTATTTATAGTAGTTTTTTTTCTCTCCACACTTTTCCAGACTCAAAAGGTTTTTGATGATGCTTCCCAAGTACACAATCCTTACATACACCTTCAATGAGAAACACCCTTAGCAAACCAACAACCATGTTCTGAGTTTCTAGTGCCTACAAACTTCATAAATTCAAATGTCTGAGTCACTCATGTCAAATTTGACTTCTCTCATCAGTGTGAGAAATAAGTGCAGTCGATTCATATTAAGGTCGAGTCAAGTTACAAAACTTGTATAAATTATCTGTCGGGACCATAAGCCCGTTAACGACAATCAAATTCCCTTTATTCAAATCCCAAACATAAAACCTATCTAGCCAAAATTACATAATATTATTGATCTTATTCAACTGAGCAATAGAATATAGATTGGCACTAATATTTGGCACATGATAGACTTCGACAATTTTACCATGTCGACAAGGTAAATCACCCTGACGAGCAACATCTAAAGAAAAATTATCAGCAACATAAATTCTACTTTCCTCATATTTATTCGGTCGCGTGAATAAAGTGGCATCCTTTTCCATATAATGAGTGTGCCCAGATTCGACAACCCATTTATTTTGCGCAGTATGAGACATAAGGTCTGAGAAGTTCGGACTTGGAAGGTGAAATTATCAATGGGTAGATGAAAAATTGACACATATTCTTCAAGTCTCTTAACCTTCTCCTCTAAAACGTCTCTCTTCTTGAAGCATTTCTTCTCGACATGTCCAGTCTTTCCACAACACCGACATGTCTTATTTTTGTGACTTCCCTTTGGTTGTCTCTGGGGTCCCTGATCATTATATTTAAGTTTTTGTGTAGAAGCATCATTCTTCACTCTATTCCTAGAATCCATCTTGCCCTTACCCTTGAGAAATTGGGCTTGGTTTTTACCACCAATCTTTCATTCTTCAAGCAACCTATGTTGATCAATAATACAAATTTGACAAATCACTTCAAAGGGGTAGTCCTTACCATCTTTCTTGTGTGCGTTCCAATTGGTGCAGAAGGTCCATACGAACATGGAAAATGGTGTTCTTAAATTTATCAGGACTAGCTCAATGAGTTGTTCATCCTTCTTCTTGTAGTTCTCTCCACATTCACTCAACTTCAATTGGAGTTCCTTAACATGCACCAAATATTCCTTCATTTTCTCAAGGGAATGAGGATCGAGAGAGATCAACTATTTCTCCAACTACATGGTGTGGCTTTCGTCGACTCGGTAGAACAAGGTATTCAACTTCTTCCAAACCAGATGTAGACAATCAAGTCTACTGCGATGGAATCAGATTTCCCATGAGATGTAGGTCATGATGACCCATACAACCTCATCTGTCTTTCATCAACATAATTTTTTTCCGAAGACTCTGTTGGATCTAAGATCGTGACCTTGGTATACTTCCACAATCCCTTACTTTTCAACAGGGTTTCCATATCTAGAGCCCATACTGCATAATTTGATCTATTCAGAATAATATGATCAATCTTCGAAGCCATATTTGATAGGAAAACTTGTCTGTTTCAATAAGTTTCAATCAACAAATCACCGACCTAGAGTCAATCACACAACAAATCCGACTCAACAAGGTTTGTAGATAACAGGTCAAGGTTTTCAAACCATCATCTTTGATACCATGTTGGGGAATAAAATGGAACACATATGAAACAGAGAAAAAAATATTGTGAACAATCGAAGAGGGACGAAAATTTTGAAGAACAGAGGTGGAGTCTAAAGACATTGTTACAACACTTAAGCACAATGTATTGTGATCAGAACATCACAACGCATATTGCACATCTTGATCTGCATGATCTATTGTGCAATATCAATTCACATTCAAGGTTATGATAATGACCCAAGAAGTATTCTTTTATAGTCTCTATATCTAACCAAATCCCACAGAATCCAGAAGATCTTGTCGAGATATAACTGTTGATGGTTAGATTTGACTCCACAAATTCTTCTCTGTCAAGTTGACTTGACGGGACTCGACTTGATCGACTATCCATCCAACTCGTAGTCAATTGCAGGGTTGGTTGATTCACTGCCCAACTATCTTCGATTGTTGGTTGACTTTCCAACTGATAGGAATGTCGACTACTCGACCAACTGGTGTGGTGTGTTGGTCGATCACCTGACCAACTATATCCAGATGTAGGTTGACCTCTCAATCGATTGAACCTAGGATATGTGTGATGAACCATCAATACTTGATGTTACAACATAGAAAACTTCAAACCATATAATAATATAATATACTTAAAACTAGTAACATGCCCATCTTCTATTCAAAAATAATAATTTTAATAATAATACATTTTTTTTAACAATTATTTAACACATTCAATCAAAATTACACTAAGGAAAAAAGTGGTGAAGGAAAGATGATTGATGTGCAACTTTCCATCCTAAATAAAAATGCACACTAATTATGTTAGATCCCTTTATCAAATGGATTTATACATAATTAAACATCGATATACAAGTATATATTATGTCCATCTCTAATATATATAACACTTCCTAAATGCGTGAAAGATAAACTCCAACTTTAATTAAAATAATTAATTTATTTTAATAACTTAAAAAATTATTTAAAAGGCCCATGGACAAATGGACCAAGGCAATGGACTCAAAATAACGATGTAAATTAACTAAAACCCCATTACTTACATTTCCATGTAATGCCCAAATTAAACAACATTCCCATTAGCAATAGATTTGTGTACCTATTCTCTCTCTTGTTTTCTTGGGATTTCATGTGATTTATTTTGTATTTGTGGTTCTTTTCTGGTCAATGAATTTTCACATTGAAATGATGTGCATTATTTATCATAATTTGTATGAAATACTTATTATGAATGTAAGTGGGTATTTTTTTAAGATAAAAAGTGGGGTATCTATTATAATATTATTGTTGGAATATTTCATTGTATTTGATCATATTAAATTGTAAATATGAGTTTATAATGATGGGAGTTAAGCCATGCGAACTTAATAAATGATCCACTTTTAAATGGTGTAAATATGCTAATATGTATTTCTAGTGGGAAGCTCAAGGCCTGATTAGTGAATAATGTAAATATACTTATATGGACTACGTGATTATCTTTCCCTCACCAACTCAAGTTTTGTAAATATTAATGCTAGAATATAATATATAATGGTCCAATATTTCCACAGAGAGCACAAGAGGGGCTATGGTTCCATTAGAAAAGAAGATGAAAGGGGGGCTATGGGAAATTAATTAATGTATTTCCAAGTGTTATCCTTAGAACTCATCTCTTTTCCGCCATGTTACTTGAATGAATCCATCCACCTCCTTTGACTTACCAAACCAATCATTTAATGTGTATAAGAGTTTGGTGTGGAAGTCTTCTCACGTAGTTATGGAAGCATGGGTTGAGTACAATTATCATGGTAAGTGTAAGAGTCCTATATTCATCATGTCAGAAGTAATGTTAGCCATCATTTCTGTCAATGCTATCATTTCCTTATCGTTGTTTATGAATATGAAAAAATTATATTATTTTTCTCACAGAAATGTATGCTATTGCATGTTTATGTGTGTGTGAATGCTTAATTATGGATATAGGCACTAGGGTGCCATCAAATATAATAGTCAATGTTGGTATATTTCATTGCATTCTTTTTATTTGTATTCTACATGCATTTTATTTAATTATGGTCCTTCCTTACTGTATATTTTAACCATGTACAATTAATTAATGCAAATAGATTCTTAATAAAAATGGAAAAGATATAATGACACACATACACATTACATAGATATTTTACCCTGGAAACCCAAACTGGGAAAACCAACAACTTGTTTAGAGTCGCACCTCTAATCTTATATTCATCATATCTTTATTGTTTACAATACAATACATATATAGGATCACGCAACATCCAAACCCCTATTCCATTGACCTAGATTAGTCAACAACCCTAATTCCTTAACTGGAATTAGAAAACAATTGGCGAAAACCATGTGCTGAAAAACTACCAAAAAACAGATGCAAAAAATGCCAAAAAATAAATTTTCGGGGGCACTTCTTCCAAACCTCCAAGCAAGGGGGATCCATCCCTCCTATGCCCCCCTAGTGCATTTGACGCAACACAAACACTAGATCTAGTCGTGAAAATAATGTAACACATACCCAACATTATCCCACTTGTTGTTTTCTTTACATACAAGGGGTTACAAGGTTACATAGTCAACAATCCAGAGAAGCAATGCCCATAAACTCTCTACACCAAGAGAACTTCTCAGTTCTTATTACCCCCCATTTTCCAGGGGTAACTAAATACATGATGTCTTGATGTGCTCATGTTGCAAACATGGAGTACCGAGAGACAAAACAATAGGTAGAGCCCCACATCACACAACCCATCACCATGAGATCGATGGTTGCACCATTCACCACGCAATCTTGGCTGACAGAGGATGGTAGGTATTTCTTCATGAGGTAATGAGTCTTATGTTGTGGTAAGAGTCATTTTAATAAATGAAGCATTTGAATATGTTGCAAAGGGTTCTTCCTTGATTTTAAAAACATTTTCTTGGAAATTATGCTCTTTACCCTATTTCACCTTGGTGGTTGACATTGTGTCCTGGTAAGTAGTCACCCTCAGGGAAAGGGTTTCTTTTGGGGGGTCTCCTTGACAAGTCATTGTACCAATACCACACATACTTGTCACTTTTCATGTTTCTTTCCCTTAATTTCCTCATCTTTTGGGTTTTCGGGTCACATTGACCCAAGAAGGGCTTGTACCTGTTTTCATGGAAGAAAGGGATGAAGGCCCAGAGGCTTGTAGCTGGAAAAAGATAAAATCCAATCATAAACCTTCCAGATGCTTACCCAGGGATCCCAAGAACAATGAAATGTTTCTCACAAATCATTTAGGGACCCATAACATAAATAACTAATTGAACATGCCAACCAAGGTAGAGCGTGTGTGGGAAATGTTTTTCATGCTTAGGTAGAAGTCCCACACATTGTCTTCAACTTGGAGAAGCACAATGTGACTAGGGTAGAGATAAGGTGGGCAAGTTTTTTCATGTTTATGTAGAAGTCCCACTTTAGCTTCAACCTAGGAACACTCTAATAAATTAAATGGAAAAAGGGCTTGGAAAAATCTTGCATCACAAATGAAGGGCAACACACCCTCTACAGAGGTACCCATAAATGAGACAATATGAGCCCTTGTATGTCAATAAACCCCATTCCAAAAAGTATTACTACAATCCACCTCATACTCTTCACATGACTTAGAGAGATTCCACTTGGGAAATACTCCTTGACTTGGGGAATGATTCACCCAATAGGTAACCATGACAACCCTCTCATACCTAAATTTGGAAAGTTGCATAAGGTCTTTGAAAATTTGTTTATTTTGAGTGGGGGGACTTGATGCAAATGTTCGGGTGGTTATTTTATTATATATGGCTTACTTGACATGATTCTTCTGACTTGTGAGACCTTGGAGGGCTAATTTGATTGTCTTTGCAGGGCCTTGATAGGTAGGAGTCATTTCATGAAGGCACAAGGTCACTTGGACCTTCACTTGGGGCATGGGGCCCACATGATGGATGTTTCACCCCCTCTCCTTGGAATGTTGGATGATGAATATTGCCTTTGGAGGCGTGATATGACACCTAGAAGAAACAAAGTTATCCCCCTATTGGCCAATGTTTGACCTCAAAGGGTCAAAATGTCGCTCTTAAGGCATGAAGTCACTCTTGGGGCTATGGTTTGGTGATGGTGGTGATGATTTGGAATGATTGACTAACTAGAATGCTTGGAAAGGTGGTACATGGTCTTTAGAGGCCCAATGTATCCCTAAATAGCTCAACGACTTGGTCAAAATGCCAAAATGTCACCCCTAAAGGGGCATGCCACCATCATTTTGGGCTTCTTTTAATTGTAATTTTTTATTTTTTTTTGTAAATGGGAAATTATAGAATTTTGGCCTCCCTAATTGTGTTTTACCCTAAATAAGTGGACAAACTTTGTTGATATGACCTTGCATAAATAAAATTCATTTAATTTCATTTTATCACATGACATCTCACTTGAGAATTACACACTTGTGGATGAAATTTTCGCCCTTTTTGGGAAAATCGAATCTCTCTCTCTCTCTCTCTTGTGAAAATTTAGGATTCTTGATACTTGTGTCTTGAAGGAAAAGTGGTTCACTATCTCTCTTGGTTCTTTTTTTTGCTTTGTGACTGAATATACCTTGTAGATGAGGGTTTATCTTGCTATCTCTTGGAATTGGTAAGGAAATTATGCACATTGTTGGTGTTTCTTTCTTATTTCATGGTCATTCTTGTATAAACCCTTGGAGGAGTATAAGGACATACACCCTCCACCAAGTCTATCATAATTGTTATTGGATAATATATTCCAAAGGTTGCTAGGAGGAGTAAAAGGGCTTATGCCCTCCTAGATTTACCTTGCTAGGTTTTGCATGCTCTAGGAAGTAAAAGGGATTACAACCCTAGAGAAGTTGCAAACCCTAGATATTAAACAAGAGACTCCATAACCCAATTGATAAGGAACTTGTCTATTTTTCCATTGGAGAAATAAAATCATTGTATCGGAATATGTGAAAAATATATATTTTGTGATTGTCTAAATTGGAAGTTGTTCTTCATGCTTTTAGCTTGCTTGAGCGACTAGGGTGTCTAGATTATCCTAGTAATTCTATTGTTGTAATCAACTTAATGCTACATTCATTAGGGCTGCAGAAAAACACTCTTTAAAATCTCTTATTACTCACTAATCAACCATTAAAAGATGCTTGCAAGCTACCATATTTAATCTACTTATAATTGGCTATCTTTTGGGTGGATTGTTTGTTGATTTTAGTAGTTCAATTTTTATGTTGTAGCTAATGTTTTCTAAAGCCACTTGGGTATTCCAATAATTTACTGATAACACCTAACAAACAACCTTAATTTCCATTAAAGTCTTGTGATTATATATTCATTGGAAGTTAAACTAGACATTGCTAGCTTAGTTTCTAATATATTTTACTTGACTTTTGGAAACATATTTTGTATCCATTTAGTACTTTACATTTTTTTACATATATATTTCTTCTTCTGCAATATTGCAAGGTTTCTTTGTAGTTCCCCCTTGATATAAGGCTTGTATATCTATCTTGTGTCTTGTTCTGAGTAGGTTTAACTTTTCTTGAAGGTACACAACACTTTGGAAACCACCCTTCAGAAAAAAGACCTCTTCTCCAAGCCTTTCTCCATATTTAAAACTGACCTGTAGGGGTTTCATTATCCATTCTACCAATTTCCACCTCAATGCCCCTAGGGTCACCGAGATTCCCCCCTTGTGGTGAATTATCATCACTAAAGAGAGGGGAGTGTCTATCTAAGGTGATAGTGGACTGGTACTCCCATAGTTTTCTCACTCTTTTGGATTGAGTCAGGATTTTCCCAACCTACAATCTGTTTGATAACATTGCTCACAGATTTTGTCAATGAATCAAAAAAATTCTTCAAAGTGATATTGAACATCAATATGATTTTTCTTTGAATGATAAGCCGAGTTCTTTACCATGAAGAATGAACTCCGACTATCACAAACTATCCTCACATCTTGTTGTACCAACCCAATACCTAAACACAATCACTATAACCATATTGTTTCCTTTCTTGCATGAGTGGCTGCCATGTATTCAAGTTTTGTAGTTGAGAGTTCCACTACATACTGTCTTTTTCTCATCCAATTGATTGCTCATCCAGACATGTTAAACACATACCCACTTGTATATCTTTTTCGATCCAGATCTTCAGCCCAGTATGTATCAACAAGTCCATGTATGTCCAACACTCTGTCCAATATTAGTCTTCCCTGGTAGCACAATCCATTGCTATTAGTGCCACACAAATAGTTGAAAACCCTCTTTATTGTTTTACAATGCTCCTTCCCTGGTTTTGACATATACCTACTCAAAACCCCCACTACATGTGCAATGTTTGGTCTTGTATAGACCATTGCATACATCAAACTACAAACCACACTAAAATACGGAACATGGGACATGTCCCCTTCCTCTTCATGTGTCTTGGGACACTAATCTGCAGATAAATTTACACCTACAGGAATAAGAACCTTGACTGGCTTACATTCCTGCATATTAAACGTTTGTAATATTGTCTTAATATATTTTCTCCGATTTAACCAAAGTTTCATGTTTACCCGATCACTTTTAATTTACATTCCCAAAATCAAATTTGCAACACCAAGATCCTTCATGTCAAATTTTTAGGACAATTGAGTTTTCACATCTTGGATAATCTTGTCATTTCCTATCAACAACATATCATCTACATACAAGACCTAATAAATAATATGATCACCAATTAATTTGAAATACACACAATGATCTGATTTGTTCCATGTGAAGCCAAGTCCCAACATACAAGTATCAAATTTTTGTCACCACATCTTTGTGATTACTTTAACCCATACAGAGAATTTTTAATCCTTCATACCAACTCTTTCTTTCCCTTCATAGAAAATCCTTCTGGTTGCTTCATGTAGATTTATTCTTCTACATCCTCATGTAGGAATGTTGTATTCACATCCATTTGTTCTACTTAAAAATCAAATTCAGTATAAATAGATAAAAGAAATCTAATTGAAGTTAACTTGGAAACATGAGAAAAAATCTCACCAAAGTCAATTCCCTCTACATGGGAATAACCTTTTGTTACTAACTGAGCTTTGCATTTCTCCACTTTTCCTTCTACATTCAACTTCTTATTAAATACCCATTTGTTTCGAACTGGATTTATTCCAGTCAATAAATCCACTAGATCCCAAGCCTCATTCTTATCCAAGGATTGCATTTCTTCAACCATTACCTAATTTCTCCAGAGTTTTCCATCCTCTGAATCCACCACCTCTCTAACAGTTGTAGGATCATCATTAGTAATAGACAAAGAAAAATTTGAACAGAAATTAGGTGGATTATACTTTTCTGGTTTCTTTGTTTCCCGAACCGATCTCTCAATATTAGAGTATGAGGATCTTCTTCTTCTGATTCATATTCTTTTATAGAGTTGGATTCATCATCCTTTAAATCAAACTCTATTTTCTTTGGTTCTTCCTTCCTTGGTAGGACTTCTTGTTTGAAAACATCGTTGATTTCTCTACATACCACATATCAACTATACACTACATTCGTATTTTCTGGGTTCCACAATTTGTAACCTTTCAAACCATCTTTATACCCAATAAATATACACTTTTCATCCTTTCTATCTAGCTTACTCATGTTTTCCTTTGGAATATGTACATAAGTATCACATCCAAATTCCCTGAAATGTGTGAGAGAGGATTTATTACTAGTCCATACCTCGTGTGGAGTATTTTCATCCAGTGTTGATGAGGGTGATCGATTGACTAGGTAACATGCAATACCCATTGCCTCTGCCTAGAATTCCCATCCTAACCTAGCACCATTGAACATGCAGCTTGATTTTTCCATTAACGTATTGTTCATTCTTTCCACAACTCCATTTTGTTGAGGTGTATGTGGACTAGTCTTTTTCCTTTCTATACAGCACTTCTTATAGAAATATTCAAATTTGATGCATGAGCATCGTAAGTAGCTAGCCAAGCAAGAATGAAGGTGGAAGACAGTTGGGGAAAGCACAACGCACGTTTTTCACATTTTGAAATGTTTTTGAAAGATTAAGAAGAGGATATTAATGTAGTAGCTAGAAGTGTACTTGCATTTATATCTGGCTGTTGTAAACAGATCATGAGCGATTTTCTCTCATCTATTAATGTAAAAGGAATTTAAGCCCAGTTAATGAAAGTGGGTAGATTTGAATTATAGATTAGACAGTTTAGAGAGTAGGAAAAAAAATGGATATAGACACCCTCGACTTTGTATCATAGAAGTCGTTGTATCATTAGCAGAGAGAAGAAGAAGAGAGATATAGCAGAGATTTGTAGAGAAAAACCCATGTACATGAGTATTTGAGTTAGTATATGAAGCTTTGACTCATATTTCATGGTGTTATGATGCTTACTGTTTACATATGTTGAATGGTATGCTTACAATTGGTTTATTCTCTCTGTTATGCATTTGTTGTGATGCTATGCTGTGTTGAATGTATGAAGTCTGAGAGGGAAAGAGGATGAGTTTCAATTGTTTCTCTTCCTGAGAGAATTCCTGCAAGGAGTGCAGTGAAGCGTCCGCAAGGTGTGCGTTGACAAGGGTTCTGAGTCTTATCTCAGAAAGCTTAGGAGGGATACCGTTGTTCTCATTCCAGCAGAAGTGTAGGTGAAACACATAAGCCGTGCAAGGTTTGCGTAGGATAGTAGAGGCATTAGAACTTATCAACTAGGGTTGAAAGTTTGAAGGACTGTTGTTGCAGAAAGTGCACAGAGTCGAAAGATCAAATACCCATGAGTATTTGTAAGATTGCCGCAAGGAGTGCGTGCAAGAGTCCTTTTTGAGACTTGAGTTTACAAGTTAAAGCTCAGGAGGGATAAAACCTTTGAATACTTCAAAGGGAGACAAGGAAGTGAAATTATTGTGTAGAAGGTTAAGTGTCGGGGGAAGAACATTGTCTCGTTTCACAAAGATTCTTGAGGAAGAAATCGAACAGTCGAAATTCTCCGTAGAGAATTCATGAAGTTGCAAGGACCGTAGGATCTGGAGAAGTTGCAGGGTGGATAAGGGTTAGATCAACCCATTTTGTTGGTGTCAAGGTGTTGTTGGGAAAAATACCCTACGGACTAGCAAACTAGGGTCAGACTTGCATGCAGATTATGACCATAAAGAAGTCACATTTAACCTACCACCCAAAACTTAAAACCCCTTTTTCACATACATGCATGGAAAGGAACTACTAACCTTTTTACTGATGTTTGGCGTAGATCCTCCGTTGTGCTTTGCCCGCTTTCTTACGCTACTCCTTCCAAAGACAATCCTGCAATCAAGACAAACCACTACGCATGCATGCTACTTTTCTACTTGAGGGTTAGAAATTAAGCATAAATTAAACAAATCATAGATAACTCATGCATTGGGAGGGGAAAAGTATTCTTTTATTATTTTCAAAATGAATCAACTTACAATCAATGTTGAGACCGGCCACCGTTCCTTGATCCTGATCCTGGGCTCCTCCTCTTCTTTGTCCTCCAACTGCTTTGCGTTAATTCTCCTTAGGCTTGAGGAAAGGCTAAAGGGTTGGGACAAATGGATTCGACAATTGGGCAGAGTTTCTTCGTTTTCCTCCTCCAAATGGTACCCCTACCCCTTCTTTTATAGGCTAGAAGGAGCTAGGGTTTTGGATGAACTCTCGGCCATGCATGGCTGGGAGTTTCAGTTAACTAACCCATAGCTTATTTTCCCATTGGAAACTTTCCTGTTTTTGTGCTTTTTTAGGTAAACGCGGGCTATAGTAGGCCTGCCAGCGTTCAAACGCGTGCAGTAGTGGGTTAGGGCGCGTGTGACTTAACCCAAAAGGATTTTCAAAGAGGTTTCTCAGCAGATGTTTTGGAAATGAAGGGATATGAGTTGGCCTGATGCCAGGTAAGCATGTGTGGTGCAATTTAGGGTTATAACAGATGCCCCCTAATGTGTGAGGTCAGAAGAGCATCTGATGGCCGAAATACATTACCAATCTTTTACCAATCTGTACTGATATGTTGAACGAGTGAGGCCAAGAATCAGGAATCAGGAGGTGTCGTCTATAAAATAACAAATGTCTCACCGAGGCGGGCATACCCATGCTCGGGATAAAATAGAACCATGTCTACCAATCAAATACACTGTAGATCCATGTCAAATAACAATAAAGAGTAGCCGCGAATAATACACAGCGGAGCTACATCTCGAAATCGGAAAGATATGCATATAAAGTATCCATCTCTCAGAAGTTGATTCAGCCTAATTGTTGTACTTCAGAGCTCGAGCAACAACTTCAAAATATTCTAAACTCGGGTAGGAGTGTAATATGAGTGTATGACTGCACTACCCAAAGGTCTTCGACGGCTCGTCGGTTATGGACTTGATAATCTTGATGATTAGACTGAAGGCTTCAGTGATTTCGAACAAGGACTTGATTGGACGTTCAGGATGGCCGGGCATGTGGACACGAGACATATTGCAGAGGGGCTGACTCAGGCTTAGTGACAAACTTCCCTTGGACAATAGCACGACAAGTGATAAGACTCAAGCAACATATCTGTTAATCATAAGTCTACGAAGCAGGAGGTAACACAAACTCTCCATATGTTTGGAAGAGTAACCAAACGGTGGAGGACACAACTCTATATAGTGAGGAAAAGCTTCCTAAGGTTGTACTACATCCCATAGTCTGATAAACAAACATACAGATGTGTTTTATCCAAGGGCGACTCATGATGCTGCCAATAAAGAAAATACCTTTCCCATCCTCTTTTTGGGGTATATTTGATTTTTTTTTGTTCTTTTTGATAATTTTTGAAAAAGAATAAAGGAATACTACGTTACAATGGAGGAATGAGTACGAAAAACATACAAGCTCAAGGCACAAGCACAAGACTGATGTTCTGGGAAATGATACTCGAAAAAAATCCTCCAGTGGCCAAAGGTTTTAAGACGCAGAAGCAAACTGTTACAAGGTTGATGGGTAAGGTATGCAAATGCGGTTGATAGAACACACAATGGTAACGTCCTTCGATGTAAGTTTAACGAGCCCAGAGAAGGGAAGATCGACGGTTTTTCATATTTAGAGAGTCTGAAAAAGCATAAAAGGAGACTCCACTGGGGAACCTTTTTCGACAATGGTCTAGTCGGTTCGAAAAAGGAGTAAACTAGCACCGATTAGACGTCAATTCAAAACCATTTTAATGAGTGTGACAAGGACAAGATCACTCGGCTATTTTTTCACTTTTAAGGAGTCTGAAAAAAGATTAACTATGGACTCCGTCAGGAATGTTCTTCTGGACCATTTTAACGAGTGTGAAAGAATAAGGTCACTCGGCGATCTTTTCAATTTTAGGGAGTCTGAAAAGAGCTTAACTATGGACTCTGGGGGGGTTTCTTTTTTGTAACTTTAGTCCCTCAGGCCCAAAAAAGGAATAAAATTATACCTGAGGATACTCTTCTAAAGAATGGGAATTCAATAGAGTATACCTTTGTTCATACAGTTGACCGTCCAGACCGAAAAAGGGGTAAACTACCGCCGGACATACGTGACTTCAAATTTCAGTTTAACGAGCGTGAAAGGTCACAAGATCACTCGGCAATATTTTCATGTTTAAAGGGTCTGAAAAGGGCTTAAAAGGAGACCCATTTAAGGAACGTTCTTTTGGACCAGTTTAACAAGTGTGAAGAAACAAGGTCACTCGGAAATCTTTTCATCTTTAAGGAGTCTGAAAAGGGCTTAAAGAAGTCTCCACAATGGTTACTTTTATCAGTTAATCCGGACGAGATCGAAAAGCATAAATGCAGTCTCGCCGGATGTTGCTTTCGGATCTCAAAGAGAGCTTGAAAAACAACAAAGTTAGCTCATGATAGACTCTTTGTGGGTTGATGCCTGGCATCTCCTCGGGGGAGTTGTATGCTCCGACGAAAACATTGTCTATGATGCCAGGGGTTCTGGAGATATTGATAGGTATCGATTCAGCTATGGTTGCCATATTACCCTTAGCATAGATCTTGTGTGTAGCTAAGGGATTAGTATGACAAGACCTATCTCCAGTCATAGTCACGGTGAATTCTCCTGCTTCGATTCGGCTTAACTTTGGGAGGAAATATGATCTGTGATGAAGATCGTCCCAAGGTTTGTCTGGACTAGTCATTTCTTCGATTACTGCTTCGTCAGAAGGCAAGACTAAGTCGAATGAATCGATGGTAGCAAGAGAACCCTGAGCCCAAATAGGCTCTAGAAGTGGATCCAACTCTTGTGCGGAAGTCAGATCAGGGTTAGCTGAAGCTTGCTGGACTAAAGAGTACGCTACTTCAGCAGCCGACAAGGGCATGAACATGCCGGAGTGCCCTGTCTCATCCATCGTGGATGGTGAGGAAGGAAGAATCCACGGATCCTCAAAGTAAGTCATGTGGAACGACAAAACATGACAAATCTCAGTCTTGTGGTGATTCGATATAAACTTGACATCGTCATGAGGAGGTGGGTAATCGAAGGTACCCATCAAGAATGGGCATAAACCAACTCCTACGTTAACGACACCGGGTTGAGGAGTATCAATCATGGGAACCGTGGATGCCCCCAAAGCTGGGTCAGGTCTAGAGAAGGACAATTGATCGATTGTCACTATCCGACCTTCGTGTGGAAACAACAAGACTCGAAAAACTGTAGCAACCACAGCTTGCATAGCATAAGTCCAACTACGACCTAACAAGAGATTATAGTCGAGGGGGGCATCGACTACCTCTACCTCGACACACACAGTATTCCCTCCTAACTACACGGGGAAAGAAGGAATGATGCCATGTGGTCGGAAAGAACGATCATCAAACGCAGTGAGGAGAGTAGGTGATGGAGACAAAGTGGGCTGGCCAATGGCCTTCCAACATGCTAACGACATAACGCATGTCGAAGCGCCCTCGTCAACCACCGTACGAAAGATATTGCTTGTAAAAGTTTTCGTGGGATAAGCCACTACTATATGAAACGCTACGTGGTAAGGTAGACGAGGTTTTAAGTTAGTTGTATCTATCATGATGGTACCTGGGTTACAAGTCTCAGTAGAGACTAAAGCAGTCAACAAGGCTTTCCTCTGAGCAGAGAAACTTTGGAGGACCTCCAAAGCGGACATAGCACAAGGGGTTTCGGATAAATATTCCACCACAGAGTAATTCTGGGTGGCCCTTGCGTTTGGATTGTGAGAATCTTTCTTAAATGCACCCTTTGGAATGCGTGTCATCGTTTCTCCCAACGTCTTCTCAATCTGTAGAGGAAGAGATGGGAGTTCGGCTTCTTTACCCTTCTCAGAGGCACTTGGTTTACTATAGTCGTACGCTCTAGTCATTATTAAAGCATCACCCCTAACCATATATACGTTCACGGAAGAGGAATTATTTGGGGGAGGGCAGGTTTCTTGGATGCCCCCTTCCGTACTTGTAGAGACTTGAGTTAAATTTTGCCATGTTGAAAGGGATTAGATAAAACGACTTGTTGTTGCTGTGTGACAAAATTTTGGGCCTCTACAAATCGAGGACACAGATGGGTTGGGTGGTCTTCCGCACACAAGTTGCACGGATACCTCGCCTTCCTTTTTTCCGTGGTGCCCTCGTCAGCATTATCAATGGGTTTTTTCTCCCCTTTACCCTTCTTTCGTTGTTTTTTCTTCCCTTTAGGTTGTTGGTTGGCCTTTGGGTTAGTCATCTGCATGGAGTGTACTTCTGACATTTGGGTAGGAGGAGCAGCCAAAGCAGTAGTCTGGCTGGCTGCTGAGTGTTGGATAGATAACTGTTGCAATTGTTTTGTCAATTTCTCAGCGAGCTTGGTTTGGGCTGAACCAACAATACCATCGGCATGTGGTCCAGCTCTCTGTCTAGTTTTATCCAGTATCGATCGTGGTGCATCTGGAAGGATGTTGTATAATAAACCATACTGAGAATAGATAAGATCAAACTGTTGAGCCGTCATGATGGCATATTCTTCGGAGAAAACCCCCGAAGTTGCGACGTCTTTGGATAATTGTGGGACCAGAGAATTAAGGAACCACTCAGGAAGGAATGCTGGTGGGACTGGTACTTTAATTAGACTCTTCCAGTGTCTCCACTCTCAGATATGATCAGAGATATGGTCCGCTATTGTCTGTTCGAAATTGGCGAGCAACTCTGTGCCAGCGTTGTATCTCACAGGTAACTGGAAATGGTTAAGGAAGGCCATCGCTAGTTCGCCAAAGGAAGAGTATCGTGAGCGATCGATCTCGATGTACCATTTCGTAGCACTCCCAATGAGAGTGCGTTGAAACAATCGCAACTGAACGGAGTCATCTTTCAATGGGTTAGATGAACACCAAAGATGGAAGGTAGTCACGTGATCACCTGGATCTTCCTTAGGCTTGGCCTCGAACTTTGGAATGTCTGAAGGAAACTTCGTTTCCATAGGAGGCCAACGTGGATCGTGACAAATAGGATCATTTAACAACCTTGTCAAATCTGGCAAGTGTAACGTCACCAAGAATGGTATTTTGGGTTGCTGCAGATAGCCTGGAAAAAAGGGTCCTGGAGTTTGACTGGCACCAGGTTGCCAGGAAAAGTTTGGCTGTTGGCCTGGGTTCTGGTAGAAACCATGGCCCTGAACAGCGTAAGGATTTTGCATCTGTGGAGACATCATTGGTTGATTCCCCATAAAGGACATAGGATGTTGGGAATTCATCGTGTTTGACGAACTTTGGGAAGGATTACCCCATGTCGGTCCTGCTGGGAGAGGCATAGAAGTCTGTCTGGGGTTCCATTGACTGTGGAAAGAATTACCCCAGAACGAAATTATAGAGGAGGGAACGCATCCTTGTCCTGAGTTCCAAGGTCCTGGTATATGTGCCCCCGGCGCAGTAATAGTACCTTGCACCGGAGTAGACTGTCCAAATATGGGAGTGCCCCCAGATGGGAAAGCACTGGATGCGAAAGTGTTGTTACCAAACGTCCCGTTCCAAACAAACGGTGACGAACCTACCGGCATAGTGTGCACAGGTGTTCCTTGACTCCTGGCTCCAAATGAACTCGTGTGTGTAGGCTGCCCGGCGGACTGCTGATGCAGACAACCAAGCGAAGGGGACGAAGGAGAGATATGACCTCCAGCGTAAGGAAACACATTGAAAGGGACAGGAATGCCCCCAAGTTGACCTTGCAGAGGAGTGTTAGAGCTCCCTGCCCCCAGACCCAAAGTCTGTAAAGTGGAGTAAGTGAGTGCAGGACTTGTACCCGAACTAGGCATACCGTAGGAAAACGGAGGGCCTGTCGCATTAGGTGTGAAGGGAGGTGTGGCTGCCGCGATAGATGGGATCGGTCCACTATGCGACGTAGTTGTGGCCGAGACCATGGTGGATCGGACCGATGACGACAAGTTAGGAGATGCTTCTCTTGTGGTAGCAACGGTGGTGGGAATGGAAGAATTCCCAGAGGAAGTAACAGCGTTTGTTTCCATAGCTGTGTGAGGCACTGACAGGCGTTCGTAAAATAAGATTGGTACACTGACTGATGGCCAAGTATCAGTGGTTGGGGTTTCAACCGAGCCAAGATTGGAGTTTGATTCCTCCGGGAGTTGTTCGGGCTCAATGGTTTGTAACCCGATTGCTTCGAAAGACCCTTGTTGGTCTAGCTTCCGCCTCAATGGTGGCAGGGGTGGCTCCAGTATAACCGGCGGCAGGCCCAACAGCCTTCGTGACTGGCGGAGCTCGGGATCCTCCACTGTGTGAGAATATCCAAGACACGCTAAGGTATTCTACACGTTCAAACAGTAACACACACTAAAAAGAAGCCCCTAAGAGATAAGACAAGGAATCACTAACTATTTTGAAGAACAGTTACAACAACCAACAGTAGAGCAACTTACCGGTGCAGGTGGAACTCGAATACAGAAGCACCCTTCAGGTTTACTCTACAAAGTGTGGCCCGATGTCTGTCCTAGGTACCGCGGTATACCCCCACAGTCACCTGTGTATGTCCCTAAAAATATTGGTAACTAGTTTTCCAGTACACGAACAGTCACCAAGCGGGTACAGTCGATAGTCGGGTAGACCACAATGAGCAGGGTATCAAGCCCGAAACCTGTCAAGGGTATCGAGAGAAAATGGTCTAGAAGACAACTGAGAACCTCGAACGGATTTGAGACCCACGAAGCTCCGTGGAAAATGCAAACGACGAAATCCCACAACAAGTCCTCGATATGTGTTCTCCACTACGCTTGGTCCGGCTTTGGAGGGGTTATCTCCGCTACCTTTCCTCACGCGACCTCGTGTTTATCCCTTGTGTTAGAGGGGGGTCCTATATAACTTCCACGTAACTGGACTTCTACACTCCCTATCACAGACTCCAATGTTTGAGTTTGAGTGGCCTTGGAGAGTTTCCTCTCCAACCTAATCCAAGGCCCTAGTCCTGAACTAGTGTATGAACCCTACAAACAAAAAAGTCTAATAGTTTGTAAATTAGCGTTGCTTTTATGGGCTTTTTTATGTCACAGGATATGAAGGTGAAACTGATGATGTGTAAAGACTCAAAGCAAAAAAGAATGAAAAAATGCTGGAAACAAAAAACTTTTACTAAATGCAAAAATCAACAACTTTTCACAAAGAAAGACTTCTTTTTCTTTTCAATTTTTCTAAGATTTCATGTAGCAAACATAAAGGAATTTCACTCAATCTACGAGCTACTTATGCTCTAAATGCACTGCAAAAACTTATGAACAAAAAGACTTCTTCCTAGCTATTGATGCAGAAACACAATCTTCAAACAAAGAAGAAAATGAAAAGATTTGTTTGTTTGTTTTTTTGTTTTTTTTATTTACGTGCAAATCAAGCAACAAAGGGAAAATACCGACAAGCCTAAAACCAAGAAAAATGAAATTCTGGCTTAAAGCACAGATCAAAAAGAATCAAAGAAAAGACACACAACGACAATCAAGAAAGCAAAGACTCTTGTGTGTGTCTAAAAACCATAAAACAATTTTTATTTTTTTTATTTCTTTTTATCTTTTCTATCAACTATCAACCAAGAAAAAGCAGGCTAAGGGTAAGAGAACCTAACCTACTGATTGTTCATCCCTAGATCTAGACACCTGAGAGAAATACTTCTCACCAAAAGAGGGGATGACTGCCCCACCTTGATTTAAAAGCAACCTATCAAGCACGCTCCTTTCACTGAAACAACATGCGTGCAAACGCGTGCTGAGCTACAACAGAGCGCGTGTACCTGTGGGATGTACTTGCACAGACCGCGTGTATGTACAAAATCTAAGACAAAAAATAGAAACAGGCAGCCTAGACCCAGAAGAGGCCTCTTGTATTGACAACCAGGGTCCCTTGAAGGCTTGGATGCTTCTTCCAACAGAAAAGAAAAATAATTGTAAAGAATAACAAAACGCAATAAAGAAAACTGAGACAAGACTATGAACCAAAAAGCCCCCTGAGAATGTATAATTCTGACAGGGAAGAGGAGGACTGCCTCTCAAGATTTCAGACTCCTACACGCTACTGAAACCTCTACAACTAGCGTTCAAACGCAGGTTGTAAGAGGTTAGGGCGCGGGTACACGTGTGCAGGCCTTCTGCATGCCATGTGTACCTCTGTGTGTCCCGATAATTACCGTCAAGCAAAAGTCAAGGAAAAACTGGTATAAAGAACCAGGTTCCCTGCTAGCTCTGACCTAACAGAAAACAGACAGGCAAAGAAACAAAAAATCCAATCCTTTAAACTACCCAAAAACCTCAACTAAATTCGGAAAACCCTAAAGAGTATCTTCCCCAGTATGGTCGCCAACTCTGTTGTTGGGAAAAATACCCTACGGACTAGCAAACTAGGGTCAGAATTGCATGCAGATTATGACCGTAAAGAAATCACTTTTAACCTACCACCCAAAACTTAAAACCCCTTTTTCACATACATGCATGGAAAGGAACTACTAACCTTTTTACTGATGTTTGGTGTAGATCCTTTGTTGCGCTTTGCCCGCTTGCTTGCACTACTCCTTCCAAAGACAATCCTGCAATCAAGACAAACCACTACGCATGCATGCTACTTATCTACTTGAGGGTTAGAAATTAAGCATAAATTAAACAAATCATAGATAACTCATGCATTGGGAGGGGAAAAGTATTCTTTTATTATTTTCAAAATGAATCAACTTACAATCAATGTTGAGACCGGCCACCGTTCCTTGATCCT
>ML802414.1:105566-120112 GCA_009831015.1 Picea engelmannii
CGCCATAATTTTCCTCCTCCAAATGGTACCCCTACCCCTTCTTTTATAGGCTAGAAGGAGCTAGGGTTTTGGACGAACTCTCGGCCATGCATGGCTGGGAGTTTCAGTTAACTTACCCATAGCTTTTTGTCCCGTCGACAACTTTCCTATTTTTGTGCTTTGTTAGGTAAACGCGGGCTGTAGTAGGCCTGCCAGCGTTCAAACGCGTGCAGTAGTGGGTTAGGACGCATGTGACTTAACCCAAAAGGATTTTCAAAGAGGTTTCTCAGCAGATGTTTTGGCAATGAAGGGATATGTGTTGGCCTGATGCCAGGTAAGCATGTGTGGTGCAATTTAGGGTTATAACATAAAGATCAACGAGGACCGTCGATCATGGTCAGTTTGGGTCATCGAATCATTTCACGAACTCAGAGTTCATGAGTTTGGAGGTGGAAGACCAAACTCTTGGAGTCGCAAAGTCCCGATTTGTGAGAAGTGGAGGAAGAGATCCAGGCCATTAGATCCAAGCCGTGGGAGAACCGTCAAATTTGAATCTTCGCGGGGTATCGAATGTCGTGAGTTCGAAGGATATACCAAACTCTTCGGTTGCACGAAATTCCGAGTAGTGAGGAGCAGGAATGACCATTGGATCCAAGGCATGGGAGAACCGTCGGATCAAAATCCCGTAGAGCTATCGCTTATTGGAGACTCAGGGTTGAAAGGGGTTCTTTCCAATGAACGAGATCGTGAAGTGCCAAGAGTCGAGGGCTCGTGTGAGTGCGCGACACATGCATCAAGTGGGGGCCGCAAGGTTGATAGGTGGCATGAACAACTAACCCCCAGAGAAAGGCATAAGCGGTGATAGGTGGCATATACTCGCCGCATTGAAGGAGTCAACCCACAGTTGACCCATCGCCTCTCAGAGTTTTGCAAAGGGAGAGTGCCAAAGTTCAACACTCCAACTCGCGAGGTCGTGAGTTGTGAAGAGGTGCTAGTATTTATCCCTAGCCGACAATTATGCATGGAGGGCGCTGTCAAGGAAGGATCCATACCCCATCGCATCTTGGGTATCGGCATCTGGTGAAGAAAAGTTGAGGGTATTCAACTCGCGAACACGCGATTTGCAAAAGATGCCTGTGCTAAGACAAGGTCGTGGTCGCTTGGAGAAGGAAAAGCTCGCGCCTAGTGTCAAGTTACATAGGACGAGTTTTTACAAAGGACTTGTGGATTCGTTGGAGGTTCCAGTGGTAATCAAAGGAGCCACTTCGGCTCAAGGGAATTTTAGAACGATCCTGCGTGGATCTTGGCCCAGGGGTTGGGGTCTGCACCATTTTGGTATCAGAGAACAGAACAAGTCTTTGTTTTCTGTAGAAGAGAAAAGAGGAACATTTTACAGCCATGCCGCCAAGGAGAAGAGATAGACCAATGCCTGATCCAGCAGTGGAAAGAGAAATGCGTGAGTTACATGCCAGGCTTGATGCCATGGGGACAACACAGAGGCACACAATTGACGTTGGAGATATCAGTGAATATGAAAGTGAAAATGAAGCTAGACACGAAGGAGAATAAGTCAAATTCGAAGATGTTGTAGACGAACGCCTATTTAGGGATGTTGCAAGGATAGGTGCCAGATAAAAAATGGACATTCCAGTGTATGAGGGAAACATGGATATTGAAGAGCTTCTAGACTATGTTAGAGCTCTGGATAAATACTTCGACTATGAGGATGTCGAGGAAGACAAGAAAGTCAAACATGCTATTACTAGGCTTAAAGGGCATGAACACTATGGTGGGATGAATTGCAGGCTGAAAGACGCTGCAAAGGAAAGAAGAAGATCAAAAGCTGGGATAGAATGGTGGCAAATATGAAAGCCAAATTTATACCCAAGGATTATCAGATCACTCTGTTTCGGAGGATGCAGAATTTGAGACAGAAGTTGATGTCAGTAAAAGAATACACTGGAGAGTTCTACAAGATAAACATCAGAGCAGGTCATCGGGAAAGCGATGATGAAAAGGTTGCCAGATACATGAATGGTATGCAATATGAAATTCAAGATGAGATGAGCATGATGACCCTTCAGACTGTAGAAGATGCTTATCAGATGGCTATGAAAGATGAAGAGAAGTTGAGCCGAAAGCAAGGTCAAAGAGGCCAAGGTAGAAGTCAAGGCAGAGGAAAAAAAATTGCCCAAGACAGGACTCGGAAGCCTAAAGAAGAAGGGAAGAAACCTCAATCTCAACATGAGAGAGGAGGAAGCTCACAGGGAAGATAGTATGTTGATAGAAATACTTTTCCTTGAACTAGAGGAAGAGGAAGAGGAAGAGGCGGTGAAGTAAAATGCTTTGTCTGTGGAAAGATCGGACATAAATCCTATGAGTGTCCAAATAAGAAGAAAGATGGTGGTGAAAATCACATTATCGAAGCTCAAGGACAAAATGTTGAGGCAGAAGATGCTGATGGCAGAAGATCTTTGATGATGAGGAAAGTTCTCTTGAAGCCAGAGAAGGAGGCAGAGAACCTAGCCCAAAGAAACAGTCTGTTTCAGACTGCTTGCAAAACTAAAGACAGAGTATGCAAAGTCATAGTGGATAGTGGTAGCACAGACAATCTCATATCTACAGAGATGGTAGAAAAGCTGGAGCTAGACACTGTTGTACATCCAAGCCCATACAGAGTTTTTTGGTTACAAAAAGGACATCAGGTAAATGTCACTAAACACTGTTTAGTTGAGTTTAAAATAGGAGGATATAAAGATGAAATATTATGTGATGTCATTCCCATGGATTTTTTTCATCTATTGTTGGGTAGACCATGGAAATATGATAGAAATGTGATTCATGATGGGATAAAGAACACATACACCCTGGAGAAGAATGGGAGGACGCACATGTTATTGCCGATTAAGGATAAAGAAGTGAAACCAGAGGTGAGAAACACTGTACTTCTCATGAGTGCGAAGGAAATTCTTAAGGAGGTTAAGAAGAAGGAAGACACACAATTTATTGTGGTCAGGAAGCCTAGAATTGTTTTGACCAGTACAAGAGTGGATGATTTACCAGAGGAAATCCAGGAGTTGCTGGAAGAGTTTGTTGATATAGTAGTGGACGAACTACCTTGTTCGTTGCCACCTATCAGAAGTATAAGCCATCACATTGATCTTATACCTGGATCTAGTTTACCAAATAAATCCGCGTACAGGTTGATGCCATAGGAAAATGAGGAAGTCAAGAGATAAGTCCAAGACTTAATGGACAAAGGATTGATTTGGGAGAGCTTGAGTCCATGCACTGTTCTGACAGTGCTCAGCCCAAAGAAAGATATAGGCTGGAGAATGTGTACAGAATCAAGGGTAATCAATAAGATTATCATCAGATATAGATTCCCATTACCAAGGATGGACGATTTGATGGATTGCTTGAGTGGAGCAAGATTTTTTTCAAAGATTGATTTGAAAAGAGGGTATCATCAAATTCGTATGAGGGAAGGTGACGAATGGAAGACAGTATTCAAGATGAATGAGGGGCTATACGAATGGCTTGTTATGCCATTTGTCTTAACAAATGCACCTAGTACTTTCATGAGGCTGATGAATGAAGTCCTGAAGGATTTCATTGGGAAATTCGTCATTGTATATCTTGACGATATATTAATTTTCAGCAAAACAGAAGCAGAGAATTTAAAGCATTTAGTTGCAGTGATGAAGAGATTACAGCAAGAGAAATTGTTGATTAATATGAAGAAATCATCATTTATGAGGACATAACTCATTTATTTGGGTTTTGTTATCTCTGCAAATGAGTTGAAGATGGATCCAGAAAAGGTAGATGCAATTAAGAATTGGCCATCGCCGAAGAGTGTGTTTGAAGTTCGAATCTTCCATGGTTTGGCAAGTTTCTACAGGAAATTCATCCGAAACTTCAGTGGAATTAGCGCACCAATGATGGATACCATGAAGAAAAGACATAAATATTTTCACTGGACAAAAGAAGCAGAGAAAAGATTCAACCTGCTGAAGAAGAAGATCACGGAGCAACCAATTCTGGTTTTGCCAAATTTTAGCAAGACATTCCAGGTCAAGTGTGACGCGAGTGGGTTTGCAATTGACACGGTCTTGAGCCAAGATGACAGGCTGATCGCATATTTCAGTGAGAAACTAAATGAAGCGAAGATCAAGTACTCAACATATGACAAAGAATTCTATGCAGTCATACAAGCACTGAAGAAATGGAGACATTATTTGGTTCCTAAAGAGTTTGTTTTGTACAATGATAATCATGCTTTACAATTCGTGACTCAATAGGAGAAGTTGAACCAAAAACATGTTAAATGGGTTAAATTCATGCAGAATTTTACTTTTGTAATTAAGCATATTTCTGGAACTGCTAACAAAGTTGTTGATGCTTTGAGCAGGAAATTTTTGTTGATGCAGGAATTCAGATTTAAAACTTTGGGTTTTGATAACCTCAAAGAAATGTATAAGAATGACCCAGATTTTAAGGAGGCATATGAGGTATCTGAGAATCCATTTCTTAGGGACAGAAACCAATGGAATGAGCATATGATACAGGATGGGTTATTATTCCAGGGCAATCAGCTATGTATTCCAAAATGCTCCATGAGGGAGAATCTGCTGAAGGAAAAATACAGTGGAGGATTGGTCGGACACTTCGGTCATGATAAGAAGTTCTCAAAGTTGAATGGCTCATATTTTTGGCCAGGGATGAGGAAATATGTTAATAAGTTTGTGGATAGATGCAAGATTTGTCAGCACACAAAAGGGAAAAGATAGAACACATGGTTATATCAACCATTACCCATACCAAAAAGGTTGTGGGATGCAGTGAGCATGGATTTTGTATTGGGACTGCCAAGAACGCAAAGAGGATGTGATTCAATCTTTGTGGTAGTCGACAGATTTTCCAAGATGGCACATTTCATACCATTCCAAAAAACCAGTGACGCAACTCATATTGCGAACCTGTTTTTCAAGGAAGTCGTCAGGCTTCACGGCTTGCCAAGGAGTATCGTTTCTGATTGAGATACCAAGTTCATGGGACATTTTTGGAGGACTTTATGGAAGAAGCTGGGGACAATTTTGTCTTTTATCTCAGTGTATCATCCTCAGACGGATGGACAGACAAAAGTTGTGAACAGAATCTTGGTAGATTTGCTGAGGAGCTTAGTGACTGAATACCACAGTCAATGCGATCACATTCTATCACAGGAGGAATTTGCTTATAATGATTCGCTTAACAGAAGAACAAGGCAGATTCCATTCCATATTATATATGGAATGCAACCAAGGGGAGTTTCTAAATTGAAAGATTCGGAACAAGATGAATTCAGAAGTGCTAGTGCAGAGGACTTTGCAGAAGCAATGAAGGAGCTTCACAGCCGAGTCAAGGAGCAATTGCAGAGTTCAAGTCAAGAATACAAGCGAAGAGCAGATCGACACAGGTGAGAACTTCAATTTGAAGTTGGTGATCTGATTCTTGCACATCTGAAAAAGATGAAAAGGATTGGACCGTGCAAGGTCATAAGGAAATTTGGGGCAAACGCATATGAGATTGAATTACCCGATGGGATCGGAATCTCACTGATATTCAATGTTGCGGATTTGTACCCTTATAGAATTGAAGAAGCAGGAGCAGAAGATGAAGAAAATGAAGTTCAATGGACAAAACAAATGCCTGTAGCTGAAAAGCCACAGATGGAAAGTATAATTGACAAGAGAGTTAGCAGGAAGACCAAGAGGAAAGAGTATTTTGAATACTTGGTCATGTGGAAAGGACATCCAGTTGAAGATTCCAGTTGGGAAGATGAAGTAGAAATTCAGAAGCATGGATAGACCATGCAGGAGCTCATGAATAGGAGTTCATGAAAATTTTCAAGTGAGGGAGTATGATGCAGGAGTATCGTAAGCAACCAACCAAGCGAGCATGAAGGCGAAAGACAGCTGGGGAAATCACAACGCATGTTTTGCACATTTTGAAATGTTTTTGAAAGATTAAGAAGAGGATATTAATGTAGTAGCTAGAAGTGTACTTGCATTTATATCTGGCTGTTGTAAACAGATCATGAGCGATTTTCTCTCATCTGTCAATGTAAAAGGCATTTAAGCCCAGTTAATGAAAGTGGGTAGATTTGAATTATAGATTAGACAGTTTAGAGAGTAGGAAAAAAAATGGATATAGACACCCTCGCCTTTGTATCATAGAAGTCGTTGTATCATTAGCAGAGGGAAGAAGAAGAGAGTTGTAGCAGAGAGTTGTAGAGAAAAGCCCATGTATAGGATTATTTGAGTTAATATATGAAGCTTTGACTCAGATTTCATGGTGTTATGATTCTTATTGTTTACATATGCTGAATGATATGATTACAGTTGGTTTATTATCTCTGTTATGCATTTGTTGTGATGTTATGTTGTGTTGAATGTATGATTTCATGTTGAATGTATGAAGTTTGAGAGAGAAATAGGATGAGTTTCAATTGTTTCTCTTCCTGAGAGAATTCCTGCAAGAAGTGCAGTGAAGCGTCTGCAAGGTGTGCATTGACAAGGGTTCTGAGTCTTATCTCAGAAAGCTCAGGAGGGATACCGTTGTTCTCATTCCAACAGAAGTGTAGGTGAAACACAAAATCCATGCAATGTGTGCCCAGGCTAGTAGCGGCCTTAGAACTTATCAACTAGTGTTGAAAGATTGAAGGACTGTTGTTGTAGAAAGTGCATAGAGTCGAAAGATCAAATACCCAGGAGTATTTGAAATATTTCCGCAAGGAGTGTGTGCAGAAGTCCTTTTTGAGACTTGAGTTTACAAGTTAAAGATCAGGAGGGATAGCACCTTTGAATACTTCAAAGGGAGACGAGGAAGCGAAATTATCGCACAGAAGGTTAAGTGTCGGGGGAAGAACATTGTCTCATTTCATAGATATTATTGAGGAAGAAATCGAACGGTCATAATTCTCCGTAGAGAATTCATGAAGTTGCGAGGACCATAGGATCTAGAGAAGTTGCAGGGTGGATAAGGGTTGGACAAACCCATTTTGTTGGTGTCAAGGATCAACGAGGACCATCGATCATGGTTAGTCTGGGTCGTCGGATCATTTCATGAACTCGGAGTTCATGAGTTTGGAGGTGGAAGACCAAAATCTTGGAGTCGCGAAGTCCCAAGTTGTGAGAAGTGGAGGAAGAGATCCAGACCATTGGATCCAAGCCGCGGGAGAACCGTCAAATCTGAATCTTCACGGGGTATCGCATGTCGTGAGTTCAGAGGATAGAACAAACTCTTTGGTTGCATGAACTTCCGAGTAGCAAGGACCAGGAACGACCGTTGGATCCAAGGCACGGGAGAATCGTCAGATCAAAATCTCGCAGAGCTATCAATTATCAGAGACTCGAGGTTGAAAGGGGTTCTTTCCAACGGGCGAGATCGCGAAGTGCTGACAGCCGAGGGCTCGTGTGAGTGTGCGACACATGCGTCAAGTGGGGGTTGTAAGGTTGACAGGTGGCGTGAACAACTAACCCCTAGAAAAAGGCGTAAGCGGTGACAGGTGGCATATACTCGCCGCATTGAAGGAGTCAACCCACAATTGACCCATCGTCTCTCGGAGTTTCACAAAGGGAGAGTGTCAAAGTTCAACACTCCGGCTCGTGAGGTCACGAGTTGCGAAGAGGTGCCAATATTTATCCCTAGCCGACGGTTACGCGTGGAGGGCGCTGTCAAGGAAGGATCCATACCCCATCGCATCTCGGGTATCGACATTTGGTGAAGAAAAATTAAGGGTCTTCAACTCACGAACACGTGAGTTGTGAAAGACACTTGCACTAAGACAAGGTCATGGTTGCTTGGAGAAGGAAAATATCGCGCCTGGTGTCAAGTTACATAGGGTGATTTTTTACAAAGGACCTGTGGATTCGTTGGAGGTTCCAGCGGGAATCAAAAGAGCCACTTCGGCTCAAGGGAATTTTAGAATGATCCTATGTGGATCTTGGCCCGAGGGTCAGGGTCTGCACCAAAATTCATTTCTACAAAACTCTCCACCATTATCCATCCTCAATGCCTTAATTATTTTCTCTGTCTAACTCTCCACAAGAGTCTTAAACTCTTTAAACCTATCAAAGACTTCATATTTCTTCCCGAGGAAATATATCCATGTATTTATTGATAAGTCATCAATAAATGATACATAGTAGACATATTTTCCCAATGATGGAACTGACACAGGTCCAAACACATCATTGTGCACCAACTGTAAAATTTCCTCTACCCTCATTGCACCAGAGGGGTATCTTACGCAATTTTTCTTCCCATATACACAATGTTCACAGAAATCAAAATCCAAAGAGAAATTAGACATACCTTCAACCATACCTTTACCATCTAGTATTTGAAGGCCCTTCTCTCCGATATGCCCAAGTCTTTGATGCCACAACATAGTATTTTCTCTAGAGACGCTAGGAGTTTTTTCTTCTTCAACTCCAATCTCAGGAACAATGGAACTATTGCACCCATCACTAATAGTTATTCCCTACAACTCATATATATTTCCAATACAAAGTCCCTTCAACAACACCATTTCTCCTCGAACCATCCTGCAGGTTCTTTTTCAAACTTTGTTTTTACCCACATGTCATCCATTTTTCTTACAAAAATGAATTTATGGGCAATATTGGGATGTGCAAAACAACGAGGAGTTTTCTAATCCTTCCATCCATGATCTTCAACTTAAATGTTCCTCGTCATATGATTTAGGCCATTGAATCATCACTTGGGAAAACATCACCTCCATCATACCTTTCATATTCACAGAACCACTCCCTATGAGGAATCATATGAAAGGATGTGCCTAAGTCAACCAACCATGCATCATGATCTGCATGTGTTCTTGAAGAAGCCAACTACACATCCCCTCCTTCTTCCTTGGAGTCTTTTTCTTCTTTAGAAGGAGCATCTTCATATACCTTCCCTTTCTCAACACTTTTGGATCTACATTGCTTCTTGGAGTGCCCTTCTTTTCCACATCTCCAACATACCTTTACGAAATCTCCAGGAGATTTACATCTTCCCTTATATTTAGATATCCGAGTTGAGGACTTAGATATATTTACTTCTTGGGAGAATCCTCTTACAAATAATTCATATGCGCTCCATCCTTCCATTTTCTTTCTCCTCATCTCCTTCGACAACAAGGATGAGACCACATTATCAAAACTTGAAGTAGTTGTATTAATACCTATGGCCACAACCAGGCTATCCCACGAATATGGTAAAGAGAACGATAAAATAATACACTTGTCTTCATCATAAATCTTAATATCAATAGGTAATAACGGACTTACCACTGTATTGGAGGCATTCAAATGCTCTATCATCCAATATCCATCTTTCATCCTCAATTTTTTTTTGTTTGTTAATTTGTGCGGGACCTGTTGGCTACGTGATTAACCTGTGGCTTGAGAAACCGCGACTCAAGGGCATCTAAACCATCAAAATCACCCGGGGATCGCACCTGGCCTGAGCCACACCAACCCTTAACATGGTTGAATTTTTTGTCCCCGCAGGTTTCGAACTGGTGACTTTAACATCACGGAGTGGCTTAACAACACACTCTGTCACCGACTGTCCTACACCTCGGGGACTTGAAATTTGAAGGACATGGGGGTGGGATTTGATCCACTTATGTGTGCACGGGTCACGATACCATTTATTATAGTATCTCTGGGTGAAACCACATGTTCGACCACTACCTCAAGGTGTCCCCATGGCTCCAGGTAAATCCCTCACGAGAATTGAACCTTGCCCAACGGTGAAAAACTCCTCGCTTTCCACCATTGGATCCAACCCCTTTGGGCACAAAGTTGAAGGACATGGGGGTGGGCTTTGATCCACTTATGTGTGCACTGGTCATGATACCATTTATTATAGTATCTCTGGGTGCAACCACACGTTCGACCACTACCTCAAGGTGTCCCCATGGCTCCAGGTAAAGCCCTCACGAGAATTTATCCTTGCCCAACGGTGAAAAACTCCTCGCTTTCCACCATTGGATCCAACCCCTTTGGGCTCTTTCATCCTCAAATTATACAACTTCTTCTGCAACAATTTTTTTTTTTACCGGGGACTTAGACTAATACAATGTCCCTAAATTATCCCATAATTCCTTTGTTGTAGCTTCCCCCGACACATTCAATAATACTAAATCTGAGAGACACAATCGAATTGTGCTCTTCGCCTTCTGATCCAACTTTTTCTAGCCTTATGTTGACATTCCTATAGGTGCAGTACCTAGATCCACAACATTCCACTGATACTTTTCCACTAATAGATCTTCCACCTTGAGATTCTATAGCTCAAAATGTTTCCCATTAAATTTATCGATCTCTATTTTGAACTACTCACCATTTATTTTCACCTGAAGAATCAATACCGTAGATCTCCCACTGTGACAAGGCTTATCATAGACTTGAGCCAAACCCTTGACCACAAAGGTGTCCCCCTGAAGCCAATTATTGCTCTGATTCCAAATGTACATTTTAACCTTATACAACTAATTACTACAAACATATTCTTAATAAAAAATGGAAAATATACAATGGCATAGACACACACACACACACACACACAAAGATTTTACCTTGGAAACCCAAACCAAGAAAACTAGCAACTTATTTAGAGCCACACCTCTAATATTTTATTCATCATATATTCATTGTTTACAACACAATACATATATAGGATCTCGTGGCATCCAAACCCCTATTCCATTGACCTGGATTAGTCAACAACCTTAATTCCTTAACCATAATTAGAAAATAATTGGCGAAAACCACGTGCCAAAAAACATACACAAAAAACGGCAAAAACAAAATTGGGGGCTCTGCCCCCTTGTGACCCCCCTAGCTCTTGGCACAATGCAAACACTAGATCTAGTCATGTAAGTAATATAACACATACCCAACACTAGGAATCTTATTTAGTTTTTATTATGGGGATATAGCCTCTAGGGGTCAAAATTTGAAATCCTTGTATCATTGCTACTTGTCCTTTGGATATGAGTGTTGGGCGTGGAAGCCATAGTGTGGTATTGGAGCTTAGATTCAACACTAGGCCAAATTTTGGTAGTTTTTGAGAAGCAAGTGATATTCTTCACCATTAACTCTAGTTAAATTGAGAATAACTACATTATTGGAATATCAAAGAGTAGATTTGTGTGTATTGGGGATGCCTGGTTTTAGATACAAATAAATAAACCTACCAATAATACTTAATTGTAAAAATGTCACAGTGAAGATAGTGCCAAATGATCGACATCTATTTGTCTCAGGGATAGCTAAATGAATGTGATATAAGGAGATCGATGGCAAAGAGGATTCGTGGTGTTTTATATGCACATACCTTATTGGGTTTTCCTTACCACAAATGACCAAGATTACACTCCAAAATTTAAATTAATGGCCTATCATCCCCCATGATGTTCTAAAAGGATCTTGAGTGGGAGGAATAATTCTACCATTAACAATTGCAATTTCATCCATGAATTCAGATACAACCCATAGTTTATTGTGACATATCATTTGTACATACCTTAATGGTTGGTGATTTTACAATGGGTTGTTATGTACCTTCATTATCTGCTTTAAAAATAGGTCAGCTAGTCTAAAATTTCATTATTAGTAGTGGTATGTAAGTCAAAATACAAATACATAAGACCATTTTCAAAACAAACCCTTTCTCTTGATTAATATGATAGAGTTTGGCATCACACCAATGAACATAAATCAATATTTCAATCTTTAAAAGGAAGGTTCAAGTAATCATTTCTCTTAACAATAAAAATCAAGATCAAAACCTCAAGTCAATTAGAACTAGCACTCCACAATTTGTCACATAACACCTTTCCAAGATGGTGATAATCAAGCAAAGGTGGCATAATTAAATCACCATAATCATTAACATTTTTTTCAATTGCTAACTCTACTTTAGAATTTCATTAATTATCATAGCTCATCAATTTCCTAGAATCTCTTAGATGGAGGTCTTCTTCCCTTCTCAAAGGAGGAAAATTGTATGGTTTAGGGTTAATGTCCTTAGGATCATGAATGTAACACCTTATACATTGATTATAAATGTGATTCCATGATCATCAAATTCATTATAAACATAAGGAAATGATTATTTAATCTACAGGCTTCTTGCCTCATCTTTCACATATGCATGGTTACATAAAATGTCTCAAATAGTTATAACATAAGCTTTGCTATTGTTG
Organism: Picea engelmannii; assembly: GCA_009831015.1. Taxonomy (NCBI): domain Eukaryota; kingdom Viridiplantae; phylum Streptophyta; class Pinopsida; order Pinales; family Pinaceae; genus Picea; species Picea engelmannii. Next base: position 117,814 of record ML802414.1, read on the forward strand.
AGGGAAAAAATGATAAAATCCATTCCATGATAGATGCGAATACCTTATAGGAATCATGGGGTCATTCATGATAGTAGCATAATAATTTATGCATAGCATTCACATGTTTTCAGGGGTGTGGGGGAAATAAATCCCTCCTTCCTTCAAGAGGCCAATGTAAGATTGAATCATAGTGAAAACCAATTCTAAAAAAATATAACCATATCACATAATCCACTAATAACATTCACATTATATTCCAAATATTTCCATGCACAACAAACACCATGTGTCAAGGGTATGGGGGATTTGAGTAGCCCTTTCTTCAAAGAGGAATAAGAAATAAAAAAATAGGGTTTTAACTTATTCAAATCAATCATTGAATATCACTAATATCATTGTTAAATTTTATCTATCATTCTTGAAAATTAATACCCCCTTAGGCCATCATTCCAACCCTCAAAACCCCCCCAAAAATCAAAGGAATCCATTTATGCCACTATGGGACATGATCACGGGTCCTATGAACAAAACTAGTGAGAATACGAGTGTGCTTGTAGTTTTCCTTAAGGAAACTAGTGACCATGTCACCACTATCTCCCAAAAGTGCCCCAAATTTCATAATTTTGACTTTTTAAAGCTAAAAGAGATCTTCCAATCAAAATCACTACTTGAGGGCTTGATAAGGCAAGGATTATACATCAATGAATCATTATAAATATTTTATAAATTATAATCATTTTCACTTAGAAAATAGCTAGGAAGATGATGCACATCTACATGAAAAAGGTACCAAATTTCCAATATTTTCAAAAGAAAAATTCTTAGCAACTCATTAGGGATTTCCATGGGGACCATAAATTTTAGTTAATAATATTAAATGGATAGAGGAACCATTTCTCGACACATTTATGTTTTCAAACAATTGGTATGCAAGAATTTTCCAATGCATTTCCACACATGCCTTACAAACTAATTGGTTACACCAACATTCATTTTGCCCACTAACACCTATAGGATTTTCATGGAAATTTCTCATAATAAATAATTCAAATATATCCTTCATCATAAATGAATGAATTCAAAACCAAAGAGAAGAATAAATACACTTGTATTTTCAAAAACTGAGCTCCAACACAACTGACTAGGTGCAAGCAATGTTCCTCCTAACCATAGCCAAATCCTCTATGGATGCCACCCCCATGCTAGGCTATGAGACCACCAAGGTGAAGAAGATATGTTCAAGACTCCTAAATCACTCCTTACTTTCCCAAAATTTTCCAAGAATAATCCAATACAAACCACTATTGGGTTCTATATTCAATCTTCCAGTTAGACCAACTCTTGGCACTCACTCTACTACTTCATACAAAACATGAAGCCACCCCCTTATTTTCTCTTTAATCCCTTAGGAATTCTCTTCCTCTTTGTGTTCTCCAGAATGTGTAGCAAGAGCCAAAGTTAGTCTCCATTTTCATATTTCATTTCTAACAGTATGAAACATGAGCGTAAATAATTAGTCACTCTCATTATTACCTCTTAACCATCTTAATCATGACATATTATCATATGCATGCAATAAAAGATTATATCAATCTTTACTTTTCCAAAGAATCATTCTTTTTCCATACTCCTATCCATGTGTCAATCCTTATGCATGCAATCAGATGTCATCATAGACATATCAATCAATATATCAAACCATAAGTGAAGGAATTATTTCCCAATTCATTTGAAGTCTTGTGCTATATCGACATGACCAATTCATACATGTATGATTTCCATCAATATATTCAATGTTATCTAAGTAGTTGATGTTGCACAAGAAATTGCATGATCACTTTGCCAACCTCTTGACAAGAATCATCTTGTCTTTATCCTTACACAACATTGTTTATCATAGGCAACTGCATCGTCACATCTTCAATAGTCTCCTCAACCATTCCTAGTTATATAATAATCACAACAACCACATTTATTCATCATGTAATTCTCATTGCATATAACAACAAACCACTCTTAGTTAATATGCAACGTCATATTCCCAAGAATGTCTATATGCACTCTACCCTGTATTATCCCTCTATATATGATCCGGATTATTTTCGGCACGAAATGAGAGCGGAGATATAATAAGGAAATGCACAGAGATATTGTAGATATTCAATAATATAAAAAAAATGTATCAGAGATGCAACCATAAACACAGATATACAGTAATACACGATTTCTATTAATGAAAGAAATGTATAGAGACTGTAAAAATACAGAGTGAAAGACTCGCTAGAATGGTGGCAGCTTATCTCTGAGAAGAGATGTG
>ML802414.1:127263-146793 GCA_009831015.1 Picea engelmannii
ATATATATATATTGCACATGTATGTGTTAATGTTGCTTCCACATGAACATGTGTATGAGAAGAGTATTGATTTCTGTTTAATTTCATTATACACACACACACACACACACACACATATATATATATACATGTGAATATCAGATGGTATCTCTATTTATTTCATGTTAAGTTTATATGTGAATATTTCCTCAAAAGATGTTTACTCAGTGACGATGTCAGCCTGGGTGGACGGGGGTGATACAATATGGTATCAGAGCCAAGGTTTCAACACTGAGCCTGGATGGGCCATTTTAATGAAAGTTGAGGTGAATGTTTCAGAGTGAATTGTTGTCGAGAGGGACAAATTTGAAGTTTAGAGCGTTCCTGAGTGTCAGGAAGGCACCATGTGAACACTTGGATTGTGTTCAGAAGCTAAGGAAGTAGAGTGGTTCAAGAAAACCTACAGAGGAAGGATACCATCACAATCATGGTATTGGGACACAAATTTTATAATTTGGACCGTAGGATCTGTTCGGGAGAAGGAATTTCCTTCATAACCATTAGATCTGGAGAAAGGTGCATGAGATTTAACCACCAAGTCCTTCAGACTTCATGACTTTGGTGAATCTATGTGTTATAGAGAAAAAGGGTAGGGGGGGGACAAAGCCCGAAGTTCTGAAGTCCTGGAGTGGATCTAAATCTTAGATCCAGTGGAAAAGTGCTTGACCATTGGAATTGGTCGAAGACATATCAGAGTCGTTAGATAGAGTCAAGAACAAGAGGTAAGGCGTAGCGGTGAAGAACAAATCTCAGCCATCAGATCTGTGTGCAAGTGATTGTGAGTCGTAGATCTCACAGCAGTTCGGAAGTTCGACACTTCAGGAGAAATGGAGTGTGCTAAGGTGAAAACTCCCGAAGTCCATAGTTGATCTAGACTGTTCATTAAAGGAGGCACGTGTCAGAAAATAATCTTGTTCGGAGCTCGAAGTTCGGGAGAATTGGAATGTGCTAGTGTGGAATCTCCTGAAGCCTTGAAGTCCCAAACTGATGTGATTTGTTGACGTCACCATGGATGACGTGGACACATGGGATGTGTGCCATGTGTCATTGAGCTAAGAACCTTTGGAAGGTATAAATTTTAGTTAGAACGTGACATGTGTCACTCGTCATATTGGGCCACATGTCTACTTCTATCATTTCTCCACGTGGCACTCCTCTCGAGCATGGGTAGTGGGGTCCCTGATGGATACACAAAGTAGTTAAAATATTGGTGAATAATTTAACTAGACCAAACCCATGATAACTTGACCCCAATAGACGTGTGGCGCCAGATCATGAAGTTTGGAAACTTGATACTCCAGAGGAAAGGTGTTACAGTTAGCATTGAGTAGAGAACTCTTGAAGGATGGATTTAATCTCAACCGTTGGTCACAGGGGATGCATGGCGTCCGATCCCAAGGTTTGGAGCCTTGACACTCTAGAAGAAATGGTTTATGATGGAGTGGAGGAAGAAATCCCCGTAGTCCTGGAGCTAGGAAGTCCCAAAGTAGTGGATGTGACGTAGAATGATGATGTCACCTGGGTGACGTGTATCTCCCCTAGGCATGTCAGGTGTCATATTACTTTTTACTTGGAAACAACTTCATCAGTTTGAAGAATTGGTACTCCGGAAGGATGGAGAGTATCGATAATCCGGAACTCCCGAAGCCCGAAGTTCTGTAGTAATTATATGTCATTGGATGTTGGGAAGCTGAGGACCGTTGATCCACCCCACTTCATGAGTTCACCAATGCGACACTCCGGGAGATTGTTGTGATGTTCTTTGGAAACATTCGAAGCTCCGGAGCTCTGAATTTCCAAGGCTCTAGATAAGCACCCAACTATTAGCACTTGGTCACAACTGTGGTCACATGCGAATTAAGGGTTGAAGAAAAAGGGGCTAGCGCCCGAAAGTGAATATTGGAACAAAAAAAGGATTAGATATAGAGCCGTGGGGATTCTTGATCGACCAAGACCCACAAAAAATGGAGTCTGATATTCTTATGTTTAATCATATTGTTTAAGTTAAGATGGAAAATTATTAAGGATTTATAGTGTGACAAAATTTCGGTTGACTGCACATTTTGCAGAATTAACAATTATCAGAACCGAACCAAATTTTTATATAGTGCAGATAAATGGAGGAGGTACATGATGATTACAGTCCGAAGGATGAGGTTAGAGGAATGGATTTCCATTTGGGAGTTGAAGGAACAAACTCCAATGGGCATGGAGAAGAAATAGATAAAGGCGTGAGCATGATGAAAATCATTAAAAATTGCAAAAAGATGTCCAAATTCATCGGGCAGATAACAAAAGGCTTATGAGAGCCAGGGAGCAACATGGAGACTTCAATATGAAGCTGATGTGGAGCCTGGATATAATTGAAAATAAATTGGATAAGGAAAGTGGATCCAACAAATCAGGGAGTCATAGGTCCCCTGATGTGAAAAGGAGAGAAGGAAGTGGTAACAGACATCACCAACACTCTCGAAGACATTCCAAAAGAAGGCCACACAATAGTTCAAGCCCATCTCCTACCAGAAATCATAAGAGATATGAAGTGGATGAACTGAAGGGTGAAATTAATAAGATCAAACATCCTAGTTTTGATGGAGAGCACAAGAAAGATGAAGAGGCTGAGACATGGCTACTTGGCATGAGAAAATATTTCCAATTGCATAATTATTCCTCTCATGTAGAAGAAAGAATCATAGTCTATCATATGAACGGAAAGGAATCCATGCGGTGGGATCAACTTGTGCAAGTGCAACACATCAGAGAGAAGGATGTTACATGAAAGGAATTCAGGAAACATTTTGAAAATAAGTACTTAACCAAGAGATACTATGACAAGAAGATGAAAGAGTTATTTGAACTTAAATTGGGAAGCATGACTATAGATGAATATTAAAGGAGATTTCTAGAGATGTCTAAGTATGTGCCTTTCATTAAGATTGAGGTAGTCAAGATCTAGAGATATCTAAGTGGGTTGCCATCCTTTATTAGTGACAAAATCCAGTATGATGATCCTAAAACTATGGAAGAAACCATAAGGAAGGAAAAATGTTTATATGATCAGTATAGGGGAAATCCTACTTTACAAAGAGCCTGGGAAGACAAGAGGAAGTTTAAGAAGGAGTAGAGGCAGAAGGGAAAAAACCACCATTTTTCAGAAATAGTCCTCAAGGACAACCAGTTTTGAGGGAGCCCAAGATGGCTAAAGTAGGTGGGAAAAGGCCAAGGTAGACACCTATACAATGTTGGGGTTGTAATAGATATCATAAGTATATATATTTCCCTCGCAGAAAGGACAAGGTGAGAGTTGTTCACAACATTCAACAAGAAGAAACAGTGGAGGGCATGGGAAGAAGAGTACCAAGGATATATGCATCCCTAGACAACAAGCAAGATGAGTTTCAATCACACATTATTGAAGTCGAAGATATGATCAATAACCATGCCTTTACTATTTTAATTGATTCGAGGTCTAGTCATAGCTATATAGATCCTAAGGTAGTGGAAAGATTTCAATTACCAAGAAGAAAGAATGGGAAATCTTGGTTGGTGCAGTTGGCTACAGGAGCCAAAAGAAAGGTTGTTGAGTTGGTTAAATCATGTCCAGTGGGCATGAATGGGCTGAGTACCAAGGCAGATTTGAACATCTTGCCTTTGGGATCATATGATTGCCTAATTGGTATGGATTGGTTGGACCAACACCATTCCATATTAGACTATCATAACAAGGCATTCACTTTTTTGGATGAGGAAGGAAATTGGAGAGCAGTCCAAGGAATTCCCAAGGTGGTTACTGTCTGGGAAATCTCAGTAATGCAGCTAAAGAAGTGTTATAGGAAGGGCTGCCAAATATTTGCAGCCCAAATGGATGAAGAACCTAAGGATAAGGTGCCAAAATTGGAGGATCATGCAGTCCTGAAATATTTTGAAGATGTTTTCAAAGAGATACCAGGTCCACCTCCAAAGAGAGATATTGTTTTCTCTATAAATTTGATTCCTGGGGCAGCTCAAGTATAAAAGACTCCCTACCTGATGAGCACACTAGAACTGAAAGAACTACAAATGCAACTTGAATAAATTTTAAAGAAGGGATACATATGCCCAAGTGTGTCACCTTGGGGTGCCCTAGTGTTATTTGTGAAGAAGAAATATGGGACCCTGAGATTGTGCATTGACTTCAGGTAGTTAAATAAAGTAACTATAAAGAACAAGTATCCTCTACCAAGGATTGGTGATCTCTTTGATCAGTTGAAGGATGCAAGGGTATTTTGAAATATAGATCTCAGGTCAGGATACCATTAGGTGAGGATTAAAGATGAAGACATCAACAAGACCACCTTCAGGACAAGGTATGGTCATTATGAGTTCACAGTGGTGCCATTTGGGTTGACAATATTTAGACAAGTTTGTCATTGTCTTTTTGGATGACATCCTTGTATATTCCAAGTCGGAAGAAGATCATGAGCATCATTTGAGGATCGTTTTGCAAGTGCTAAGAGAGCATCAGTTGTATGCCAAATTGAGCAAGTGCTCATTTTATCAAAACAAAATTCACTATTTGGGGAATATCCTATCTGAAGAAGGGATAACAGTGGACCCTGAAAATATTGAGGCCATAAAAGGGTGGAAAACACATAAGAATGTGATAGAAGTAAGATCCTTCATGGGTATAGATGGCTACTGCAAAAGGTTCATTGCAGGGTTTTCGAGGATTGCTCACCCAATCACTTCCTTACAAAGAAAAGGGGTAAAATTTCAATGAACAACATAATGTGAAATGAGCTTCCAACAATTGAAGCAGTTGTTAACCAGTGCTCCAATTATGTGGATTACTAATCCGAAAGAAGATTTCATGGTTTGCATAGACGCATGCAAAGAAGTACTAGGTAGAGTCCTCTACCATTCACAATTTGGAGTTGGTATCCATAGTACATGATTTAAATAAATGGAGACACTACCTCATGGGAAAGAGGTTTGAGCTGAGAACAAACCATAATGGTCTAAAATGTTTTTTTGATCAACCTACTTTAAATTTTAGGCGGAGCAGATGGTTGGAATTCCTCTATGAATATGACTTTGATATCAAGAACATCAAAGGGAAGGAGAACAAAGTGGTTGATCCACTCAGGAGGAGAGTGCATAAAATGCATGCTATATCCATCAACATGTATCAAAAAAATGTTAAAGACATAATTTTGGAGGCTGCAAAAGCAGATACACAGTACATGGAAATGGTAACAAAGTTACAACAAGGTAAGTTGCTACAAAAAATAGAATATTATAGATTGGAATTTGAAGGGATACTCCTATATAGGAACATAATTTATGTACCCAGTTCTCACAAATTGAGGAGTGTTGGCACAGGGGTAGACCTAGGGTTCAATGCTTCAACAAAGCACTAAGATATTGTACCAGATGTATCATACATAAATATATCGGCACTAAGAATAAATCACATCACTAACATACAACATAATGCACAAAGAAACCATAACACAGGATATACGTGGTTCACCCCAGTGTGGGGCTACGTCCACCAAATCTTCGTCTTATTTATTATGTTTTGTCAATCTCCTTACATGCACAAAGCCTCAAAAACCACTCCGCATAGGACAAGAGATTTGCGTGCACCTCGCCAGATCCTCCTTCCCTGAGCTAGGTTTAAGCACAAAGCCTTCTTACTGTCTATACACAAGCTTCTTGTAATCACTTCCACTTAGCTCTGCAAGTTATTAACACATAACATTCACAAAGTATCCAACAATATTCACACTTAGAACATTGGCCTCTTCCTACATCTCCTATATATCTATTTATACATTACAAAATTGGCCTAAACATGGGTAAAACCCATGGGCCGACATCCCATACCCGTTACATAAACCCTAATCCCAAAAATTGCCCTAAAAATGGGCTGAGATACTTCGATCTCTACTTCGAATTGTGCTCCACCTTCGACCAGCCTGTTGAATTCAAAAAAGAGGTCAAACATGACCAAGGATCTCCAAAACTTGGTCAAGGGCCAACAGGCCCCCAACACTCACTTGTGACTCATCCCGAGTCACTCTGGTTTGGGTAACTCTGCCTCAAAATCCTCAAGCTTGGCTCGAGCTGCTTCAACCTGTTGTTGCGCCAAGGCCTCCTGCTCGACGAGCTCTTGAAAAAATACCTCGTTCATAGGTCCTTCTAAGCATTGTTCTACCAAAGTGACTACTTGTTCTAGCTCTTCTCCTAGGCCTTCAATCTCCCCAAAAAGTAGGCAAGCTACATCCTGGACTGTCTGGAGCTTCTGAGTCACTTCCATGACTTTGCTTTGTATGGCATGGACCTGTTGTTGGGCCTTGCGCTATTCTTGGGATATTTTCATCCTCTCAAATGTTGACAGGAGTTTCAACTACGCTTGTATTGTTGTTTCTCGATGCTTTTCTTCCTAGAGATGCAACTCCAGTGTCTTCAGTTTAGGGTCCTCAGTAAGGCGCTCATAAGTCTGCGCACTATGATTGCTTAGTTGTTTACATTCCACGGCTAATGCTTTGATCCTTTCAACTACACTCCGAGAAGTTGCTTCTCTCTGGTCTCGCACTTCCTACAAAGTGCTTGGCACTATTTGTAGCTCTAGTTCTACGAGTCTTTGTTGAAGCTATTGAATGGCTTCAACAATCTTCATCACTTGATTCTCCACTAGGTCTTCCTCCATTTTCTATAAGCCCGTCATAGAGCGAAGTTCTCTGTTGACTGTTTCTTTAACTCTAACCTGCTTCACGAGTAGATGTTCTTTCTCATGTTGTATTTGTGCTTTATTTTCTTCGAACTTGGTTTGTAGTTCGTCCTTCTCCTGCTGTGCAACTCGACATTTCTCTATGATTTCCTCTTGTGCTTGCTTTAGGGTCACTGAGGCCTGTTCTTTTTCTTCCTGCATGCAATGAAGGTGATCTTCGGTCGCATTAACTATTCTGTGGAGTTGGAAAGACTCATCTCCCAACTCTGGTTCTTCTGGTGGCAAGGGCATAGTGGACACTACGTGGCTGGAGTGAAGGGATTGTTGTACTCCTCTCAACTCTGTCTTAATTCTATCATACATGGCTTCTTTTTTGGCTTTAGTTCTCTACAAAATATCTTCCGAGGCATCAGATATAGCTGCGATAATGAAGTCAAAGTCATCGACTGTGATTATAGTCTACAACTTCTTCTTACTCACTTTGGACTTCTTCCACGATGTAGGTTTTTTTGGGGAAACCTTGATTTTCTTGGATGTCTCTACCTCTTCAAGGGGGTTCCTAGGCAGTTTTACTTCGCCCTGCTTCTGCTTGTCTTCTTCCCCTTATTTTTCTTCTTTGTCCACTTCGTCGCCTCCTCCTCCGCTAGGTGAATATGATGTAGTCTCTTCTGATGTGTTGTGTATTTTCTATACATCTTCCTTCTTTTTCTTCCTTCTACTGTTGGGTGCATCATACTCTTCACGAGTAACCACCGAACTTCCAATGAGGTTGGGATAAGACAGTGCTTCTTGGTTGACTGGTATAAGGAACTTCGTGAGCCATTCCTTAGTGATTTCTTCCAAGTCCTCCTCTATGAGATTGTAGTAGGAATGGAGCTCTTCTTTAATTTCGTCTACACGCACAGTAATCTAAATAAAATGCTTATCTGTGCAGAATTTCATAAGGGGCCTAAACCTATCCATGGTATTCGGCATCATACGAGGGAAATACTCGATAACCCTCTTTAGATGCAGGTAGTAGGTATGGAATATTGCATTCGACTGCCATTATTTCCCCATATCGCTCGAATATCAGAGCGTGGTAAACTTAATAGCTAGTGGCTCGAATGGTTCAATGTCAGGGAAGGTCACACCTTCTAGCATCTCCCAAGAAGTAAATGCAATGAGGATCAGCAGACAGCTAAAATGGAACTCATAGTATTGATCCTCTGCTTTGCGACAATACAATTCTAACTGGTTGACTAAGTAACTAGCCCAGCTCATCTAGAGTCCTTCCACGCATTTTCCTGCGAGGTCAATGGCAAACCCTGTGACTTGCATGGGTATGTTCTTTCTTACTAGCTTACCAACAATCAACTGGAAAGCAAGGTGCACTGCGCCATTCTGAATGGAGGCTACCTTGTAGTCTCGCATCCCTTTCTCTACATCGTCGTAGGTGTCTTTGATCTTATGTTCCAGGGCACAGTCTGCAGCCTTCCCTAGATAGAAGTCTTGTAGGTCTGGTCCCTACATGCTCAATCTGGTGATCATATGGATCAACGCTGGATCTACGATGATGCATCTATCCAACCATAGATACCCTCCATGGAAGCACGACAACAGTATCTTAACGCACGCGTTAACCTCGTGGTGCCTTCCAAAACGTGGTATCTTCATCACGTTCAAGACAATGGACCTCATGATGTCCATAGTCCATGGCTGGGGGATGATCTTCGATTTCTTCCCCTTCATCTTGGTCAAATATTTGTGAGGTGTGAGCATGCCATAGCTCTTGCAATCTCCCATATTACAATCATTGATCTTCAATGTTGGAATCCTCTCCAACTGCAGTCTGACTGCTTATAATCCCTTTGGAAGGTACACAATGATGACTGTGTAGTCGAAGTCCCTCGAGACACTATCACGACTCACCATACCAGCCAGGGGTGGGATGTAGTTGGGTAGGATGGATGGAATTAGCTTTGCATTCGCCAAGTCATCACGATGCTTGGTTCTTTTCTCACTCGTAGCTCGGGATGGTCCATATTACGAGTAGTCGATGACGAGTCTTGCACTCCTTGCGTCGATGAGGCTTGGATTCCTATGGACATCACCTTCTCAGGAAAGAGGTCTATTAGAATCTCTTTGACATATTTTTATACTACGCTAATTTCGTCCGACATGCACACTCGAGATCTTATATCTCAGGTCGGTGAACAATACTCAATGTAACAGAATGAATGGTGAGGTCTCAATGATCACTGCGAAAAATCAACTAGTTCTTTGTGGGCTCAGATAATCACAATTGGAAAAAGTGTTCTCGGTGCAATGCTCGATGGGATAAATAGATAACACTGTAACAAGTTCTTTCAACAGGTCTCAAAGCCTTATTCAATGCAATTCCATCCGTTATGGAGTAGTCCCAACAGTCCAATGGAAAACTTTTGGGCCATAGCTTCTTTTCCTAACCATTTGAGAGAGTCGATCGAATGGTCACATTTCCTCCAACGGTCATATTTCTTCATCATGGAGAAGTGCCTATTTGTGCTGTACTGATATTCCAGCGAAGTTCGAGTTCTGGAAACCTTCTTTCTGCAAAGTATTCTCTGGAACTTCTTGTAATTTTTATAACCTTTCCCTCTTCTTACTGATCTTTCTGGCCTTGTTTCCTATGATTTGAATCACTAGTTTCCTCTTTCCATTATCATTCTTATCTCCTCTTGGCATGATAACTTCACACTGTGGAGGGTATTTCATAGGATTCAAGGGTAATACTTCTTTTCTTTCTGGGGTAGGTTCTCTACTCTCTTGTACAGACAGGTGTCTCCAGTCTTCCTATGTCCTTTCAACTTCAACATCCATATCTTTGGTCTTTAGTAGCTTCGACTGGTTCTCTTGTTCTGTTATCAAGTGTGTTATTCTCCTAGCCATGAAATCTCTTAGTTCTTGCTTTTTCTGTTCTAGATCCTACTCTTCTTGTTTCCTTCGTATCTGATCTTTCTCAATCTAGGTTTTTCCTAGAAAGATAGAAAATGGGGCGTTGTTCTCAACAAAATTAACGATCTCAAATTATTCTTCTATCGAAGTGCCGTGAGCACTCATAGATATCTGGGTAAGTATTCCACATAGGTTTATCAACTTTCTTCTAAATAATCTTATTCCTCCTAATGAAGGAACCATAGCAGGCTTTCCCAAAATTCCCCAAGTTCTTTTTGTCATGATATTCACCTATGTTTCCTCATCCATGACACAGTCTATGTCGAAGTCTCTTATTCTTGTTTCTATGTACTCTTTCTCTTTTAAGACCTTTGATAATTTGACATTTCTGTGATCATTCAAGGTTTCTTTCATCTGTAGTAATACAATCTCTAATTCTTTCTGGGGTTCTATCATATCCTTAGTTTCTTGGCTCGTCTCATTGTTTTCTTGTTCCATATTGATATTTTCAACTTTAGAAATCACTCTAGGACAATCCAAAACTTCATGGTCCATATATTTACAGGAAAGACAACTAGGTATTCTACCATGGAATTCATTAGCAAGATGTCCCCGTCTTCTGCAACTGTAACAAAGGATTAATTCTCTCTTTCTCTTAAATGATCCCCAAATTTTCATGTACTGCGCAATGGGGTCACAGTAACTAACCTGAAAAAAATTCTTTCTAGGATCCTACATCCATTTGTTAGTCGAAACATTCTTTCTATGCATAGGAATAACACACCTTTCATTATTTCTATCAGATCTATTCATATCAAATCTTATTTCTTCTAACTGTGCCCTAGTTTTCAGATTAGGACAAAATTTATCAAACATTGTAACATCTTGCTCTGGCGCACTGAGCGAACTTATTCTTGAGGACACTTTCTCGCAAGTGATCTGGATTATTATGCTAATTAAAACATTTGGTTTTGATTATGAGGTGTTATGGGTTGATGACATGTTGTTTTACTACATTGACATAGACAGGTGCTATTGACTCGGTTTTACTGAGTGTGCAGGATTTTGGACCTCGAGGATGCAGAGGCATCAATGGAACCCCTTGGACTCCGGATCGAGTCAGGGAGTGTGCCATTGGGGTTTGATTATTTTACTGTGATATTAGTGCATCTGACTAGATGATATGATATGGATATGTTCATGATTTGTTGATGATGCAAGTTGACGATGGCTTGTCGATCAAAATCACATATGGAGTAAAGGGGTCACACATGACTACCAGATATGTTGAGGGAGAGGTGTGGACATCAACCCTGCCATAGCCTACTAGCACTCCCGTCATGGCTCGAACTGTAGGTTAACGATTACCTAGTTCGAGAGGATCCACGATGTCGTGAGGGTAGACTGCGACAGTCGCTCACGATGATTCTAAGGGGCATGCAATAAGGTGGGGACCTTATTCCTTCGAAGCCCTTAGTCTCCCACAAGTTCACCTGGCGGAGTGTTGACTCCAGGGGTTATTGATGTCTACCAAATCAGTCAAGAGGCGAGTGGCACCCTTGGACCCCGTAGTGTGTCCTGAAGGGAATGTTGCACAAAGGAAACATATTAAGAGGTGATTGGCACCCTTGGAGAATGTAGTGCATCCTGAAGGGCATGTCGCACAAGGGAATAGATTAGGCGAGTGGCACCCTTGGAGCACCTAGTGCATCCTGAAGGGCATGTCGCGTTGTTGATGATAGAGGAATGAACCTAGATGGCCTTAGGACAAATAACGTGTTAAGAAATTTTAAAAACAACTTCCCTAATTAAATGTCTCCCTTTATGAAAATTTAAGGTTTAAGTCTAAACTATGCTGGTGGTAAAATTTTATCTCTCAAAAAAATAAATACAATAATAAAAATAAAAATAAAAACCACCTAAATAATAATTATGACCCTAGTTAAATCTTGAAACATGAAGGGAATAAGAAATTTAATTTATTCAAATAATAATAATAATAATAATAATAAATCTGTTGGAATAAAATTTAAAAGAAAAAGGGGAATTAATGGTTTTATTATTATGATAATTTTAAAATATTAATTAAATGAGAAAAGGGAAAAAGGGGTTAATTTCCACACCTGCCTTTTGAGTTCTAATTAAAAAGGGGAAAGAGGTAAAATCTTAAAATTTAGGAAACTAGGAAAGAGGTAAACAAAAAGGGGAAAAAGGGGAACATAAGGGAAAAACAGAAAGTCAAACTTAGAAAAAGAATCTGCCATTTAAGAGCTTTCTAATTTAAACTGAATTAGCAATTTAATAATAGGGAAAGCCTTTAAAACCTGTAAGGGAATTTGGGGACACCTAGGAGTGATTCTAGGAGTAACTTTAGGTGGGTGAGGGAAATAAGATAATTAATTATTTAAAGAAATTAAATAATGGAGGAATGAAGGGGATGGGTGACACTTGTACGGAGAAGAATTTTAGGAATTTCTTTTTAAAAATTTTAATTAAATGAGATTTTAGGAAAAAAAAGAAGTTTGAAACTCTATAAAATGAAGGAAGGAGAAGGATGAATGAGCATCTTCTCTTTGCGTAACGTTACGCTGCAAAAATATCTACTTGACTGATTTACTTGTGGGAGTTGGGATACCCAGCTCGGAGAGGAGTGGTAGCTCGGCCTTGCGAGGCGAGCTGGGAGCTAGACAAAACCTTTGGATAGTGTGTGGCCCCTTTGCGGCTCGGGGGGCTAATGGGGAAGAAGAGTACCCCTAGCATTGGCTGGGAGGTACCGGTGAAGTCTCGACGTTCAGGAAGTGGGAGTTGCACGGAGCACGTGGACGACACTCGGAACAGGCGAACAGGCAACGGTACGCTTCTTCATTTGAATGGTAGGTTGTTGTAGGATTATGATTTGGAGCTACTTGTTTATTGGGTAGGTAAACTGGTTGTCTAGTTTCATGATTGAAATTTTTATAGCCTAGTTGATTGTTTGGTTGATTGATTTCCCATGACCTTCGTTTCCCGCATGTCCTGATTGCCCTGTGGTGTTGATTGTGACCTTGATGTTGTTTAGCTTTCGTCCCTAGCACGCCAGTCCTTGCCTGAGCAGTCGGCCAGGAGCTTGATCTATGGTCGTCGCCTTAGCATTAAAAGACCTATGGATCTCAATGCCCTGCTTTTCTGTGCGAGGATGGTGAAGTGAAGGACGAACCCCTCCATCTACCTCTGTTGTTGTCCTTGGTTGATTGTTTGACTTGCGCCTTCCAGTACGGTCTCTGCGTATGGACTATCTTGATTCCTTGTTGTTATTTCTCTGCGCCTTGACTGATAGAATCCTTGCGATCCTTTCGACAAGTTATCCTTATGACCCTGGTGTTCTCTTACGGTTTTCCCCCTTTTATATCGGTACCCCGAGATGTAAAAATATTAACTCTGATCTACGTTTTGGTTCTTGTTGAATTGACTTGTTTTTATTACTCCATCATTGGTAATTATATGAAAGATGTAACATATTACCCCTGCAATTGTGGATATGTAATGGATGTAGAATATCACCTCCATGATGGTCATGATGTAACAGATGTAAAAAGATTTCCTTTGCGTTTGTTCATGCTTGATGGATAATAATAGTCTACGTTTATGCATCAAATGTGAATGTATTTACTGAAAATTATATCTAATGTGAATGAAAGATAGCGAAACTTTTATATGCAGTAATTTACATCCATTTTGTTCACTATAAATTATATCTAATTTACATCTAATACGATTCCAGAGATAGCGAAATTTTTATACAGCAGACAACAATTTGATTGGAGAATTTAAACACTGCACCCTTGCTCACGAATTGTTTTTCCCCGGCTGCGTTGAACCATGTCTCGACTGTGTGATGTCTTCTTGGCGTTTAGTAAGGCGGGTTGACTATGTAAATATTGCCCACGATTTAGTTTTAAATTTTAATGTGACTGTGTGTGGTAACTCACCACAAAATCGTAGGAGGAGTGTTCTCTGCGTCCCTACCTTTGCCTAGGTTCATCACCCTGAAGGTTTAATCAGACCCACATCCACTAATTGCAATTAAATAAGGCGAGCTATTCCTATAAATGCTAACGGCTTCTGTCAATTTCGTGCCTGAGTTCCTTTGTTATTTGACCACGATTTTACCCGTTAATTGGTGACTGTGTATTGTTGTTAATGGCCACGATGTGCTATTTAAAACATGACTGGTGTAATGCTGTGAACGCCCACAAATGTCTGTTTGCTTGTGTAAACGATTGCTGATCAGCACGAACATCATGCTTGTAATCTGTGTTTTCATTGCTTGAAGTCTCCTGCCTTCCTTCGTAGTGACCATTTTCAATTTTGGCAGTTACCATTTAATTTCCAGAACTCTTATATTTTAATTTTGGTGATAATGATACCACTCTGTCAAAACGAACTCGTATAATTTCCAGAACTCCTATAATTTAATTTTGGTACAACTCTGTCAAAACGAAATCGTAATAATGATACAACTCTGTCAAATGAAAACTTATATGAATTCAAATGATTTTTGAAACATTTTCACATAGTATTCAATACTTATATTAACATTTTCTTATTCATTTATTGTGGAAAAATATTTCGAGAATGTTTATTAATGCAAGTAAATACACTAAATTAAATTATTTCTGGCAATTCCAATCAACCAAAATTTTGAAGATAACCTTCACAAAATTTCAAATAGATTAGTGAATTTTGAACTTTTGTAATTCACACCATTTTAAATTACACCATGTACTTCTTATATCTTTAAGAGTCATCATTGACTTGATTATTACATAGAATGACACTTAAAAAGTCCACTTCCTGTTAATATTTGAACATCATTGTTGTTATATAATAATTAAAGGAAATCATTCACTTTTTCACTAGCCATCACAAAAATAACATAATTTTTTTTTATATGAATTTAAACTATTTTATGGAACAATTTTTAATTAACCATTCAATTACAATTAACATAAAAAAGATTGTATGAATTTAAACTACTTTATGGAACAATTAAATTAATCATCTAATTATTTTACAAGCCATAACACCATCACTTTTGTACTCTAACTACAAATGGAAATCAACATATGACCAAACTCATCCATCTTTCCTTATTTATGATATGGAAATATTTTGCACACTAATGGAGAAACATTTTCATACCATATTCAACACTTACTTTAAGCACAAAAGAAAGAAGACTATCACATGTTTTTCAAATGTACCTTCATTGGTTGTGCACCCTTGTTCTCCTCTATGGGATCCAAATGTCTTCATCGCAAACCGTCACATCCTTTGTGTGTCTTGAATCCCTCTGCAAACCAAAGAACCTATATGAATCGGTGTGCACCTTCATGGACCCATGCACCCAAGCGAACCCGTACACTCATCAACCATCGTTCCCATTTGGACTAGTGCATCCCAACCTTGGTGTGCCCTGCCTTTTTATTTTCCTCAGGGTTGGGAAAGACCCTTGGCGCGTTCGTGCACCCAAGGTTCCCACTTTCCCAACTTGTGCAACAATTGAGTGTTGGATCAACCCCATGTTCTTTCCCCTTGAGGACTTGGGCGAGGGTTTTTGCACCCTTCTAACAGAAGACCTTAGAGTTGGTTTGTATCCCTAACCATGGATTGGACCATGAAAAATATCCCTAGTATGCCCAATCCTTGAAATCATGTGTATATTGGTCTTGGAGTTCAAATGGGTGGGTAGTCATTCTTATTCTTTGTTGGTTGATTGTCGTACATTACTTCTAGGTGCTTGATGTGCTTCTTAGGTCGTTATGTTGTTGTTGCGTGATTTACATGTGTCATGTTCATCGTTGGGTTGAGACATAGAGTATAATGTCTTTATTACCCTTCTACACATGCACAAAAAAAAAATTGTGCACTTGTTATGAGAGGCTTGTTGTCGTAACTAAATGGGAGGGTTGTTACAAACATACCTAGATCCATTCTTTGAAAACACAAATTTTCACTTATTTTACCTTTCTCAGAGCACAAAGCTTCAAGATCTTACCTCTTTTATTCAGATCAGACTTCTCTTCTTAGTACAAAGATTCACAAGTCAAGTAGAATATTGCGCACTAAAGCAACAGATCTACTCACTAAAGCAACAGATCTACACACAAAGATTTATTTTATTCAGTTCCCAACAATCACAGTTTCATGTCTCAGCAATGGAACCATTTGTTGTCACAGGGGTAGACCCAGGGTTCAACGCTTCAACAATGCACCAAAAAAACCTTAACTACCAGCCCTTTCGGAAACACCTGCGAATCAGATGAAGTCTCACCCGAGGTAGAGGCAGGGGTGGTTGTAGGACTCAAATGTCTACAACCTAGATGGGACACCGATCTGTGATTACACCACTCTAACAAAGCACTTAGAAGTTAACATTCATCAATATTTAACCTTTATTCACATCGCAAATCTAAACCCTAATTACAGAGCAGTGCAATATTCAACAAGATCTAACACCTTCAAGAAATTATCATGGAGAGACATATCAGATCTAACATTCATTCACATTACCAAGAACTAAGCTATTATACCAGATGCATCATACATAAAGATATCGACACTAAGCATAAATCACATCGCAAACATACAACATAATGCACAAAGAAACCATAACACAGGATATACGTGGTTCACCCCAGTGTAGGGCTACGTCCACAAACTCTTCATCTTCTTTATTATCTTATGTCAATCTCCTTACATGCACAAAGCCTTAGAACCCACTCCGCATAGGATAGGAGATCTGTGTGCACCTCGCCAGATCCTCCTTCCCCAAGCTAGGTTTAAGCACAAAGCCTTCTTACTGTCTATACACAAGCTTATTACAATCACTTTCACTTATCTCTGCAAGTTCTTAACACATAGCATGCACAAAGCATCCACAACTATTCGCACTTAGCACATTGGCCTCTTCCTACATTGCCTATATATCTATTTATACATTACAAAATGGGCCTAAACATGGGTAAAACCCATGGGCCGACATCCCATACCCGTTACATAAACCCTAATCCAAAAAACTACCCTAAAAAGGGGTCGAGATCCCATGATATCTGCTTCGACTTGCGCTCCACCTTCGACCAGCCTATCGAAGTCCCAAAAGAGGTCGAACAGGACCATGGATATCCAAAACTTAGTCAAGGGCCAACAAGGAGTATGATCTTGAAAGAGATGCATAATGTGTCTTATGCTAGGCACCTTGGATGTCAAAAAATAGTGGCAACAGTCAAGAGCCATTACTATTGGCCAGGCATGAAGAAAGAAATTGTAGAGTACATCGCCAGATGTATGGAGTGTTAAAAGGTCAAAGTTGAGCATAGAAACCCAGTTGGGTTGTTACAACCATTACGGATTCCTGATTGAAAGTGGGAAGTAGTGACAATGGATTTCATCACAGGATTACCCAAAACAAACAAGCAACATGATTCCATCATGGTGGTGGTGGATAAGCTTACGAAAGATGCTCATTTTATTCCATTGAAGACTACTCACAAGGAAACTAATGTTGTTGATATTTATATGAGGTAAATAGTATGTTTGGACGATATTCCCAAGACAATTGTGTTTGATAGAGACCCAAAATTTACCTCTAAGTTTTGGAGAGGATTATTCAAGGGGCTCAAAACGAGCCTGAATTTCATCAAAGCTTATCATCTGAGTCTAGTGGACACACAAAAAGAGTAAATCAAGTGATAGAAGATATGTTAAGAATGTATGTGATGGAAAAACCATCCAGATGGGAGGACTACCTACACTTGGTAGAGTTTGCTTACAACAATGGGTACCAAGCATCACTGAAGATGAGCCCATTTGAGGCACTTTATGGAAGAAAGTGAAACACACCAATAAGCTGGGACAACCTAGTTGATAGAGAAATAATTCGGCCAGAGTTGCTTAGGGAAATGGAAGAGCAATTGTTAAAGATTAAGCAGAATTTTGAAGGCTTTCCAAAACAGGAAGAAAATCTAGTCTGACAAAGGCATAACTCACAGAGAATTTAAAGCGGGTGATCATGTTTTCTTGAAGGTGAAATCCAACAAAAGTTCCCTGAAGTTGGGAAATTGTTCCAAGTTGGTAGCTAGATATTGTGGACCATTTGAAATTCTAGAAAGGATTGGACCAATATCTTATATGCTTGCATTGCCTGCATGCATGACTATTCATAATGTTTTTCATGTCTCATTGCTCAATAAATATATACCTGATGCTAATCATGCGATTGATTGGAATGTGATTCAATAAGGCACCTTACAAGTGAAT
The DNA here is from genome assembly GCA_009831015.1 of Picea engelmannii. Classification (NCBI taxonomy): domain Eukaryota; kingdom Viridiplantae; phylum Streptophyta; class Pinopsida; order Pinales; family Pinaceae; genus Picea; species Picea engelmannii. The sequence continues at coordinate 145,232 of ML802414.1, forward strand.
CCGGTGCACATACTGGACCGAACGAGAAAAAATATCCAGAGTCAAGCCATAGGTCTTGTAAAGGTTCAGTGGGCCTGGTACGGTCCTGAAGACGCAACATGGGAGCATTAAGATGCTATGTGGGCAGAATAATCACATCTTTTTTAATATTTTGGAAATCTTGTTGATGTTATGTAATTAAGTTGCATTGAATATAGTGAAAAAATAAGGGGAGGGGATTGTAATACCCCAAGGACGAGCCTCGTTTGTAATTATGAATGTAACATGTTTTGTAGGATGGTGAGTCGAGTATTTATAAGATGGTAGGCTTATGTGTTGATTAGGTTGAGAGCCTAGGTGTTAAAGGCCAGGAGCTTGTTTTGTACATGTAAATATCCATATTATTAATATAACAACATCGCTACGTGTAGAACGGCCATGAAGAAAGAGTATAGGGGACTGAAATCCACTAGGTTGGGCAAGGGAGGAGGCTAAGAGTAGAGCCTAAGAGAATAAGCTTAAGATCCTAGTAGAATAATATATTATTATTCTAAAAAGTTGTAAAGAGGATATTAATTTATCCTAAGTTCCTTTAGGGAGAGGAACGAGTTCCAAGTGGGGGGAATGTGTTCCTGGAGAGCTAAGTGTAATCCAAAACACATGCAGATTTATGGGGGGGCGTTCTCCACATTCTGAACGATGCTGAGCATTCGAACCATTCTCACCCTTCGATCCACTCTCACGATTCTGGACCAGGCTGGCCATCCATTACCTCGACTTGCGGATGAACTGAAAAAGAAGGCAGTGAACCAGTCCACCATTGTTGAGTGCCAAGACCGTGAACCTCTGCAACAAACTTGTGTTTATACCCTTGTGACACCTGTACCAAGGGGGAATTGCCTATTTTTTTCCGTGTCTCTACCGTTTCCCACATCCAGTTTTTTTTGTTGTCATCACCATGCCCATGTGTTGAGGAGCGGGAGTGAATAAGTGGGTTGTCAGGTCCATGGATAAAAGAACCAGATTGTCAGGCTTGTGAGAAAATCTCTTCAGGTGAGAGAGTGTGCTAAGGAAGTGATTTCTCCTAGAGGGAGTCTGGTAGCAGCTACAGAGCTCTGAGTATTCCTGATCTGACCTATTGTTGAAGCCCAAGAAAAGGGAGATGTAGCAGCCGATGGAATGTTGGACAGTGAAGGTGTACATTCCTGGGGTGGGACGGGCATGTGGGGAATGAGAGTCTGTGAGTTGTGGGCATATGTGTCTCCTTGGAGAAAATCCTTCCTGTTGTACTGTGCAACTTCTTGTTGTCCCTTCCTAGCCTAGGAATCCATTACCTGATGGAGTTTAGTCCTAGCTCGGGGGTGACCCATTGTTGAGAGTGATGAGCAACATGGTCTAAGGCTAGGAGGTTCATTGAAGGTCTGTAGGCAGTTGGTGTATTTCAATTAAAATATAAGTACCAATTCTATGTTCATTGTATGTTGTGTATTTGTACATGTGTTATAATTGATGAGTAATGCATATATATATTGCATGTATGTCTTAATGTTGCTTCCACATGAACATGTGTATGAGCATAGTAT
>ML802414.1:146909-168708 GCA_009831015.1 Picea engelmannii
TATATATATATATATATATATATATATATATATATATAACATGTGAATATCAGATGTTATCTCCATTTATTTCCTGTTAAGTTTATATGTGAATATTTCCGCAAAAGATGTTTACTCAGTGACGATGTCGGCATGGGTGGTTGGGGGTGTTACAATATGGTATCAAAGTGTTATTTGGAGTAGCATGGCCCGACTTGAGTGGCCAGGGGTGTTACAATTTCCATGCACACAAAATACCATTTGTCAAGATTATGGGGGATTTGAGTACCCCTTTCTTCAAGGAAGAAAATGAAAGTAACAAAGAGAGGTTTAACTCAATAAAAAATCATTAAATATCATTAACATCATCCTTAAATGTTATTTTTTATTCATGAAAAATAATACCCCCTTCGACCATCATTCCATCTTCCCAAACCCTAAAAATCATTAAAGAAGGTCGGTTAGGCCATTACAAGACATGCTTGCAGGTCCCATGAAGTAAAATAGTGAGCATAAAATTGTGTGCATGGATTTTATTAAAGAAATGTAATGAACCCTCTGTTACGACATCAATTAGTGAATACAAAAGAGACAGTTATTTGTTTTTTGAAAACAAACGTTACGACAAGTGACATGTGTCACAACATAGATTAAAACTACACAATCCATATTATCACAATCAACTAAAAACAACATTACTATTGTTCAATCAACCAATCACATAAATATAACATAAGGAAATTGCACGCCCAACCTATCCTGCATGGTTAGGACCTCCAAGACACATAAGAAACTCTCAAGTTTCCAACTAAGTTAACTGATATGAAGGGAATTATAGGGCGTATGGGAGAGATGAGGATCCCTTTGAAGCCATATTCTAGACCATTCAAACAGAGACCTTACAGACTAAACCCTAAATATAAGGAGAAAGTGAAGATTGAGCTTGACAGAATGTTGGAAGCAAGAATTATAGAACCTATCGAAGAATCAGAGTGGATAAGCCCTATGGGGGTGCAAGACAAGAAAACGGGAGAAATCAGGATATGCGTAGATCTCAAGAAGTTGAATGATGCTTGTTCGCATGAACCCTTCCCTACACCATTCACCGACGAAGTGTTAGATAATGTGGGACGCCAGAAAGTATATTCTTTTATAGATGGATTTTCAGGATACCATCAGATCCGGATTGCCAAGGAAGACCGCCATAAGACCACATTTGCAACAAAATGGGAATCCTACCAATATACAGTGATTCCATTTGGATTGAAGAATGCCCCATCCATCTTTTCCAGGGTGGTGGTCGAAGCATTCAAGGAATTTTTGCATAAATGTTTAGAAGCATATTTTGATGATTGTATTGTTTTTAGCTTATTGAAAAACCGTATTGAATGTCTAAGGCTAATGTTGGATAAATGCAGGTAGTGTCAAATTTCTTTAAACCTGAAGAAATGTATTTTCTTTTCACAATTTGGCATGTTGTTAGGTCATATTGTATGTAAGCAAGGATTGTTGGTAGATCCATCCAAAATTTCCATTATAGTTGATCTACCCCCTCCTACGTCAGTCAAACAGTTGCGCACTACATTGGGACACACATGCTACTATAGAAAGTTCATTAAGGGCTATGCTCAGATTACAACACCCATGGAGAAGCTGTTGAAGAAGGATTGTCAGTTTAGTTGGACAGAAGAATGCCAACAGATCTTTGACACATTGAAATAGAAAATGGTTACTGCGCCCATTATGGTTTTCCCATATTGGACCAAGGAGTTTCATGTGCATATCGATGCATCATCCATTGCATTGGGAGCTATGCTAGCACAACCAAGAACAAGAGACATTGACCACCCGTTAGCCTTTTCTAGCAGGAAGCTATCTACAGCTGAGATTAATTATACCACTACTAAAAGAGAGGGATTAGCCATGGTGTATGCACTGCAAAAAATTCACCACTATTTGTTGCGAGGACACTTTAAAATGTTTATTGATCACTCCGTGCTGAAGTACCTATTCAACAAGCCAGTGTTGGTGGGGAGAATATGCATATGGATTCTGCTATTTCAAGAATATGATTTTGAGATCATAGTAAAGCCAGGGAGAATGAACAAGGGTCCTGACCACTTATGAAGGTTGGAACATGGATAAGAGCCAACTAGTTTGGAGGATACACTACCAAATGCACAGCTACTGGCCATTAGAAATATCGATGACCACTTCACATAGATAGTCTAGTTCCTATCAACAGGAATGACACCTAGTGAGTATACAATTCCTCAGAAGAAACAACTAGTGGTGTGCGCTGCAGATTTATCACTTATAGCTAGACATCTATACAAGATGGGACCGGATGAGATATTGTGAAGCTGTGTTATGGAGGCAGAACAGTCGTTGATCCTCGCAAAATCTCATGAAGGCATCACAGGACGACATTATGCAGGGAAATCAACCATGCAAAAGGTTCTTAGAGCTGGCCTTTGGTGGCCTACCTTACACAGAGATGCTAAAGACTATTCTAGAGCCTACGATGTATGCCAAAGAGTTGGGAAACCATCCAGAAGAGATGAAATTCCATTAGCACCACAACTAACCCTACAAGCATTTGAAAAATGGGCCATTGACTTTGTTGGACCTATAAATCCGCTAGGAAAGCATACAGGAGCAAAGTACATAATTACAACAACAAAATACTTGACTAGATGGGCTGAAGCAAGAGCAGTCAAGGACTGTAGTGCAACTACAACTGTGTGCTTCATATTTGATGACATCATAACCAAGTTTGGGTGCCCAAAGATCCTTATGAGTGATCAAGGAACACATTTCATCAATAAGATAGTTGAATCCTTAAATGAATAATTTAAAGTCCACCATCATAAGAGAACACTGTACCATCAACAAGTAAATGAACAGAGATGATTGGGATTTAAGAGTACCAGTAGTGTTATGGGCCTATAGAACTACTTGCAAGAAGCTAACAATGCATACCCCTTTCAAGTTGGTATATAGTCTTGAAGTTGTTGTTCCAATGGAATATCTGGTACCAAGCCTGAGAATTGTTGCCTTTACAGATATGGATGAGCCTGGCGTTGTTCAAGAGAGGCTTGCATAGTTGGTTGAATTGGAAGAAGACAGATTCATTGCAACATTCCATCAGCAGGTTCAGAAGGAAAGAGATAAATCCTATCATGATAGGCACATCAAGAAGAAGGCATTTAGACAAGGTGATCTAGTACTAGTATATGACAACAAGTTCATAAAACACCCTGGGGAGTTCAGAACACATTGGCTAGGGCCATACGAGATCGCTTATGTTACATATGGAGGAGATGCGCAATTGAAGACTATGAACGGAGAATGGAAGGAAGGATTAATGAATGGGAGCCGACTGAAGTTGTACTATGACAACCAGCTACCTCACATCTCTCAGTGAAAGCATGAATAAAAGGGTCTAGGTACCAGGTGTAGTTGAAACTGGGTACTAGATATGGAAAAGATAGTCTGCACAAGGGATGGAGAGGAGGCAAAGAGCAGAATGAAGAAGCTGCACTGTGCAACCTAAAGTCAAAGTAAAATAGGAAGCTCAGATCTAAAGTGCCTTGGGACAAGTCATAGGTGAGTGTTGGGGGCCTGTTGGCCCTTGGTTATGGAAGTATGCAAAAATCAAGGAAGAAAAGGGAGAATGTGAACTGCCCAGAAGACATAGTCATTGTTATTGGGTCGAAGTGAACAAAAGAGAAGAAAAGATGGAGCGAAGCTCGAGAAAGAAAGTTTTTGGATGAGGAGATCAGGGATGACAAATAAGAAAGGAAGAAGTATAGTGGACAACTCAGCAAGCAGAAAAATCCACTGTTGGATGCTTTAGAGCACCACGTGAGAAGAAAGGAAAGACAGGTTGGCGAAGCCTTGAAAATATGGATCAAGTTGACCTAGGGTTTTGGTATCTAGGGTTTTGGACACCTAGGTTTTGGCCTAAGGCTGTCGGTGAGCTATTGTAATGTATAAATAAAGTTCTAAAGGACCTGGGTCAGGTTTGTAACTTGGGTTGGTATGATATTTCTATTGATCTAGTTGTATTGTTGATAAGAGTGAGTATTGTATTGAGAGAGAGAAGTGTTGAGAGTGTGAAGATCAACCCTGCATCTCGGTGTGCAGGGAGGGAAGAGGAAGAGAGGAGAATACAAAAGATCTGCTAGCTAAGAGCGCAGACAAGAACTATATGCTTTACCTCAATATATTATAGCACAATTATGTGGATGTAGCCTCAAAGAGAGGGTGAACCAAGTATATTTTGTGTTGTGTGTGATTGCTATTTGGTATCTATCATTAATATACTGTGATTTCAGTATTGTTTTAGATCTGATAAGTAGATGTGCAGAATAGATCTAAGTTGATGAGTGATATATGAATGTTGTGTTGTTCTTGTGTTAGATCCATTTGATATTCCCTTTGGTTGTAGAAATCTTTGTCCTGCAACCCCCTCATAACTACTTCGGGTGAGACTACATCTACTTTGAAGGTGTTTCCGAAAGGGCCAGTAGTTAGGGCTTGTTGGTGCGCCCTTGGAGATGAACCCTGTGTCTACCCCTGTTCCAATAGGGGTGAATCAGTATCAAGTACAATTTCCAAAAATTGTAAACTTATACTTCAACCAGATTATATATTCAATTATATCCAATTAGCAATGAACAATAGTATAAGAGTTACACCAATACACCACAATACACCATGGACAATATATGAGAAATAATCTACAACTTCCAAATATAGAGGGAGGGATAAACCTACAAAAGGAAGATACAATCCTCCAATATCAAGAGAGGTTTTACCTCTCCATCCTTTCCCTTGCCCCTTCCTTCCACCCAAAAATATATGAGAGATAATAAAACTTTACATTAAACTATCACCATCAACCAACGATCACATAGAACCTGATAATGCTTCCTGAGACTTCTTCAACTTCTGCAATTCTTCACTTCTTGGAATAATTTGATCCTGTAGATAATATTACTCAATGTATTCTTTGAAATGCCTACAAGTTTCACTCCTTCAATCCTCCCAAAAATGAGTTATAGAGAAAATGATAGACCTTATTCAATTCTAGTTTATTCAGGGGAGAGAACTTGTATAGAATGTCCCACGCTCAATATTTAACATCAGATTGTGAAATTCATATAGAGGAAAATAACTCTTGTACTATTTCCAATGCAATTGGTCTCACTTCATTTGGATTCTCTATGAATAAGTTATGATTGTTTTAACCGGAACACATGTTTATGACTAGCTTCAAGACTAATAAAAAACCCTATATTCCACATAGTGTATCTCCAACATTATAGTGAATAAAGAGATGAAATTTTTACCACATGTACCTAGATATGTCTTCTTAATAGAATCAAAATTGCACCATCTGAATCCTTATAGAAACAAAGTTATAGAGAAAATGGCAAGATGACCTGTAAATAACATACCTTAGAACACATCACCAAGAGACTTCATCCTCCCTTGAAATTCAACCTTCTTTACTTCAGATTTCCTCTGAAATTCAAATTATATCTTCTTGTTCATTAAAAAACTTGTGTATATAAAATGAATGTATAATCATATGTATTTATACCCTTTATGTCACTTCCTTTTAACATTAGGGTCGATATGTGGTTTCTGCTTCAATTCACATTGTCATCTTCAAAAAATCATTTCTTCTCAATCGTGAGGATCCACATGACGTGCCACATACCACCAAAAGTAGAATTACTTATACTATCCATCCATGGGTGTTGTATATTCATATTTAATTTTCTTCATGTCTATTTACTTCAAGCAACTATGGGGTACAAAATCCAATGGCTAGGGTTGACATCAATGACAACAACCAATCTTCCAACANATATATATATATATATATATATTGTAAGTTAGTAAATTGTATTACCTACTAAAAAAATTAATAGACATACATTTTGAATTCATCGGATAGGGTTGTCATAGAAGGAACCAACCCATCGCAACAATTTTCCAAGCCTATTGGCTCCCTGAGGGGTCAAAAAATAATATATTTAGAAAGTAGATATGTTGTCTAGACAATTTGGCAAAAAAAATAGCCTACCATGGAGTACAAGAAGTAAACTTGGACTAAAACTGGAAATTGTAAACAGAACACAATTATTCATGATGTTGAACCTGTCCTTGTTGAGAAGAGTTTCATGGTGGAATAGGAATGGGATCACAGAGAAGGATGGCATCTTGAGCAGTCATAATGCAAACTGAGTGTTGAAGAACCGAGCTTACTTGCATCGTCACAATCCAAGAGAAACATCGGTGGAGTTGTTCCATGTCGAATTTTAAGTTTTCTATCTCGTCGCACATCTCAAAGATTAGATTTAGTAGAGTTTCTTGGGAGAGGGTGTTACACATTATTTATGTCACCCCTATGACCATTAATGATGTACACCTATCATTTATCTTTAGAAGGATCAATTTCCTTAATCCATAAAGAAGAATGAAGATGAACTTTCCCAGAGAGATGAAATTATATTTTCCTTTGTAAAAAACCTTATAAAGAAGGATCGTCGTACCTTGATCAGTGTTAAGGGTGTGACGATCTAGGATCGACACAACTTGCACCATAGTGGCCTGCGACATTATCACACTTTGCTCAATATTAAGGGTGTGACGATTGCCTGTACAAAGAAAAATAGAATCTTCTCGATGCTTCTAGAGTAGAAGCTTTGAGGGTGAGGTGGCCTCCGATCGGTTTAGATATGAGTTGCATCCATGATCTCATGGGATTATCCTAAACTCCTCACCCTATCCTTCTCATCTTATAAAAGGAGAGGAGGTCTCATGGGGGAAGTTAGTTGTTTTGGAGCTTGGTGATATTTGTGAAGAAATTTTTAGAATAGCTAATGAGATATTAGTCTAGCCAAGAGTTTGGAGTGTTTGGGCCTATGTTAGCTATGAGCTTTGATTTGTCAAGATATATTGTGAGAAACTTTCAAATCTATAGTCTCAGAATCCATGGAGCAGAAGTGTGTGGGAAGAAAGGAATTGTTGGAAGGGACCGTACAACATCAAGGCATTGGTTGTATTCTCCTTTTCCTATTTCTAATACAGTAATATATTTCTTTCCCATAATATTGTTCTTATTTTATTGTATGACTCCTTGATCACATAAATAGGTTTTGTTAAGTATACATTGTTGCCTTCACTTCACTGGCTTATGTCTTTTTACAGGTTCAGCTTCCCATAAGACTTGAAATGGAGAGAGGATGACACTAGCGAGGACAAGAGGCATTTAAAAGGTATGCCATTTATCTATTTTTATTTAGTATGCTTGACAATTAAAACTTGGGGAAAGTTTTATATTATGTCTTGTTTTGTTCTAGTTTCGGGGTGAAACTAGGGAGATCTGTTTGTGTCTGTACCTACTAATTTGTTTGATAACAAAGGGAGTTGATAGGAGGCTCTGAATGCATAGATTCCATGTTGGTGTGAGATGAGTTGGCGGGTGAAAAAGAGTCTGCGGTGTTCTAAAACCCGTTAGGAGAAGCATTGTGACCATTAGAAGAATCTAGAGGTGGCGCATGACCAATATTAGTGGTCATATAATATGGAATTTCCTCAAAGACCGGATAGATCTAGGTTTCCATTGCTTTCGTATTGTACTAGGCTCTATGAGCATGGGGAGGAGAATTATTTGTTGCACGACCAGTGAAGTTGGATGAAGACCCCACTTCATTGCAGCAAGTGTTCAACTTTGATGGAATATCCAACAATTCTGAGAGGGGGGGTGAATCAATATTGCCTACTTTTTTCTTGTTAATTCCATCAATATTATGCACACACATTAATTATTCAATTAAGAAATATATGATGAACAACAAAACCTTATGAATACAAGATTTTATCGTGGAACCCAATAGGGAAAACCACCAACTCTTTTCTCATTAATAAATTGTTCTTTTACAAAAAAAAATTCAAGCTACAACTTGATGGAGAGATTGTCCCCAAGTTTCTTCAGCTACGACTGAAGGGATGCTTCCACAAACCATTTACAAACTAAAATTGGAAGGAGGCTACGACCCCCTAGTTTATCAACTACCATTGAAAGGATGATTCGACAACCTATTTACCAACTGCAACTGGAAGGAAGCTACGACCCCCTAGTTTATCAGCTACCACTGAAAGGATGCTTAGACACCCTATTTAAATTTATTGTTGATATGTGAATTTGTTGCTAACATCCAACTGATTTCACAATGCAATTCAAACTCTGTTGCTCTTCATATTGAATTTGATTCATGTAGTCATTAACACAAGTCCTATCAGATTTGATTTTTTGACTTTGACTTGTTTTCCCTTGCTCCACCCTTCCTCCCTTTATGCAGGTTATAACACTAATAAATCTCTTACTATACTATGTTCAAGGTGTTCATAGATACACAGAGGTAATATCAATTCTTCAAGTCTTCTTAGAATAATTAACTATTGCACTTTCCACTTGTCTGCTACAACCTCTACTTGTATGATCTTCTGGTTATCTGCAGTCAAACTTCATCTCTTGCTCTCTGTCTTCTTTCATTTAATCTTCAATGTATATGCTGCAGTCCAATAAAGGTCTTCTATATCAAACACTAGATAGTGTAACTACTGCTCTGTCTCATTCTATTCTTGATCTTCAATAAGACATTGATAGGCACTTTAGAACCCACAGTTCTTCTTCTTGGACTCTGCCTCTATTTCAATCTTCTTCTTTGGAATGCAAAGACACTTTCTTCTCACTACTCTTTCTCATTTATATATTCTTCCAACTGGTTTGAGCTATGAAACATTGTGTCCCTTTGTTTGGACCATCACACCTCTTCATTTAACTTAACCATAATCTTTGTTATTATTCAAACCTTATCGTGAAGGATTTTCATAAATTGATCATATATATGGATCAATTTCATCTTTTAACTCGATCCCTTTCTTCTACAAATATTGCAAAAATTGGATTCTTCAGAGGCGCTTCCTTCAAACCTTTTACATATGACCATATGCGTAAAACCGCGATCTTATTAATTTAAACAATGTTCTCAACACCTCATGACTTATATGTTCGTAACCGATGATCGGGGGATAGAAACTAGTCCTCCGGACTTCGGCCTTCGAGTGATTCATCTCTTAGGATCATCCAATCCTCCGAAGTCTGAACTTCCCGAAGTGGTTACCTCTCACACATATGGATCCAATGGTTAGAATGAGTCTTGAAACCAAATCAATAGTCTAGCTTCAATCCATACACTAACCTTCCACTACTTTATCCAATGGATATGACTTAATCAAAGGTTTATATGGACAACCATAGTTATTTCAGAACTTCATCCTTCAGGAGTTCCATCCTTTGCGATCTTTCAACCTTCCAAAGTACATTTTGTTGAAGTACGTATTATCTATATAATCATAGATTGGACGGTTATGTCTTAATCTATGGTTGAGTGGATGGTCCACGCAACCTCAACAAGCCACTTAGTTAATGGCCTTCTCATTGTGCACCTTTTAGGATCTTGACCATGAATCTTCCTTCTCGAAGGACGGTTAGATCTTACTTCGGAGATTTGTCTCTCCAGGACTTCGAGCTACTCGAACTATGAAGTAGTTCAATCCCCCCGAAGGTTTACCTATCGAATAAGTCATTACACTGTGGTGATTGCTTCTTGTCACTTGTTTAGTACACCTTACACTATCCTTCCACTGCGCTTGATCTAACAGTCATGATTCATCCTCAAGGATCTCAGATGTACGACCAACGTTAGTTCATGACATTGGAACTCCGGTGCTTCGGGCATTTTTCTAGTAGGAGAAGTTGAACATCCTCGGAGGCTGTAAACCCGGAGTGACATGTCTTAATGAAATCACTCAAGACGACGTGGACCCTAATTGCATTTTCCACATGTCACCCTAATTTTTGAATTAAGTAGTCTAAAATGCCAACTGGACTTTGACATTTGCCACCATCTTAATGCGCCACATTTCCTTGTCGACATGGACTATGATGACATGGGATCTCAACGTGTGTACCACGTGTCTTTACTTCGTGACTTTGGAACTTTGACCTTCTTGGGTGCAGCTGGTCTCTTTCTACAAAAACTCTGAACCCGCGAAGTTTTATGGAACCAGATCTATGGTTCGCGCTCCCTCCGACAGTCAATGAAGGAGGTCTCTTCATGCTTCGCTACTTCATGATTTTGGGAGTCTTGACTCCTCGATGCTCCAAATCTTGTGATTCATGAGTTCCAAAGCAAATCATGACTAATATTCACGCAACTTCTCCCAGATCTAATGGTCTAGAAGATCCCACTCCCTCCAAATGGATCTATGGTCTAGATGGATTTCGGGCTTCGTAACTCCAGAGAGTTGTCTCCTTCGCAAACGAAAACCTATGAACATGCAAATTCCGAAGGAATTCAAGGCATAACCTCCGCGTTCCTTCTTGATACCTAATGACTGTCAGTGATCCCGAATTCTCCTGAAGGGATCTCAACCATCACTTCACAACCTTCAACAAATCTCCTCCTTTCTGTTGATTATTTGTCACTGCCTCTCCTGAGCTTAGATATCTGCATACTTTCTGACATTTTCATTATTTTCATACTTTCAATGTGCTTTTCCTTCTGAGCATTGATCTGTGCATATTTTTTGACATTCTCTGCTAACTATGCACTTTTCCTTCTGAGCTTTGATCTATGGATACTATTTGACATTCTCTGCTAACTGCATACTTTCAATGAGATTTTCCTTCTAAGCTTCATGTGCGTCATCGGCTGTTGAGATCAATCACAATACATCAATGATATCTGCATATATTTATTTGAAATGAACTTTGCATACTGTTATACTATTTGACATCAATGACAACACATTAATGACACTATGTCCAATAATATCCCCCTTTTTCATTGATGGAAACAAACCAACTTCATACACAATCTCCCCATGTGATGGTGATTCTCTCCTCTGAAGTTACTCTCCCCCTTTGACATCAATGGAAAAGGATTTCACCTCCTATGATTTGTCTATCTATATGCTACTGATCAATATATGAACTCCGGTAAATCTTCCTGCAATCATACTTTTTTTGTCTTAGCTGAATGACTCCCCCTGTCAATCTTCTCTTCCCCTTTGTTTCTAAAGGGGTAGTTCTTCTTGACAATATCTCTCCCCCTGTTATTTCTATAGGATGCCATGTATACCATTATATACATTATGCTACTTCCATTGTGAATACTGTTTTCCTACTAGAGAACTGAGCAATTGAAGCTTATACTTTTCAAACGAACTTTCGACCTATCCATTGCTTCTCATATATTATTCAACTGACGCCAAACTTGGTGATCCTCCATTTTGTCATTCCACTAATTTCTTCGACAAGTTGGCGGTTTCATTGTCAGTTTCCATCAACCAAAATGGCCCTTAAACCCACAGTCACCCATATGACCGACGTTCAATGTATATATAAAAAACATATGTTTCCAACGAACGACCAAGATCCTTCGTCATCAGATCAACAATTATTGTTGCTTTGGCCGAAAGGTAGGGGGCCTGACAGGTCATCTTCGACTCTAGGCTAATGATCTTCTAATGAATTCCAATCACCTAGAGACCTCTCTATACCTTTTCACTACGTGTCCAATAAGTATAGTGAGGGTTGTCTTTATAAACCTACATAATATTTTTCACACTTCCAATGTGGGATAAAACCCGTTACATGAGACGATCAACACTGTCAATTTCTTGATCACACGGTTGTTGAGGCTTCTCACCTTTCCTCTGCATCGATCGACTGCTTATTCTTTCCATCTATCTTGTTTACCATCACAGTCCAGTTCAAAGGCCTTTACTTCCTCATCAGGTGTTATCATGTCATCTACCTTAGATTTTTCCAAGAATACACCATATGAGACTGCAACACATCGTCCAAGTCATTCTATGTTGCTGAATTCCATGACATCACTGTGTTCTTATAACCTGCTATTTCAAAGAACTACATCATTCAATGTTTTCATTTTCAAATTTGTACTTAATATATTCTCATCATCACCTCACTACTGCAGAATTTTCCATTCATTGTCAAGTATGGTCTCTTGATATTTGATCTTTATTGTTTTCAAGTCATCCAACTTAACATATGCACTCTCAAAAATCTTATTTAATATAATATTGTATCATCTGTATTATTTCTTGGTAGAATCATATCCAAGAAAGATACCTTCATCAGATCTAGTATCAAATTTTCTGATATTCTCATCAAGCCTTTTGATGTAGCACTTACTTCCAAAGACCTTGAAGTATTTTACTGAAGGAGTTATTCCAAACCATATTTCATAAAGAATCTTATTATTATTAATCCTTAGTCGACCTCTATTCAATATGTATATTGTTGTGCCGACAACTTCCCTCCAATATCCATCAGATAATCTTGCTTCATTAAGCATAGTCCTTGCAACCTCCTGGACTGTTATACTCATTCTCTTAGCAATCCAATTTTGCTGAGGTGTTCTGGCATCAGAGGCAATTTTTTTTTATTCCATGAGTTTCACAGAAGAGGTTGAGTATTATTTTGTTTCTTTAAGTTCAAGAACTTGTCCTTGTTTCATGTCATATGTTTTGAGCACCCATTGTCAACATACCAGAGATATTCTTTATCTTGGGCTTTCAAGGCAATATGAAATTCCTCTTTTGATTTTTTTTTTTCTTTCTAAAGATTCTTTTGCTCTCTAATGAACTTTGGTTTTTCTGAGACTTCCATTAATCTGCAATTATTGGCTTTATGTCCATAAGTATGACATCTGAAGAATTCTAGGTTCCCTTCTTGTAGAGGTGAAAATGAGTTATATTCTTTTCTTTTAACTTAATTTACTTGTTGGTTATCTTTAAGGTTATATTTCTTAACCCTCAAGTTTTTCCTTCCATGTACTCTACAATTCATAGCTTTATGTCCATAGTTATTACATGAATAACAATAACCCCTGAATATCTGTGAAGATATTCTGAAAATTAATTTATTTGTCAACTCCTTTTTGTTATTATTGAAAGTAGGGGGAATAGTACTTTCTTTCTTCACATACCCAAGCCCAGTCTTATTGTTAGGATATTTCATTTAACTTGAACTGTATGTTTTTTCTTGTTTTTTCAACCCATGTCTCTTGGTTCCGTAGTCAGCATCCTTGTGACCATAACAAAAACAATAGCCATAGGATGCACTTTTGTACTTAGGATTTTTTTGGTCTTCTTGCTTGTGATTTCTATTTCTTTTGAGGTTACTCTTCTTGGGAGGATGAGCAAATTCTTGAGCATAGGAGTTTGAATTCTTGGCATCCTTATGTTGCATAGTTGTTTCTTTGGAGGTATCATCACAACACTTGTCATATTCTACATCAATATGAGTAATAGGACTTGATCCTTTAACCCTGTGTACTTGGTCATATCCAAGGCCAAATTTGTTTGAGGGAAATGTTTGTAGACTGATAATTTTATCAATGGCTTTGGTTCCTTTCTTGAATTTTTCAACAGTCTTCAGTTGATCCTTGAGTCCAACAACTTCTTGTTTTAAATTATTGGCTTCTTCCATGCGAATGGCCGCTTGTTGTCGTGAACTGTGTAGCTCCTCTTGTGAGGACATTAGTTTTTTTTTTAAGGTCTGATTGTCTTCCTCACTTTATAGTTGTTGTTGTTTGAGCTCTTCAACCTTTTATTGCTCCTTATTAATATATTGTTCCAAGGATTCCAATCTTTCTTGATCCATTTAGACTTGGATTCTAAAGTCAACTATGATTTTCTCAAGTTCTTTCTTCTATGAACCTTGTTTCCTCCTTTTCTCCAGCATGAGATCCTTTAGTTGTTACAACTTTGTTTATATTTTCTCAGTTCATCCAAATTACATTCAAGCTCAGCTTCAAGTTTGAATTCTGCTTCAATGTCCGAGTCTTCTTCAAAAGAGTCTTCATCACTAGAATTGTTGTAGACTGGACTTTTTTCTAATTGATATGCTTCATTTTACTTCTCATCTGAGTAGAGGTCTTTTATCTTGTCCCAAAGTTCCTTTGCATATTTACATTCACCTATCTTATCTTTGATATCATCAGGTAATCCATCAAGGATTGTATTCATTTCCATTGAGTTACTTTTCTTCGCTTTATTTTGAGCTGGAGTCCTTACTTTGTTTAGTGGGAAGTAATCAATGATCACTGAATTCCATACTTCATGCCCCAATGCCTTCAGATGAATTTCCATTCTTGTACTCCAAAATATGTAGTCTTATTTTCCAGGTATTGGAGTTCCATTCACAGTGTAAATCTTTTTTCCATCCATGTGTGCTTAATTTGATCTTCCTTTTAGTTTGTTAGAATGTTCTTAAAGGAACCTTTCTCTGATACCAATTGATGGAATATCCATCAATACTAAGAGGGAGGGAGGGGTGAATCAATATTTCCTATTGTTTCTTGTTAATTCCATCAATATTAAGCACACACACTAATTATTCAATTAAGAAATATATGATGAAAAACAAACCCTTATGAACACAATATTTTATCGTGGAACCCAACAGGGAAAACCACCAACTCTTTTATCATTCATAAATTGTTCTTTTACAAAATTGTTTTCAAGCTACAACTTGATGGAGAGACTGTCCCCAAGTTTCTTTAGCTACAACTGAAGGGATGCTTCCACACCCCATTTACCAGCTACAACTAGAAGAAGGCTACAACCCCTTATTTTATCAGCTACCACTGAAAGGATGCTTTGACACCCTATTTACCAGTTGCAACTGGAAGGAGGCTATGACCCCCTAGTTTATCAACTACCACCAAAAGAATGCTTCGACACCCTACTTAAATTTATTGTTGATATGCGAATTTGTTCCTAACATCCAACTGATTTCACAATGCAATTCAATCTCTGTTGCTCTTCATATTGAATTTGATTTTTGCAGTCATTAACACAAGTCCTATCAGATTTGACTTTTTGAATTTGACTTGTTTTCCCTTGGTCCACCATTCGTCCCTTTATGCAGGTTATAACAATTATAACTCTCTTACTGTACTATGTTCAAGATTTTCATAGATACACAAAGGTACTTTCAATTCTTCAATTCTTCTTAGAATCATTAACTTTTTCACTTTCTACTTGTCTGCTGCAACCTCTGCTTGTATGATCTTCTGGTTATCTGCAGTCAAACTTCATCTCTTGCTCTCTGGCTACTGTCATTTAATATTCAATGTATCTACTACAGTCCAATAAAGGTATTCTATAACAAACATTGGATAACATAAATGTTGCTCTGTCTCATTTTTTTCTTGATCTTCAATAAGACATTGCAAGCACTTTAGAACCCACAGTTCTTCTTCTTAGACTCTACCTCTGTTTCGATCTTTTTCTCTGGAATGCAGAGACACTTTCTTCTCACTACTCTTTCTCGTTTATATATTCTTCCAACTGGTGTGAGCTATGAAACATTGTGTCCCTTTGTTTGTACCATCACACCTCTTCATTTAACTTAACCATAATCTATGTTATTATTCAAACCTTATCGTGAAGGCTTTTCATAAATTGATCATAGATATGGATCAATTTCATATTTTAACTCAATCCCTTTCTTCTAAAAATATTGCAGAAATTGAATTCTGCAGAGGCGATTCCTTCAAACCATTTACATATGACCATATGTGCAAAACCATGAGATTATTAATTTAAGCAATGTTCTCAGTGCCTCATGACTTATATGTTCGTAACCCGTGACCGGGGGCTAGAACCTAGTCCTCTGGACTACGGACTTCGAGCGATTTATCTCTTAGGATCATCCAATCTTTCGAAGTCTAAAATTTCTGAAATGGTTACCTCTCACACGGATGGATACAATGGTTAGAATGAGTCTTGGAACCAAATCAATGGTCTATCTTCAATCCATACACTAACCTTCCACTTCTTTACCCAATGGCTATGACTTAATCAAAGGTTGATATGGATGACCATCGTTATTTTGGAACTTCATCCTTATGGACTTCTAGCCCCTGCAATATTTCAACCTTCCGGAGTACATTTATCTGAAGTATGTATTATCTATATACTCGTAGATTGGACGGTTCTGTCTTAATCTGTGGTTGAGTGGATGGTTTGCGCAACCTCAACAAGTTGCTTAGTTAATGGCCTTCTCATTGTGTTCCTTTTAGGATCTCGACCGTGAATCTTCCTTCTCGACGGACGGTTAGATATTACTTCAGAGCTTCATCTCTCTGGGATTCCAGGCTACTCGAACTATGAAGTAGTTCAATCCCCCTGAAGGCTTACCTACTGAATAAGTCATTACACTATGGTGACCACTTGATGTCATTGTTTTAGTACACCTTATGCTATCCATCCATTGTGCTTGATCTAATAGTCATGATTCATCCTGAAGGATCTCAGATCTACAACCAACGTTAGTTCATGACTTTGGAACTCCGGTGCTTCGAGCATTTTTCTAGTAGGAGAAGATGAACATCCTCGGAGGTTGTAAACCCAGAGTGATGTGTCTTAATGACATCACTCAATATGATGTAGAACCTAATTTCATTTTCCACATGTCACCCTAATTTGTGACTTACGTAGTCTAAAATGCCAACTGGACTTTGACACTCATCACCATCTTAATGCACCATGTGTCCTTGCCAACGTGGACTATGATAACATGGGCTCTCAATGTGTGTACCACATGTATTTACTTCGTGACTTCCTAACTTTGACCTTCTTAGGTGTAGTTGGTATATTTCTACGCGAACTCTGAACCCGCGGATTTTCCTGGAACCAGATCTACAGTTCACGCTCCCTCCGATAGTCAACGGTGGCAATCTCTTCGTGTTTTGTTACTTCACAATTTCGAAAGTCTTGACTCCTCGACACTCCAAATCCTCCGATTCATGAGTTATGATGGAACTCATGGCTAATCATCGTGCAACTTCTCCCAAATCTAACAGTCTAGAATATCCCACTCCCTCCAAATGGATTTTGGGCTTCGTAACTCCGGAGAGTTTGTCTCCTTCAAAAATTAAAACCTTCTAACATACGAATTCTAAAGGACTTCAAGGCATAACCTCCTCATGCCTTCTTGAGATCTAATGAATGTCATTAATCCTGATTTCTCCCAAAGGGATCTCAATTGTCACTTCACGACCTTCAACAAATCTCCTCCTTTCTGTTGATTCTTTGTCACTGCCTCTTCTGAGCTTAGATCTCTGCATACTATTTGACATTTTCATTCTTTTCAAACTTTCAATGCACTTTTCCTTCTAATGTTCGATCTCTGCATACTGTTTGACATTATCTGCTAACTATGCACTTTTCCTTCTCAACTTTGATCTATGCATATTGTTTGACATTCTCTACTAACTACATACTCTCAATGCACTTTTCCTTCTGAGCTTCAAGTGCATCATCGGCTATTGAGATCAATCAAAATACGTCAATGATACCTGTATATATTTACTTTACATGAAATCTACATATTTTTATATTGTTTGACATCAATGACAACACATTAATGACACTATGTCCAACACTCGCCCCCTTTGTCATTGATGGAAACTCACCAACTTTATACACAATCTCTCCCTCTGATGATTCTTCTCTCCTCTGAAGTTACTCTCCTCCTTTGACATCAATGGCAAAGGATTTCACCTCCTATGATCTATATGCCTATATGTTATTGATCAATATTTGAACTCCGGTAACTCTTCCTACAATCATACTTTTCTTGTCATGACTGAATGACTCCCCCTATCAATATTCTCTTCCCCTTTGTTTCTGAAGGGGCGGTTCTTCTTGACAAGATCTATCCCCCTATTATTTCTATAGGATTTCATGTATACCACTATATACATTATGTTGCTTCCATTGCGGATATTGTTTTCCTACTAGAGCACTGAGAAACTGAATCTTATACTTTTCAGATGACCTTTCGACCTATCCATTGCTTCTCATAGATTATTCAACTGACAACAAACATTGTGATCCTCCAATTTTTCATTCCACTAATTTCTTCGACAAGTTGGCGGTTTCATTGTCAGTTTCCATCAACCAAAATGGCCCTTAAACCCATGGTCACTCATATGATCGATGTGCAATGTATATATATAAAAAATATATTTCCAATGAACAACCGAGATCCTTTTTCATCATATCAACAGTTATTGTCACTTTGACCAAAAGGTAGGTGGCCTCTTGTGGGTGGGAAATCCCCCTACGGACTAGCATTAAGGGTTATGTAATGCATGCAGAAATGACCTAAAGTCTCTTACTTCTTACCATCATCCCAATCATAAACCCCATTATTCATATGTAAATGCAAGGTTAAAAAGATCAAGTTATTGTACCTTAGTTTTCGTGTTTGATGTCGATCCTTTAACGTTCGGTTGCTCCTTGAATGCAAATCTCCTCCCAAAGATGACCTGCATTCACAAATAGACAAACAAAGAACTCCAAACATGCATGTGATCTATGGACTAATGGGTTAGAGATTCTATCAAAATATAATCAATACTAAACATTAACAATCTCATATGATGGGATGGGAAAAGTACTTCTTTTATTAATCTCACAAGAGTAACTTACAATAGTGAGATCGACCACTGTTCCTTGAATCTAGTCCTGGGCTCCTCTTCAAATGTGCTCCAACTAATTTTGTATATGCTTCTCTTCACACAATGGATGCAAAAGGCTAGGGAAAAGGGAATGTAAAATGGGACCCCTACCCGTTCTTTTATAGGCTAGAAAGGGCTAGGTATTTGGTCGAGTGACCAGCTATGGGAGGTCAAACGGTTTAGGTAACTTACCCAAAACTGTGAGTTTCATCTGCAACTTTCCATTATTCGTTCTTTTGTATGTATACATGGGTTGTAGTGGGTCAGCTAGCGTATACACGCATGCAGTAGTGGAGCAGAGCACGTGTGCCTTCAAAAAGGGTTTTTTTAAGAAGAGATTTTCAGTAGTGGCTTGGAAAAAGATGTAAAATGAAATGGCATGATGTCAGGTAAGAATATCTAGTGAAAATTATGGTTATAACATATGCCCCATAATGTGTGAGGTCAGAAGAGCATCTAATGTCTGAAATACATTATCAATCTTCACCAACATACGAAACAAGTGAGCCCAGGGACTAGAGTTCGGGAGGTGCCATCTACAAAATAACAATTTTTTCACCGAGGCGGGCATACCCATGCTTGGAATGAAATAAAATCATGGTTGCCAATCAAATACACTGCAGATCCATGTCATATAACTATATAAAGTGTAGTCGCGAGCAATACACAACGGATCTACATCTCAAAATTGAAAATATATACATGTATAGTATCCATCTTTAGAAAGTGAATAAGGCCTGATGGATAGATATGAGGCCTTTGGAGCTCAAGAAACAGCTTCAAAATCTTCACAACTCAAGTAGGAGTGTAATATGAGTGTACGACTTCACTACCCATAGGTCTTCGTTGGCTTGTCAGGAACGGACTACAAGATTTTGATGATTAGGCTGAGGGCTTCATGGATTTCGAACAAAGACTTGATTGGGCTTTCGGGATGGTCGGGCATGAGGGAAAGAGACAATATGTAGAGGGGCCGACTCAAGATTGGTAATAACTTCCCTTGGACAATTAGCACGACAAAATATGAGACTCGGGCAGCATGGTATTTGACATAAGTCTATGATGCAGGAGGCAATGCAAACTCTCCAAATGTTTGGAAGAATAAACAAACGGAGGAGGAAACAACTCTATGTAGTGAGAACAACTTCCTAAGGTCATATTAAATCCCAGGGCTTGACAAACAAATGAAAAGATGTGCTTTGTCCAAGAGTGACTCAGTGTGCTGCCAACAAAAAAGAAAATCCTTTTCCCTTCCTCTTTTTGGGGTATATTTGATTTTTTTTGTCTTTTTCAATCATTTTGGAAAGCTTGAAAAAGAATAAAAGAATTCTACGTTACAAAGGAGGATTGAGTGTCACAAACATAATAGTTCCAAGTGCAAGGAACACACAGATGCTCAGAGCAAAGGGATATATGTAGGAAAAGGACACTCGGGAAAAATCCTCCATGGGCCAAGGTGTCAAGACGCAGAGGCAAAGTGCTACAAGGCTTGCGTATAAGGCATGCTTTAGATGGTTTAGTTGAGAGCAACATGGAGCCGGCATTAGGCCAAAGATGTAGGTATGCAAGTGTGATTAATAAGACACAAGAGTAACGTCCTTCGATGTGATTTTAATGAGCCCAGAGAAGGTAATCTTGGCGGTTTTCATATTTAGAGAGTCTGAAAAAGAGTAAAAGGAGACTCCACTGGGGTACCTTTTTCGAAGGTAGTCTATTCAGTTCAAAAAAGGGGTAAATTAGCACCTAAAATACGTCTATTCAAAACCATTTTAACGAGTGTGATAAAGACAAGATCACTCGACAATGTTTTCATATTTAAGGAGTCTGAAAAAGGCTTAATTATGGACTCCATCAGGAATGTTCTTATGGACCATTTTAACGAGTGTGAAGGAATAAGGTCAATTGACGATCTTTTCAATTTTAGGGAGTTTAAAAGGAGCTTAATGTTGTGGGGTATTCTACCCTACGGACTAACAAGCTAGGGATTTAAACTTGTACGCAGATCATGACCCTTCATAAGATACCTTTAACCTTCTACCCTGAATCTAAACCCCTTTTCTTTAAACAAACAAGGGAAGAACTAACTAACCCTTTTATCGACGGTTGGTGTAGCTCCTCCGTTGAGATTTATCTCCTTGCTGCTGCTGCTCCTTCCACAAAGTGATCCTGCAATCAAGACAAAACTATGCATGCTAGCTATTGTTCTACTAGGGGGTTAGAGATTAAACACAAATCACATAAAACATATAAGACTCATGTATTTGGGATGGGAAAAGTATATTTTTATTGATCTCAATATGAACCAACTTACAATGATTTTTGAGACCAACCACTGCTCCTCGATCCTGATCCTGGGCTCCTCCTCTTCCTTGTCCTCCAACTGCTTTGCTTGAATTCTCCTAAAGCTTGAGTAAAAGCTAAAGGGTTGGGACAATAATGGACTTGGCAATTTTGGCAGAGTTTCTTTGCTATGATTTTTCCTCTTTTGAATAGTACCCCTACCCCTTCTTTTATAGGCTAGAAGGAGCTAGGGTTTTAGACGAACTCTCGGCCATGCATGGCTAGGAGTTCCAGTTAACTGACAAAAAGCTCTTCGTCCCGACGGAAACTTTCCTGATTTTTTGCTTTGTTAGGTAAACGCGGGCTATAGTGGGCTAGCCCGCGGTTCACCACGTGCAGTAGAAGGCCAGCAAGCGGTCACCCGCGCCCAGTGTTAGGTTAGGGCGCGGGTTGCTTGTTTTAAGTGGTTTTTCAAGGTTTTATTCAGCATGGCTTTGGCTAGGAAGAGACATGAGTTGGCCTGATGCCAGGTAAGACTGTGTGGTGCATTTTAGGGTTATAACAGATGCCCCCTAATGTGTGAGGTCAGAAGAGTATCTGATGGCCGAAATACATTACCAATTCTTTACCAATCTGTACTGATATGCTGAATGAGTGAGCCCAGGAATCAGGAATCAGTAGGTGCCGCCTGCAAAAAATATCAAATGTCTCACCGAGGCGGGCATACCCATGCTCAGGATAAAACAAAACCATGGCTACCAATCAAATACACTGTAGATCCATGTCAAATAACTATAAAGAGTAGCCGCGAACAATACACAACGGAGCTACATCTCGAAATCAGAAAGATATACATAGGAAGTATCCATCTCTCAGAAGCTGTCTTGGCC
>ML802414.1:203889-280222 GCA_009831015.1 Picea engelmannii
GTTGAAATAGTATTGCCTACTTTTTTCTTGTTAATTCCATCAATATTAAGCACAGACATTAATTTTTCAATTAAAAAATATATGATGAACAAAAAACCCATATGAACATAATATTTTATCGTGGAACCCAATAGAGAAAACCAACAACTCTTTTCTCTTTAATAAATTGTTCTTTTACAAAACTTTTTTCAAGCTACAACTTGATGGAGAGACTGTCCCCAAGTTTCTTTAGCTACGACTAAAGGGATGATTCCACACCCCATTTACCAACTACAACTGGAAGGAGGCTACAACCGCTTATTTTATCAACTACCACTGAAAGGATGCTTCGACACCCTATTTACCAGCTACAACTGGAAGGAGGTTACGACCCCCTAGTTTATCAGCTACCATTGAAAGGATGCTT
Organism: Picea engelmannii; assembly: GCA_009831015.1. Lineage (NCBI taxonomy): Eukaryota > Viridiplantae > Streptophyta > Pinopsida > Pinales > Pinaceae > Picea > Picea engelmannii. Next base: position 204,296 of record ML802414.1, read on the forward strand.
CGACACCCAATTTAAATTTATTGTCGACATGTGAATTTGTTTCTAACATCCAACTGATTTCACAATGCAATTCAATCTCTGCTGCTCTTCATATTGAATTTTATTCATGCAGTCATTAACACAAGTCCTATCAGATTTGGATTTTTAACTTTGACTTGTTCTCCCTTGCTCCACCCTTCCTCCCTTTATGCAGGTTATAACACTTATAACTCTCTTATTGTACTATGTTCAAGGTGTTCATAGATACACTGAGGTAATATCAATTCTTCAAGTCTTTATACAATCATTAATTGTTTCACTTTCTACTTGTCTACTGCAACCTCTACTTGTATGATCTTTTGGTTATCTGTAGTCAAACTTCATCTCTTGATCTCTGGCTTATGTCATTTAATCTTCAATGTATCTACTGTATTCCAATAAAGTTCTTCTATATCAAACACTGGATAGCATAACTGTTGCTCTATCTCATTATGTTCTTGATCTTCAATAAGACATTGACATGCACTTTAGAACCCACAGTTCTTCTTCTTGGACTCTGCCTCTATTTCGATCTTCTTCTCTGGACTGCAGAGACACTTTCTTCTCACTACTCTTTCTCGTTTATATATTCTTCCAACTGGTATGATCTATGAAACATTGTGTCCCTTTGTTTGGACCATTGCACCTCTTCATTTAACTTAACCATAATCTATGTTATTATTCAAACCTTACCGTGAAGGATTTTCGTAAATTTATAATAGATATGGAAAACCATTTACATATGACCATATGCGCAAAACCACGAGATTATTATTAAGCAATGTTCTCAGTGCCTCACAACTTATATGTTCATAATCCGTGATTGGGGGATAGAACCTAGTCCTCTAGACTTCGGGCTTCAGGTGATTTATCTCTTAGGATCATCCAATCTTCTGAAGTATGAACTTCCCGAAGTGGTTACCTATCACACAGATTGATCCAATGATTAGAATGAGTCTTGGAACCAAATCAATGGTCTAGCTTCAATCCATACACTAACCTTCCACTTATTTATCCAATGGCTATGACTTAATCAAAGGTTGATATGGATAACCATCATTATTTTGGAACTTCATCCTTTGGGAATTCCAGCCTCTGCAATATTTCAACCTTCCGGAGTACATTTCGCCGAAGTACATATTATCTATACAATCGTAGATTGGACGGTTCTGTCTTAATCTGTGGTTGAGTAGATGGTCTGCGCAACCTCAACCAGTCGCTTATTTAATGGCCTTCTCATTGTGCGCCTTTTAGGATATCGACAGTGAATATTCCTTCTCGGTGGATGGTCAGATCTTACTTTGGAGCTTCGGCTCTCCGAGACTCCGTGCTACTCGAACTATGAAGTTTTTCAATACCACCGAAGTTTTACCTACCGAATAATTCATTACACTGTGGTTTACCGCTTGTTGTCAGTTTTTAGTACAACTTACGCTATCCTTCCACTACGCTTGATCTAACAGTCATGATTCATCCCGAAGGATCTCAAATCTACGACCAATGTTAGATCATGACTTTGGAACTCTGGTGCTTCAGGAATTTTTCTAGTAGGAGAAGTTGAACATCCCCAAAGTTTGTAAATCCTGAGTGACATGTCTTAATGACATCAGTCAAGATGGCATGGACCCTAATTTCCTTTTCCACGTGTCACCCTAATTTGTGACTTACGTAGTCTAAAATGTCAACTGGAATTTGACACTTGTCACCATCTTAATGCACCATGTGTCATTGCCGATGTGGGTTATGATGATGTGGGCTCTCAACGTGTCTATCGAGTGTCTTTACTTTGTGACATTGGAACTTCATCCTTATTGGGTGAAGTTGGTCTCTTTCTACATGAACTATGAACTCGCGAAGTTTCCTGGAACCATATCTACGATTCATGCTCCCTTCGATAGTCAATGTTGGCGATCTTTTCTTGTTTTGCTCCTTTGTGATTTGGGGAGTCTTGACTCCTCGACGCTCCAAATCCTCCGATTCATGAGTTCTGAAGGAACTCATAGCTAACCACTGCACAACTTCTCCCATATCTAACGGTCTACAATATACCACTCCCTCCAAATGGATTTACAGTCCAGATGGATTTCGGGCTTCGTAACTCCAGAGAGTTTGTCTCCTTTGCAAAAGAAAACCTCCGAACATGTGATGTCTGAAGAAATTCAAGGCGTAACCTCCTCCTGCCTTCTTGAGATCTAATGACTGTCAGTGATCCCGACTTATCCCAAAGGGATATCAACTGTCACTTCACGACCTTCAACAAATCTCCTCCTTTTTGTTGATTCTTTGTCACTGCCTCTCCTGAGCTTAGATCTCTGCATACTATCTGACATTTTAATTCTTTGCATACTTTCAATGTGATTTTCCTTCTGATCTTTGATCTCTACATGTTGTTTGACATTCTTTTCTAACTGTGCACTTTTCCTTCTGAGCTTTGATCTCTGCATAATATTTGACATTTTTTGCTAACTGCATTCTTTCAATGTTCTTTTCCTTCTGAGCTTCATGTGTGTCATTGGCTATTAACATCAATGAAAATACATCAATGATACATGCATATATTTATTTGACATGAACTCTACATACTGTTATATTGTTTGACATCAATGAAAACACATTAATGACACTATGTCCAACAAAATTTCCCTGGGAGGAATGATCCTACTCTTGTATACAAGACCCAAGAATGAAGGAGAGAATGCCATACTCTTGATGAAGAATGAGAATCGACACAAAGATAGAGCACAACATGCAATCTGAGAGAAAAAATGTGAGAGTCGGGTAGCAACAATACCTTCCTCCCAAGGTCGAACTGGTCGACCCATATCGAGAAGCGAAGGGAATTTAATTGAATTCAGCATCACTGAGAACAAGGAGAAGTAATGAGCATTGATTTCTCTAGTACTAGAACCCACCTGGGTGATGGGCATCCCACACATCAGATGATAAGACCGATATATCACATTAACCTCGATAGGACTTAGTTTAACCAGCGGACATCCCACACATCAGATGATAAGACCGATATATCACATTAACCTCGATAGGACTTAGTTTAACCAGCGGAGGAATGTGTTGAGGAGTGTGCCACCAACTGGCACAATCTCCGCGGAGAATTAACGCATCCATCGTCAGGATGATACCCTATTATGGAAATTTACTTTCTGTGGTTTTTGGGTTAGAACCACAACATATCAAAACCCAAGGAAACTTCTCTCGAACTCTAATTAAACAAGGAATTAGGAATAACCACCTACAATAACTAACTTTTCAAAAAAAAGGGAAGAAGAATGCACCTGTAATCCTACGTTTGAAGTAGATTCCACTTGATGTCTTTCACTATGGAAGTCCTTCACAACAACCCTTTGAAATTCCTGCAAAGAAAGAGGTATGAAAATGCAAGAAAGTAGTTATCCACTAACTAACTCAATATGATCAATTCATATTCAATTTTAGGTTCAAAATAACATACACATAATATCATCAGAATCATAAATTAACAAAAATAATCAAACAAGAATGAGAGTTCCTTTATTGATAACAGAGAAAGGGCCGGTTACAACCTGTAACCGTTGCGGCACAATCCCATAACCAAGCCTCGAATTCCTCCACCCAAGGTTGAATATGTATAGGAGTGCCTCCAACACTATGCACTCTAGCAGGTCCAAGGAAGACAAAGGTGTTCTTCCTGAGAAGATAAGAAGAATGGAAATGATGGAAACGAGGGTTTCCAAGTAGAGGGGACAATCTCAGACACTAGGGAAATAGGGAATTTGCAAATTAATTTTCAAAAGGCTAGAATAATGGTGCATTTCTTAGCCATGTTTTTCCTCCACCCCAAGGCTCTCTTTTATACTCCATTTTGATGGTTGGAGTCGTTATGTACGGGATTTAAGAAGTTAGGGAACAGAAAGACCAGTAAACTCCTCCTAAAATATCAAGATTATATTTTTTTGAGCCAAAATTAACATGTACATGGGTTGCTAACTGGGAACTGATGTACGTGAGTTTCTTTAAGGAAAGTCATGTACACTTTGATAAATGGGGGTTTTAAATAATTTTTTGAGGAGGAAAAGGGGAATTTAATTCCTACAAGAAGGGAAAGGGGTGTAACATAAGCCAATGATTCATCATATGCATGTATAATGGGTTATGTATATATGGTTGAATGAACAATTGTAAAATATTGTCATTTCTTGGGCTATAACCATCAGTTCATTTTTCCATGGACCCATATCTATGCACATCCATAGATATAATACTCACATACCTATGCCATATGTATGTATGTATGTATGTATGTACGTATTCCTTGGTGGGTGGGTTGACACTTGTGTATAATTAGCAACAACACACACAAAAAGGAAACAACCAATGCTAATAGTAAGATAATAAAAGTAGCATGATGCTTCCCAAATCATGTAACACTTTTCATAATTCTTTCCATGATTTATGCCACACCTCCAAGAAATACTTGAGGTTCCATAGTTTGGTCAACAATTGCATGGGATAAGGGGATATGGATAGCATGCTTGATGTTCCTTGACAAGTGGTTGAGGGAAAGGTTTCATTCAACAAGGAAGATAATTAAGGTAAGGCCAAGTATTCATTACTATAATATGGGGTTCAAGGATAGCATTGAGATCTCTTTGAAGGAGGCTAATGCTAGACAAAGGGGAAGAATTGACTATATTAACTCACAATGGCCAAGGAGGAAATGGATCTATGGTCAAAGTTAAATTCTTGGTTTTGTTGTGTCGGCCAAGTATTTGATGGAGATTCGATGGAAAGTTTGTGCACTTACTTAGTACTTAGGATCACTTACCTACCTATATTTGTATGGTTGTGTGTGCCTACCCATGATGTAGAACTCTACACATAATTTTTAACAAGAAGTAGCATGAGGATCTTTTTTCTTTCTTTTACAAGGGATGAAGCAACACATTGATGCCTATTGATCTAGGTTCGTGGGATCATAGAATCTTATTGTTTCTCTTGAGATTACACTTAAGGCTCAAAGAGTAATGTCAAGGCATCATGAATATAAAGGGATGTTTTGAAAGGTGTTTTTTCTTCCGTTATTTATATAAGAATTAATCCTCAAATGAAATTAATGACAGAACAGAACAGAGGTCGTCTTTTGTCGTCTGAGTCGATTTATAAAATAAAATGATATGGGAGAAATTCACAAAACAGTTAAACAAAATGAGGCATCAATACACGATGAATATTATATTTCTCATAGTAGAAGAAAATAAAGAATGCACCCTTGAAAAGATATAAGATACAGTGATCCAAGTAGCTTGCAGGTCTTGTATTTACTTACAGTGAATACAGAGGAAAACATGCTTGCTTATCAAATAACTAATAAAATGTGATTACAGTAGATGTAGTACTAAGTTGCAATCAATAACTCATCATGGAATGACCTAAAGAAAGCTATAATTATGAAATACAGGAGAGACACATAACTCAAACTACACAAAGGTTGGAATCTCAGTCTGCACTTGTATTAATTCTCACAAAAGGATATTTTCTCTATTACATTTGGCAAGAAGCATCGTATGTTAAGTCTTTGAAATATGTATTTATACAAAAAATGTTCTCACCCTTAAGCGGTTGGAATTTTCATTATTTCTAAAATAGTAAATATTACAATATGTGTAATTTGAAACACTTCACTTGCATCTCCCCTGTCTCTTCACCATGCTAGCAGAGACGTTTCTCCTTCTTGTTCTCCAGCTTAGAAACAATTGGTCTCTAATCATGATCTGAGTACATGATATGCCCACGTCATCTCATTTGTTCCCAAATGTGTTGGCTTTCCCCTGCTCGACACATTGCACACATTTGCCTATGATTGCAGCACCAATCTAGAAGGCTCAGTTGTGTCGTTTTCTTCAAAAGTATACAACTTTTTTTCTAAGTTAGGCAGCTTATATTCCATTCTCTTGTCTTATGAATATGTATACTGTAGTTGCAGATTAGGACCGACTATCAATTTATGAATCTGGGTAATATCAATTTGTTTCAACTGCAAGATTTTAGCCCGAGCCTCTTCCATGTTTGTCCTGAAACTAAGTTGATTTTTTTCTATGCCAACTTGCCCAAGGACCTCAGAGATATTATCTTTTTCGAGGCCTAATGAATATTTTTCGAGTGAATTAAATGCTTATTCACAAGATTTCTTCACTTCCTTAGCTAATCTTTTACTTTCAACTATGTTATCCTCCCAGGTCTTCAGTATTATATCGCCTCTAGTTTGCTCCGAAAGAGAAAATCTAGAGACCATGGATACTTATTCTTTTGTTGATGACACAACTGCCTCCTGGAAATTATCTCGAGTAGCAATGGCCTCTCTCTCCTTTAAGAAAATGTTATTTAAGGATTGGTCTACCACCCAAAAATGGTTTTGGAAAGCATCCACCTTAGTAAAAAGGCTTTGTTGTGCTAATTCTAGTTTTTCGTGCACCTCTAGTGCCCGAGCTTGGAAAACTTCCATATCTATAGATGTGTTTTCAGATAGGTTTATTTTGGCTTGTATTCATTTTACCAACTCTCTCTGCTCACTGGCCCATTCTCTACTTGCCTGTGCATTCTTATGCATTTCGTCGAGACTGAATTTGAGTTGTTGAATTTATTGTCTGTCACAGGATCTAATCTACTCAAAACTCTTATTCATCTCACTCCTAAAATTCTATTCCACGATCTTGACTTGATTTTGCAATTGTCTCACTAGCAGATCCTTCTGCTTCAATTGTTCTTTTAGGTTCCCAACTGAATACAGGTTTGTTGTTGCAAAAGCTCCCAATGAGCCTGGCACCTTTGTAGTGAAGTCTGCCTCTTCTAAGGCCTGTCCATCAAGTAGCACCCTGTGTCTCTTGACAATTTCACCCTCCTTTTGGTGCATTTCTCTTTTTCCCATAGCCCTCATTTTATTGTTGAAGAAGAAGTCATAAGGGGGCATCTCTTTGACTGAAGTAGGTGTAAGATCTTCTATGAATACTACTTCGGCACTCGGGTTCCCTCTATTGAACTGTAAGGGTGTGATAGATTGGATAGGGATGCCTATCTCGGTGGATGGTTGTTTCCCAGCTGTGTCAGTAGCTGATTTTCCTGGTGTGGACAATGGATTTCCATCTCCCTTTTTTATCAAGGCCTTGGTATAAGCTTTAGCTTGATCACTTGGTGGATTTTTCAATGTGGTGTCTCCTTTCAAAGTCAAAACCTCAGTCTTATCCAAATTTTCTTGAGCATCCTATCTACTAGAGATCCTTGTTTCTAAACTCTGGACCTCAATTTTCTTTGTAGCTGGAGGTGTTGGGGTTTCTCCCTGCAAGACTTTAGGAAGGCCATTCCTTCGGTGCCTTTGGAAATTATAGAATTCGACCAACTTATCTAGAGCCAGAGTTTGGACTCAACTCAAAACTTCCCGATAGGATCTTGCTCCTCAAAATATATTATCCTGGGGAGAATCTTCATGCTCGTATATTTTAAAATTGTAAAGGGCCATGTGATTTCCCACGATATTTTGAGGATCAAGTTTCTTGAATTATATATTGACAAGTTTGATTTCCTCCAGGGTTGCGGCCTCTACTTTCAAATGGTCGAAATCTAACAGTGAAAACATACCAATCTGCAAGGGAAAAGTGGGCCATACCTTTTTCTGCACTACCTTCAGTTCCTTGTTGATTCCCCCAAGCACAGTCTAATGCACTACTTCACGTCACACCAATCGGTCTGGTAGAAACTTTGGCAAGGCATGTGAAGGAACCCAACAATGAAAAAACCTGACATAAGAAAAATGCTCTTCAATATACCAATCCACTATCTTCCCCAGGTTGAACACTATTTTTTCAGAGATCCTGGGAGGTGGGCACCCATATATAGAGACATGCATCGACACCACCACATAATTGTAGATTTCATAGAAGAAATATTTCTCTTTATCTTCCCATAGCTTTGAATGATAAATATGTATTGGTTTGACATTGGTCGGAGTCCAGCTCCAACCCATCAAAGGAAAAGGTGTCATAGAACAAACGTCATCGATAAGGTATGTCGACATCTAAAATGGGGCAGGTCATCCTTTGGCTTTCAACGTCTGATATTTGGTGATTTCCTTGGCCAAACTGTCTGATAATATCTTGGCCCAATTGAATGAAAAACCCTCTGCAACTTTGTGCATGATCGATACCCATGATAACAGGAAGTGGGCAAATTTTTCCCTCTTGAAACATCTACAGAGCATCATGGCCACATACATCATATGAGAGTCTAATGATGTAGTGGCATATATGCCATTGGGTGTCTGCTCTAAATTTATCAGGGTGTACCCACCAATGTTTGATCAATTCGGGGTAATTATTTACACCTTCTGGGCACTCTTCTTTATTGAACTCCTTTAAGAAAGAGGTATTATGACTCTGTTTGAATGTTGGGGACAATGTGTACATCACCTATATATGTTCTGGGCAGAAAGATAGAACAAAAACTTTCTGTGAATTGTAGATGGTCATGGTCGCGACGTCAACATTCTCTAGGGCCCATCTTATCATGTCGTTATACGGCATGAGCCTCGGTTGCATGGCTATCTTATGCAACTTTGATTGGGATACGTATTTGAGCTTTGTTTCCTAAGTTTTTGTCCCCTCATAATCTGACTCTTTTGGAAAAAAATTTCAACTTGTATTGTAGGATATCATAGACCTACGTCCAAGTTTTTATGGTCTCCATAGATCTCGATGATTTGTCTGAGAGGACATTTGTGTTTTGGCTCGAGCTCTCACCATTCCCTTTAACCAATTTTCGCAGAGCCATGGTAGTAGTAAACTCAGAACTGTGTTACTTATCATAGAAAATTCACAAAAAATATTATCTCGCAAAGCTTGCTCTGTGAAAAACGCGAATGGAATTCATAATGAAATATCTTCTTCACCTTAAGTGCATCAATTTGTGTATACCTTCACTAACAATGTGTTTACTTCCCTTAATGAAAAGATTTGGGAGATGATCCGATATCTTATTTGAAATCATTTTCCCTAGATCGACTATTAATGCCATTAATGGTTGGTGGTTCGTGATCAGGAAAAGCATAGATGAAATTTGAATTTACCCGAACTACGTTTCAACGAAAACTTAACCTGATATAATGGTGTTTGATGTGTTAATTAATCATGTTTAACTTTTCCTCTTTTCGGGCCTTCGAACCTCGGGGTATCCTATAACATATTGATATATGATTCCCGATGTTAGAAACTACGAAGTGATTAATTACTCGTTAATTGTATTTAATTAACTATGTTTAATGCTTAAGACATTTCAAGAGTTCGGGTTTCATGAATTTAGAATGCGATGGATGGTGAATACTTGAAATCCGATTGTGCGAAGCTATTAAATACCCTTAATTGAGATTAGTTTAATTAACTAAGGTTTAATATTTTGGGACTTCACGTTTCGTAGATTTACAAGTTGGATCTTCTATCATTTTCCTGAAGAGCCGCTTCTCACAGTGACGTGTTAAATCTTAGGGAGGTATACGTGTATATGGTGACTAGGATCAAACTCTTTTCGCGTATCGGGACTTCGAAGGTGAGGCATATTAAAACACCTGAAGTATGAAACTTTGAAGTATTCTTTAGTGATTTGACTCTTTAAAGAGTAGGCGGCTCCATAACTTCTAAGAGATTAGGATCGTTTGATTTGATGGAAGACTTCATCAATGGTGAGAATCAAGCACGCGTTGTTTTTATTCTAACAAGAATGAAATCTATTTAAATTCTAAAGTTTAGAAATACATATGTGTTCCAACATAGACTCCATCTAGGGATCGCGTATCCCTGCGAGACATAGAAGAACAATAGACCAAGTGCCTTTATTTGGTAAATGGAGTGATTATTGCATTTCTGTGAAACACATTCGAAAAAGGATCATTCTGAGAAAATAGTTTCAACTGAAACTTAGAAAACCTTTAAAACACATCAAATCATTGACCTTCAGTTAGACTAATTGAAATTCCTCTTTCTTAAAACAGTATTTGGATTTGCTGAAGATAATCAAAGTAACTTTAACTGAAATATCAAGTTTTGATCGATTTCGTTTGCATCAAGGTTAAGTGTATGTAACATAATTTCTTAGGGGGATCCCTCGTTGGTTCATAATGTAAATATTATTGAAAAATAATTAGATGTCAGAGTAAATCATGTAGATACGTATGACATCCATACAGATATCATAGACATTGCTTCAATGACAACGAACCTGTTCAGTACCCCAATGAAGTTATCTATTTTTCCCATTGAATTTCCTTTCACCACTTCAATTTAATAATTTTGCATTTAAACACTGAGATGAGGGCAATCATTTAATGAATTTCCTTTCATCATCTATTTTTTTACAAAATGGGAGCAATCAATTTTTTCGAATTTTTTTTCACCATTTGCCTTGGACTAGATGGGGACAATCATTTCATGAATTTCCTTTCACCATCTGTCTTATATTTTAATACATGAAGTGGGGGAAATCAATCTGTATATAACATACAAGGGATGATATTTGTTTAAGATATTCAAGGAAAGGTCTGTCATAAATTTTTAGTATACTCTGAAACTTATTTTCTTTCAATCTTCAATACATCTTCACCTATTGTAAAGATTTTACAGGGGATTTTAAATTTCAGGGATCAACCTTGAGCAAACTAGTCATTTTATAACTAGATAAGAGACATAAAGTTATTAGGATCAGCTTAGACATACTTTATTTCAGTTAATTTGAAAGGGATGTATACATTTTCGTCTAACATTATTGAAGACATGTTTATGAGTTTTCAGAGTTAAGGAGAAATCCTTTCTCTTTATGAAGACCAGGGAGGGGTATTGAGAATCGTAGGAAAATAAAGCTATTAGGATGGGAAGGATAAAACAGAAAGAATATTCAAAAGTTCTATTGTGAACAAGGTTAATCTCACACAATCTTATTCATTGATTGTCATATTTTCTTTAAGGTCTTTTTTTTTTTTTTTTTTTTAATTTTATCCAAAATCAGAGGAAACTTTTAGGATTAGGCTGTAATTCTTATATTCCTCTGGTTGTTGATCAGGTGACAGTATTTGTATGGATTAGATTTCTTTCATACTTAGTGATATCCCCTTAAAATTTTAACTTGGTTCAGTAGGGCAGAAGCTCATACCTCATATTCTCTTTATATTTTCAACCAAGTAAACTATTTATTTATAACCTGTTTTGAGAGAAAGATAATGTCCTAAAAAGTGAGTGTTGGCTTCAGATACATCCTTATATCTCAAATATCAGCAAGCCTTGTACATAAAAATAAACATGAGAAATGTCAGAAACTTCTGAAAAAGAAATGGTAGGTATTACTTGTTTTTTCATATTTCTGTTTTTTTATAAAATCAACAAACCTGGCAGTATTTACAGTGAAAGTAAAAACTTACCAAAGAAAAGGAAAATTGCAAATCAAAACACAAAAATCAAACCGGTATGTACAATGATATTTTGGAAACTTATTATTGCATGAAGTGCTTCAGGTAACGCCCGTTGATAGGGGCGTTAAGGATTTTCCCATCGAGGTTTTCTAATAAGAATGAGTTATTTCCCTCGGAAGCCACAATCTTGAAGGGCCCACACCATATGTGATTGAACTTAACATGATTTTCAGCATATTCTTTCCTAGCGTCCCACTTCAATACTAGGTCATCAGGAAGAAATTCCCTATCTTTAGCTTTTTTATCAAACAGAGCTTTCATGTTGTCTTGATATTTTTTAAGTTTCTCATCCACTTAAGCTATGTTTTGCTATACCTCAATTAACTGGTTTATTCTTCTAGTAACATCGTTAGGATCCTCCTTAAAGTCTTTCCAAAGATTCATTACAGGCAGAGAAAGATTTATGGGGAGGACTACGTCGGTACTGTACACCATTTGGAAAGGAGACATTCCGATTGATTTCTTAGTGCCGATTAAATTTTCCCACAAAGTGTATTTCAAGTGAACATGTCATAATTTCTTATTTTTAGTCAACACCTTTTTCATTATAGTGATCAAGCTCTTATTTGATGATTCAGCTAATCTGTTTCCCTGAGGATAGTAGGCTATGGAATGTCCTAGTACAATATTGTACTTCTAGCAAAAACTGACCATCGCCATGGATTTGAAGGCTTGGGCATTATCAGTAACTATCTTTCGAGGACATCCAAATCTAGATAAAGTGTTTTCTTCTAAGAAATTGATCACCACTGAGTCTGTATCATTTCGTGTCAGAAATAATTCTACCCATTTAGTGAAATATTTTGTGGCCGTTAGAATCAATTTATGTTGTGCACTAGAGGGTGGATGAATTTCTTCGATAAAATCCAGACCCCATTTTTGAAATGGAGCCTTTGTCTTGAATGGAATCAAGGGTAGTGCGGGAAGATTTTTTTTACTTGAAAACAATTGGCAAGGATTACATGCTCTAACTTTAGTATTCACGTCTGTAAATAACTTCGACCAATAATACCCAGCTCTCAGGATTTTATAGGTCATTTCCCTCCATGCATGGTGTCCTCCACACACCCCTTCATGAAACTCGTTTATAAAATTCTTTGTTTCGGATTCTATTAGGAATCTTAGTAAAAATCCTAGTGGATCCTTCCAATACAATTGGTTGTCAATGATGCAATATTTTACCACATGCATCTTTAATGTTCTCGCTTTATAAGGAGTCATATCACTTGGGCACTAAAGAGTCAAGAGATATAAAACTATGTCACTATACCAAGTTGAGGAGGAGATTTTTTCTTGAATCTGAGTTTCAGGAGTCTCCACATCAAATTCTTCTATGTCTGGAAATTTTTTGTAAGCTTGCAGATGATTTATTCTGAATGATTTGAAATTCAATCCGGCTAATAGCTTAGCCAGGCCTTGACCTTTGACAAGCTTAGTCATTTTTACCTCAAGATCAAATTCTTGAATCTTGGCTAGCCATCGACCCCTCCTTTTGTCACTATCTGGTTGCACCAATATGTCTTTAATAGAGTTGGTTGGTACGTAGGCAATTATTTTGGAATGCAACACGTAATTTTTGAAAGCTTTGAGGGATTTCACCATAGAATATGCTTGTTTTTCCAGTATGTCATATTTCAACTCGACGTCTCTAAGGCTTTTACTAAAAAATTATATTGGCTACTTGAAATCTTCATCGTTCTTCTGTAAGAGAATGGTTGTGATAGTGTGTTTAGATGTGAATGAAAAGATCAAGAACTCCTTCATGTAGTCTGGACTGGCTAGCACTGGTGCTTCTCCTATCGTTTTCTTGATGCGTTTGAAGGATGATTTAGCTTTGGTTGTCCATTTGACCTCATTGTCCCTTTTTAGCATATCTATAATCAGTTTAACAATTTCAGTGAAGTTTGGAATGAATCTTCTTAAAAAAATTATTTTTCCTAGAAAAGACTAGTTTTCCTTTTTGTTCCTAGGAATATTTATTGTATCTATAGCTTCAACCATTTTCGGGTCAATTTTGATTCCTTCCCTAGATACTATATGGCCCAAGAGTTTACCTTCTTGCATTGCGAAATGAGATTTCTTGGGATTTAGAGACAAACCAATTTTTCAGCATTTATCGAACATCTGTTTGAGGTGTACCAACTTCTCTGCATCTGAGTTAGAAAAAATGGTTAAATCATCAACATAAATAATGAAAAACTTATCTCTCTCACCAACAAACGCTATGTCCATTTCTCATTGAAAGGTGGCCCCTGCATTCATCAAACCGAATGGCATTTTTTCGTACATGAAAGTACCCCATGGAGTGGTAAACGCATTTTTTTATTTATCGTCCTCATGGACTGCAATTTGATTGTAACCTGAAAAGTCATCAATCATATACATTCGGTTAACCCTAACCACTTTTTCCAAAATGTGATCCATTTTAGGGAGTGGATAATTGTCTTTAAGGGATGATCTGTTTAGATTCCTAAAATCCACGCAGAGTCTGATTTCACCGTTCTTCTTCCTTACTGGAACTAAGTTGGCTACCCACTTAGAATACCTGAGTGGAACAATAATCTTTGCATCAAGGATATTTTTAACATCCCTTTCTATTACAGGCAAGAGTATAGGGTTTATCTGTCTGAGTTTCTGCCTGAAAGGTTTTATGCCCTGTTTCAATGGGATTTTATGTTCTATAACAGTGGTATCATAATTTTTTAGTTCATCGTAATACCAAGCGAACACATCTTTGTATTTCTTGAGTAACTCAACATATTTACTTTTTATTTCAGGTGGAAGGTATTTTGATATTTTGACCAGTTTAGGGCTCTCCTTAGTGCCAATATCACAATCTTCAACCTCTTCAGGCTGAGGTTGCAAGGTAGACATTAGGGGTATATTGTCCTGATCAAATAATCTTTCGATAGGAATCAGACCCTTAGGAATCTAATTTTTTTTCAGCACCAACATGCGGTGATCAACAATCTTATCCTGGAACTTCTGAGGATCCTCACTTTTCTGCATGATCCAAGTAGGGTCATTCTGATTTTCCTGGTCGATGTGCATTTCAGAAAATTCATCAACCATTTCTAGAAATTGCTTGATCTTCTCATCGTCTTCAAAGACTTTCCATTGATGTACATTATTTGGTATTTAAGGCTTGTGCCTCATTTCTATGTGATACTTTAGCTTCAGGACATTAGGTGGCATAAAAGTAACCACTTCTTTTGCTAGAGAATCAACCTGTTGATTTTCTACCCTAGGATTATGATTAATATTAAATGATGAGAAATAGTTTTCTATCAGGTCCTAGGCACAATTATTGTATGACCTTAGCCTTGTATGCTTCTCTTGATACTGCTGCCTTATCTGTTTTATAATTAATTCTACATCACCGTAAACTATCAAATTTTCAATTTTCAATTTCCTGGCAGCCTCTAACCCCAAGACAAGAGCTTCATATTCACATACGTTATTGGTGTAGTCAATGTCCCACTATAGTCTGTATGAGAAAGGAATAATGAATTCATCTTCGGGTGCCACAAACAAAACCCCGGCGCCTGCTCCTTCCCAAGAGGAAGCACCATCAAAAAACATTTTCCAAAGTCCTACACTATTTACATTTTTATTTTATTTTTTCTATTTTTTATTTTTTTATTTCTTCTTCTATACAACTTTCTTCTATACATGCATCAAAACCATCATCAATTGATAATATACAGTTCCCTAAATCCTGATCGACGACATATATTGGGTAATTATTTGGGTTCTGTGGGTCACTTACAATATACACCAACTTGGTTTCTCTGTATAGATGGGTGAACTGTCCACCGAAAATTGGTATTGTAGAATAATTCATATCCAATTGAAGAGATCCTCAAAGTTTGGCACCCCAAGGCCTGGATAAAAACATGCAATACTTCGTAGGAACATCGACAAGGACTACATCCATGAGAATGCTCTTCACAGGGATCTGTGCAAGATTAACCACCAAATATTTAATCATATCGAGGCACTTAACCTTTCTTGAATCAAAATAATACAAATCTCGGTATGGTCTAGTAACCTCAAGACCCAACTTTTCCATAATAACTTTGGGCATTAATCTGTGTGAGGCTCCAGAATCTAGCATACAGTTATGGAGTAGGTGATCATGCACAGTCAGTGTAATATAAAAAGGAGCAACAAGGTCTTTAGCATTTTCAATATGCAGACCAAACATTATAGTTGGTCTTTCATCCTATAAATTAATAGCATCTGCATGACTTTCTGCATCTGAGAAAGTTATAATTTTGGCAATTTGTTTTCTATACATATGATTTTTTGCTAATTCAACCAGAGGTACAGGAATCTTAATTTTATTAATTTCATTTTCCAGATTGAAACTTCCAATAGTCTTCTCAGCCTCTCTGGTTGGGATCTTTGGTTCTCTTATTTCTGGCCTATTAGTCTATGTTTCTTTTCTTTCGACAGTTTGCATTTCAACTATTTTTGTTTTGGCAGCTTGTGTTTTAGTGGATGGTTGAGCTGCCTCATTCTTTTTACTTCTTGACAAGATCTTCTTCGGTGGATCAATTGTAGAATTTTTATCTCTAGGCCTTAGATTATATTTTTGTTGAAGCTCTGCCATTATAGAGTCGACGATTCCTTGATAATCTGACTCTCCCAGATTATTTATGCTTTCCTCATTTCCAAACAAGGATTCTTGGTCTAAATATTTTTCGTAATCATGGCTGGTTAGGTGAGGTTCTCATTCGTCATCACTAAGATTTTTTATATCTTCATCTAACCCCTCATGGTCTTGCATGTCATCAATTTGCATGAAATTTTCTGATTTAAACGAGGATTTGATTTTTTTGTCCTCGTTTTTTATTTGTCTTTGTTGGATCTGTGGGTTGGGATTTATTTTGAAATCTCTCTTGGCAAATGGATCAAGCTTAGCTTGGTCCATTTCCATCCTAGATATTTTATTTTATAATTCTTTGATTATTTTAGCCATATCATCCATTTTATCCTCTGTGGACCTCCCAGATCCAAAGGGTCCATCTTGTTCTCTGAAGAGTTTAGTTTATTTGGATCTTGTCTCATCCTTTACTTTTAGTTTACCCAATTCCATCACGTTCAAATTGATTTTGATGGTGTCGTCCTACATTCTTGCAAGGTCGACATATCTCCTCTCCCTCAAAAGTAGGGAAAAGTCAAGCTCGAAATCCCTTGTGAAAGTTACTTTAGCTGCAGGCTGAGAGGGTTTAACTTCTATTGGAATATTATGATAGAGTTTATTAAATATCTGGGTGAATTCTAGGAATGACTCAAAATTCTTCTTCCTCAGAGCCCTGAATTCCATGAGATAATACAAGTGATCTTTCTTCTCTCCCCACTGCCTTAAAAAGGTGTTTTCTAACGCATCATAAGATGCTATAGAACCTACCAGGATTCCTCTAAACCAGGCTCAAACCTGTCCTTCAAAAATTTTCACCAACAGTCTCGAGTAAACATCCTCATGTTCAATGTCGAGGATATCAAGGAATTGGTCAAAAAAAATTATGTGCTCTGTGGTAGTTAAGTCTCCTTCTCCTGTGAATTTCGGTAAGTTCTTCATATAATTTTCTGGTAAATCATGAAGAACAGGGGCAAGGACTAAAGGAGATTATCTAGCCACCACTTTGGAAAACATTCTAGGGGGCGGAGGTGGTGGTCCTTGACCACCCGCTCCTCCATCACCACCTCTGACGCCACCTCCTACAACAACAACCATTTGATGTTGGGGGGATGAACTTCGGGAGTTAAGGAGAGGGTTTTCATAAACTGCTAGGGACTGAGGCAGTGACCATTCAACTTCCTTGGGCTGTAGTGAAGGAAAGACTGGGAACTGAGCATTATAAGGCATTAAGTCTAGAAGCGGAGGAAATGGAAAATGTGGACTAACCTCTTCAGACTTACAAGACGTATAGATAGGTGAACCAACATGAGACAAATCGGGGTATAAGGAGTGCTCCTTAGGATTTATGAGAACAAAAAGCTTGTTTTCAGGTGAGGATGGGGTAGGAAAAGAATCTATGATATCAAGTATAGATGAGGATCTTTTATTCAGACTATTCTAAGTATCAGAAGGGTCACTCTCAATTTTTATTGCGGTTTCGCTAATTGAGGCCTTCGCAAAAATAGTTTGTTTAAAATTTTCTTCAGGAGTTAATGTTTTAACCGGAACCTGAGTATTTACTTGAGTTATTTTGGGTTGGTACTTCTTACCTGAAGATGAAGCAGTAGACTTGGAGTATCCCTTGGGTTTTAACAACTTTTTGGGATCAAATATGGGCGTGGTCTGCTGATCGTCTCAGTTTTTCTTGGTATTCTTTCTACCGAATCCCAGTTTATCTGTAGTGGAGTTGCCAAGTGAAAGATAAAAAATAGCCTTATTATTGCATTCAATCTTTGTTCACTATCAAAGAGAGAATCTTACCATGTCGTTCTCCCAGGGAAAAATAACTTCATTTCTCCATCCCCGGCAACAACGCCAAAAAGATGTTGTTCCTAAGATTACACTTAAGGATCAAAGAGTAATATCAAGGCATCAGGAATATAAAAGGGATGTTTTGAAAGGTTCTTTTTCTTCCGTTATTTATATAATAATTAATCCTTGAATGAAATTAGTGACAGAACAGAACAGAGGTCGTCTTTTGTCGTCTGAGTCAATTTATAAAATCAAATGATATGGGAGAAATTCACAATACTGTTAAACAAAATGAGGCATCAATACACGATGAATCTTATCTTGCTCACAGTAGAAGGAAATAAAGAATGCACCCTTGAAAGGATATAAGATACAGTGATCCAAGTAGCTTGCAGGTATTTTATTTACTTACAGTGAATACAGAGGAAAAATTGCTTGCTTATCAAATAACTGATAAAATTTGATTACAATAGATGTAGTACAAAGTTGCAATCACTCACTCATCAAGGAATGACATAAATAAAGATAGAATTATGAAATACAGGAGAGACACATAACTCAAACTTCACAAAGGTTGGAATCTCAGTATGCACTTGTATTAATTCTCAAAAAAGGATATTTTCTCTATTACATTCGACAAGAAGCATCCTGTGTTAAGTCTTTGAAATATGTATTCATACAAAAAATGTTCTCAACCCTAAGCGGCTGGAATTTTCCTTATTTCTAAAACAGTAAATATTGCAATATGTGAAATTTGAAACGCTTCACTTGCATCGCCCCTGTCTCTTTACCATGCTGGCAAAACCATTTTTCCTTCTTGTTATCCATCTCAGAAACAGGTGGTCTCTAATCATGATCTGAGTACATGATATGACCATGTCGTCTCATTTGTTCCCAGACGTGTTGGTTTTCCTTTTCTCAACACATTGCACACATTTGCCTATGAACTGCACCACCAATCTAGAAGGCTCAGTTATGTCGTTTGCCTCAAAAGTATAAAAATTCTTTTCTAAGTGAGGCAACCTATATTCCATTCTCCTGTCTTCTAAATATGTAGACTGTAGTCAAAGACTAGGACTGACTATCCATTTATGAATATGGGTAATATCAATTTGTTTCAACTGCAAGATTTTAGCCCAAGCCTCTTCCATGTTTTTCCTAAAATTAAGTTGATTTTTTGCTATGTCATCTTTCCTCAGGACCTCAAAGATATTATCTTTTTTGAGGCCTAATGACTCTTTGTCAAGTGAATGAAATGATTCTTCACAAGATTTATTCATTTCCTTAGCTAATATTTTACTTTAAGCTATGTTAGCCTCGCAAGTCTTCAGTATTATATCGCCTCTAGTTTGCTCCGAAAGAGACAATCTAGAGACCATGGCTAATTCTTATTTTTCTGATGACACAATTGCCTCCTAGAAAGTAGCTCGAGCAGTGATGGCCTTTCTCTCCTTTACGAAAATTTTATTTAAGGATTTGTCTACCACCCGAAAATGGTTTTGGACAACTTCCACCTTAGTAAAAAGGCTTTGATGTGTTGATTCTAGTTATTCGCGCACCTCTAGTGCCTGATCTTGGAAAACTTCCATATCTACAATTGTGTTTTCAGTTAGGTTTATTTTGGCCTGTAGTCATTTTACCAACTCTCCCCGCTGACTGGCCCATTCTCTACTTGCCTATGCATTCTTATACATTTCGTCGAGACTGAATTTGAGCTGCTAAATTTACTATCTATCACAGGCTCTAATCTGCTCAAAACTCTTATTCATCTCACTCCTGAGATTCTGTTCCACAGTCTTGACTTGATTTTGTAGTTGGTTCACCAACAGATCCTTCTTCTTCAATTGTTCTTTTAGGTTCCCAACTGAATACTAGTTTGTTGTTGCAAAAAATCCTAGCGAGCCTGCCACCTCTATAGCGAAGTCTACCTCTTATAAGGCATGTCCATCAAGTAGAACCCTATGTCTCTTGACAATTGCACCCTCCTTTTGGTGCATTTCTCTTTTTACCACAACCCTCCCTTTCTTGTTGAATAAGAAGTCAGAAGGGGGCATCTCTTTGACTGAAATAGGTGTAAGATCTTCTATGAATACTACTTTGGCACTCGGGTTCCCTCTACTAAAATATAAGGGTGTGATAGATTGGACAGGGTTGCCTATCTCAGTGGATGGTTGTTTCCCGGCTGTGTCGGTAGCTGATTTTCCTGGTGTGGACAATGGATTTTCTTCTCCCTTTTTTATCAAGGCCTCAGTCTGAGCTTTAGCTTGATCACTTGGTGGATTTGTCAATGTGGTGTCTCCTTTCTGAGTCAAAACCTCATTCTTATCCAAATTTTCTTGAGCATCCTATCCACTGGAGCTCCTTGTTTCTAAACTATGGACCTCAATTTTCTATGTAGATGGAGGTGTTGGGGTTTCTCCCTGCAAGACTTTAGGAAGGCAATTTATTTGGTGCCTTTGGAAATTATAGAATTCGACCAACTTATCTGGAGCCATAGTTTGGACTCAGCTCAAAACTTTCTGATAGGATCTTTCTCCTCGAAATATATCATCCTGGGGAGAATCTTCATGCTCGTATATTTTCAAATTGTAAAGGGCCATGTGATTTCCCACGATCTTATGAGGATCGTGTTTCTTGAATTCTATATTGACAAGTTTGTTTTCCTCCAGGGATGCATCTTCTACTTTCGAATGGCCGAAATCTAGCAGCTAAAACATACAAATCTGCAAGGGAAAAGTGGGCCATACCTTTTTCTGCACTACCTTCAGTTCCTTGTTGATTCCCCCAAGCACAGTCTGATGCACTACTTCACGACACACCAATCGGTCTGGTAGAAAATTTCGCAAGGCATGTGGAGGAATCGAACAACCAAAAACCATGACATAAGAAAAATGCTCTTCAATATACCAATCCACTATCTTTCCCAGGTTGGTCACTATTTTTTCAGAGATCCTCGGAGGTGGGAACCCATATATAGCAACATGCATCGACACCACCACATAATTGCATATTTCATAGAAGAAATATTTCTCTTTATCTTCCCATATCTTCAAATGATGAAGATGTATTGGTTCGGCACTGGTCGGAGTCCAGCTCCATCCCATCAAAGGAAAAGGTTTCATAAAACAAACGACACCCTTAAGGTATGATGACATGTAAAACGAGGTAGGTCATCCTTTGGATTTCAATGTATGATATTCGGTGATTTCCTTGGCCAAACTGTCTGATAATATCTTGGCCCAATTGAATGAAAAACCCTCTCCAACTTCATGCATGATCGATACCCATGATAACAGGAAGTGGGCAGAGTTTTCCCTCCCGAAAATTCTACAGAACATCATGGCCACATACATCATATGAGAGTCTAATGATGCAGTGGCATATATGCCATGGGTGTCTTCTCTGAATTTATCAGGGCGTGCCTACCAATCTTTGATCAAGTTAGGGTAATTCTTTACACCTTTTGGGCACTCTTCTTTATCGAACTCCTTTAAGAAAGAGGTATTATAACTGTGTTTAAATGTTGGGAACAATTTGTACATCATCTATATATGTTATGGGAGGAAATATCCAACAACATCTTTCTATGAATTGTAGATGGTCTTGGTCGTGACGTCAATGTTCTCTAGGGCCCAGCCTATCATGTCATTATACTGCATGAGCCTTAGTCATGTGGCTATCTTATGCAGTTCTCATTGGGCTACGTATTTTATCTTTGTCTCCTAATTTTCAATCCCCTCATAATCTGACTCTTCTTGGCAGTTGTTCAACTCACATTGTAGGATATCACAGAACTGCATCCAAGTTTTTATGGTCTCCACATCTCTCGACAATGTGTCCAAGAGGACATATGTGTTTCGGCTTGAGCTCTCACCAGTCCCTTTAACCATTTTTTGCGGATCCATGATAGTAGTAAACTCAGAACTGTGTTACCTGTCAAAAAAAATGCACAAAACTTATTATCTCTCTAAGCTTGCTCTGTGAAAAACGAGAATGGAATTCATAATGAAATTTTCTTCACCTTAAGTGCATCAATTTGAGTATACCTTCACTAACAATGTGTTTACTTCCATTAACGAAAATATTTGGGCAATGATCCAGGATATTATTTGAAATCATTTTCCCTAGATCTGATATTAATTCCATTATTGGTTGGTGGTTCGTGATCGGGAAAAGCATAGATGAAATTTGAATTTACCCAAACTACCTTTCAACGAAAACTAAACCTGAGATAATAGTGTTTAATGTGATAATTAATCATGTTTAAATTTAACTCTTTTCGGGCATTCGAACCTCTAGGTATCCGATAACAACTTGATATATGATTCCCATTGTTCTAAACTACAAAGTCATTAATTACTCGTTAATTGTCTTTAATATTTAATTAACTCTTTTTAACGCTTAAGACATTTCGAGAACTTGGGTTTTATGAATTTAGAATGTGATGGATGATGAATAGCCAAACTCCGAGTGTGTGAATCTATTAATTACCCTTAATTGATATTAGTTTAATTAACCAAGGTTTAATATTTAGGGACTTCACGTTTCGTAGATTTACAAGTTAGATCTTCTGTCATTTTCTCGAAGGGTCGCTTCCTGCAGTGACGTGTTAAAGCATAGGGAGGTATACATGTATATGGTGACTAGGATTGAACACTTTTCGTGTATCAGGACTTCGAAGGTGAGGCATGTTAAAATGCCTAAAGTATGAAACTCTGAAAATTGAAACTCTGAAGTATTCTTTAGTGATTTGACTCTTTAAAGATTAGGTGGCTTCATAACTTCTAAGAGATTAGAATTGTTTGATTGGATGGAAGACTTCATCAACGGTGAGAATCAAGCGCGCGTTGTTTTTATTTAAACAAGAATGAAAACTTCTTAAAGTCTAAAGTTTAGAAATATATATGTGTTCCAACACTTACCATTTCTTATTTTTGTCGACAGAGTTTGAATGCAGGTCATAGGAAAATTTTATTTGATTGCAAACTCATATGCAAGTTTTCTAATAATGTCTAAATTTTCTAGCAAACAAAATCTCCCACCTTCCTTTCTTGAAAGAAAAAGGTAGTTATTATGTCAATTTGGTAAAAGAAATAGAGTAATGTAATGTGTAGCTAGATGATGTACTCTAGGAATGTAATTTCCCCCTTTATAGTATGTTTCTCTACTTGTTATTTTAATTGCAAGGTATGAGTTTTAATTTCTTCTAAGTATTGTATCTATTATTCATCTTTGTGTGTTGTTTCCTACTTGAATTCATCATAACTATTGCCAAGTCGAATATGTCCAACTTTGGCAGGTCCATCATATGTTGTACATGGTCCTGGTTCCATTCCCTAAAGTTTGGAAAGGCATACACCTATTGTGGAATGTTGAAGGGTTTAGATGTTCCTCCCTCCAAGACAGTTAAATTTGCAAATAATAAATGTTAATTGAATCAATTTTAAAAATTGCATTCCTCTAAATGATAAAAAGAGTTAGGGATTCTATTCATATATATAATTTATTTGTTTTTGTACTATTTCCAAATGTAGTTTAAGTGGCATTGAAAATAGATTTTAACTTCTGCAACCCTTTCATTATGAAATAAATAAGGCATTGTTGTTCAAGTTGCAATTTCCAATGCAATTATATAAATGTGTGTGCATGTTTTTTGTGATATTTTGTACACTCGGGAACTTACATTTGGCCCCACCATGATTAAAAGTTGAGACCTCACTCTTATATCTTAATCCTTTTTCTATCCATATCTTGAAGGGGTTTCCATCATCATTTTTGTTGCTTTATGGATGCATATGTTTATTTCTTCTTATGTCCTAGTGTATCCTACTACGATGCCATTCGCTTTATCTGAGTTACAACAATTGCAATCATTATTTTCCTCTTATCCTTTTCATCAATTTTCCTATGTTTTGTGACCTTTACCCTTGGAGAAAACCATTATGAGTGGACATCCCTTTCCCAACACTTTTTTTGTATTTCTTTTACATAGTTTCGTTCCATGCACTTGGAACATAGTTGTATTCCATCGAGCCACTTGTTTGATTCTCCACCATAGAATACTTTTATCTCTTTTTCGTGTTCATAAAAACATGAAAAAGATACAAAAAAATAAAAAACACAAAAAAAGTGGGGGAGGGAAGATTCTTAATCTTTATTCAACTTAGTGGCAATCATTAGTTATTGTCTCCCTCAAACATGGCACTTTTTTGTGTCATTGTCTTATATTTGGGATGTAGCTTGCTTAGGAGATGTACCATGATCATGAATTATCTACTCCTCCAAGTGGTTATTTTTTCAGTCACTATAGAGAATGCTTCAATGCCTCATGTGTTGTTTCACTATATCATTGGTCATTTGGACTTAGTGATTCCCAAGTCCTCAAAGTTTCATATTGTATGTTCAAGGGAAGTTGAAGCCTGAGTTTGCCATTTTTCAGTCTTGTTGACCTTTCATGTTGGCCATCCCTATGTCAGTTGTACTTGGTGATTTCATTTATTCAAAAACAATATCTTAGTTATTGTTTCTTCTCAATTGATGGGGGACACATTAAGTCCCTCCTTCAATGGATCTCTTCCTATCAACACCATCTCATCATCTAGGAAATGGATCTAGAAACCAATTAGTACCTTAGTACTTGTAGACATCAATGGAAGTATTCCTTGTGATTGACAATGGGTTTACATCATTGATCCTGATTGATCGATTATATGAGTGTTCAACATCATAACCTCTATTCACACTCTCTAGAGTGTACTAGGTACCTTGGGGTCCATTTTTATTATTGGTGGGTCCTGTTACACATCAAAATTACTCATTACGACAATGGAATAGTGTCGTCGTTATCAATATTACAAGTGTTGAATTTTGGTCACAAGTGTCAGAAAAAGAATACTGCCATACAGTCTATGTCATGCCTATAAGGACATCGGAAGGACACTTGAAACACCTCAAACAACTTATTTTAAAGAAGAGGAATGGGGTAGCAAAGTTTATAAACCTTTTGCCACTAGAAAATCCACTCAAAAGACATTTTTGGAGAGGATCACTCCCCTATACACTAACAGGGAGCGTTAGCGCTTGGTCAACCCTTTTAGGGGATCTCTATAGCGCTCTGGTGCCCCTTTTGGGGGAGCGCTACCTTTTCTGAGCGATTTTGACTTGTTGAGGAAAATCAGGAAGAGATCCCTTCAATCTCTGAAGGCAGTTGGATTTGAATCCTTGGTCAAGCCATGATCTTAGGGAAGATCCATAACTAAAGGAGGATAATCCTCAACTTACCCCAAATATATCTCAAGTGGTTGGGCCTCTCCAAGCCTATATAAAGAGGCCTTCTCATGGTGAAAAGGAAGAGGAAAAGTATTGTGAAGCATCTAACTTATGATCTCATGAGGAAGATGTCATTTGGAACATCAACATTCCATGTGTGGACTGTTTAAGCAAGGGTTTGTACAAGGAGAGATTGATGAAGTTGTTGCACTCACATCTATGGTTGTAAGTATTCTTCATTGTTGTTCTCATTAATACAATCAATGCTTGGCATGTTTCTTTCAAACT
This sequence comes from Picea engelmannii, assembly GCA_009831015.1. NCBI lineage: Eukaryota > Viridiplantae > Streptophyta > Pinopsida > Pinales > Pinaceae > Picea > Picea engelmannii. Next base: position 229,810 of record ML802414.1, read on the forward strand.
TGTACTTGTTCCATATAAATTTGTCTACAGTAGATGGATCTATGTTTTAGCTAATCTCAGTAGAGTAGGAAGTCTTTTTTACTTTTGTTTGTCTTGCAGGACCTACTAAGGAGTTCAAGATCAAAGCTCATCCTAGACCTTGTAGGGACAAACGATGTTCATAAGGTACATACCTTCCTCCTTCTCTTTCGTTCATCAGCTTGATTAGATCTAAAAGGAAGTCAGTGTCCATGTTAAGCACCTTTTGTCTTAGAGTTAAGGGTATAGCTCTCAAGAGGAAATGTACATGTCCACGGGGAGATTTTCCTACAACAGAAATTGGCGATTCCACTAGGGATTAATCGAAGCTTTCAGTTTTGGTTTTCCTCACAGACCTTGTCTTACCCTTCATTATTTTTAAAACTTGTTCACCCCGTATGTCTGATTCAATATACTGATTGGATCCTTATTCCATCACATCCATTGTGATTGACAAAGTTTGACTGAGTTTTGTTTTCTTTTTGACATTTTTCTGGGTTTTAAGACACCAGTGCTCCCCTGGCTATGTTATCAGAGCATTGGCGCTCCCTGTTGGATTTTTACAGAGTGTTATAACGCTCTGGCTCCCCTTACACCAGAGTGCTACCTTTTTATCTGAAAAAAAAAACTTCTAGGGTTGTGTTTTCTGAAATCCAATCGCTGCTTTTACCCTTGCTCAACTTCTTTGTGCTTCAGTACATCTTCCTGTTGACCTTTGACACTTTGCTTTCTGAGAAATAAGCACTTTGTTGTTCATATTTTTTGACCTTCTTCCTTATTTTGAGTTTTTCTTCTGTTGAGAACTTGGAATCAATCCACTGCTTTCTCCTCTCTTATCTGACTGAGTGAAAACTATGGTGAAGAACATCATAAATCTGTGAATCATCTCATTTGGTTCTTTGAGGTCATTTTTATTAGCATCTTTCTTTTGTGTGAAATTTTTTATTTTCTTTGTTATCTTTTTTTTTTTTTTTTGCTTCTTGTTTAAATCATAGCAAGAGGGTGTGTTGTTTGTGAAAAATCTACTTATGCTTGTCTAAATATCCTTGATCTAAAAGGTTAGTTGGCAGGAGAAGTTTTTCATTGAATTAATCATCATTTGCATACAAACAACAAAGATACATCTTAGTGATTGGTTTGCATATTAGAAGGCATTTCTGAAATGTTTTAGCATTACATTGGATTTGATTGAGAACAAATTGATTGAGGATATTCCATATTAGTGTTTCATAGTGAAAACAACTTTTCCTCTTTCCCTTAAATAGGCATTCATTGAAAAGAAACGATTGCTTATCATCTTTTATGCATTTTTTGGAATTGAGTCATCGTTCCATCAGTTTCACTTTCATACACGCTTTGAGTAAAGAACAGTTGTAAAACGAACGCTAATTAAAAAATTATCTAGAACATTTTTTATTTTTAGTATCTTCCACCAACATTAGACTAGGATTAGCACTTTGGATTAGGCTGTGAGTACAACTCTCGAAAGTTTTCAAAACAAACATTAGCATCTTGAGCTAGGGAGAGTCAAATCCAATTGTCGTATAGGTTTTCTGGGATCCCCCTCTCACACAGGGGTTACACATGAGGTCACATTCGGGCGAATTACAGAGATTATCCCTCCGTGGTTCAACTTCTTGTAGTGGTTGGATTGTATATTGGGGGTCACTTGAAGGTATACCCATGATTATGTGTGGGAGCCTCTCGGGTTGATTTCAAACTTGTTTTCCTGCCCATACGTTCAGACTAGACTTTCGAATATACCCGCCCAGGGGCTGACTGGGATTTGGTGTCTTTAGTTTCCATAATCTTTAGGTACTTACACAAGGTGATAGTGAAGGGAATTCTCACTGTACCTGGAACAGACATTGGTCAAACTCACTCAGGCTCTTTGGAGGGTAAATCCACAATTACTACGTGGAACCTTCCACCAAGTTGAAAGTTCGTTAAGAAGGTCCCCATTGTAAATTTTCCACCATATCCTATCCCCTTCTTGACTTGATCATGCAACATTGGATTCCATCACCAACTAGTATGATCATCGAGAGAAGTTTTGTTTGCTTGGTTGATTCCTAGATTTTATTAGCATATGATGTTTATTTTTGTTAGTTGGCCCTAGATTTTTAGTGTGTTCTGTTATTCTCCAAAATTGAGCTTGTAGATGATAAAGGTCTTCGCCGATCACGCAGGATGTAAGGGCTGCCTCCAGAAGGCTATCAACCCTTACCTCTTAACCCTCCGAAAGACAACTACCGTGGAGAGGTAGAAAATCAATCTGACACTGGAAGTGTTATTGCTCCTCCGTTAGATAACTCAGAAGGTGCTTTGGTTATGGTTTAAAATTCCACTCCTCACACTACATCTGTATCGGTAACCCCTCTCGAACCACTTTTGCTTTGTTTAGACTCCCTTGGGAACCTCATAGACCAAGAGGTCCCATGATTACCGGAGAGAACTTTTACCGAAACATATATGGGATCCACATAACCAACCTTTGGTAATGAGTATAGGACTCTTGTTTGTCCTAGCACCATAGTAGATACAAATCCCACACTTTCTCGTTATGTATGGAGGACTTCATCGGGACGCGATCTCTATGACATTTTTGAATCCTTTTGACAACCCTTTCATCCTCATGACCATCCTGGTGAAACAGGACCATCCGGTCAAACCATGAATCACCCAGTCGATCAGGTCATTAACCCTATTGTTACGTCAGCACAAGTCCATCCTAATGCTCGACTCATCACCTCTACTCATCTCCAAGGCACTTCAATCCCTTCTCCATTTTTACAAGCTTTTACTCTATAGCTCCACATGTTCCACACGATCCTGTTGGGACATCTTTTCACCCGAGAATGCAGACCCCTGCCAGCCATGTTAGCACTCTGTAATTTTCCCAAGGCTGCGGAGGTAGTCACAGAGGCAACATCAAAACCACTTCGAGTTTTGGATCTATCCCTCCAAGACTTAGAGAGGGATCTCTCTGTGTGATATAACTTTGTTTGAATAGATGTTAGGCTAGTTACACAAAACATAGGATTTGTTTTTAGGAATTGGGTATGGGCAGAGAAGAGAAACCATGGGCTATGGAGTCACTACAACGAATGATAAAAAATCCATGTCAACAGGCTAATATTTGCAGGGCAAGGTAGACAACGCACTGGATCCTTTAATTTAAATGAAATGGGTGAGACGGAACAGGTCAAGAAATCCAATTAAAAAGAGAGCAACTAAGAATTCTGAGTTTAATCTTCAGTGGAAAACATAAAAAAACTATACCAAGCCAGAGACAGAGGGTACATTAAAACCAATTATGTTCTTAATATTCTCAGAATAATTCAGAAGTAGATATTAATTATGATAACAAAGAAAACAAATTTACAAAGAGGGATGCACATCACTAGTCGAAATAGTCACAAGAATCCTGCAGCATAGCACTGTATTATTGAATTGATGAAAGTACAGAAAGCTCAATGAGCTGCTTTACAAAAACTAAATCATGGTCCTATGACTCCTCCACCTCTTTTTGATTCCATAAAATATATAAACAAGACTCTCCTCAATTTCCTGAGGTCGAATTCAACCACCTCGGCCAAAAATAGCAAGAAATCCCCAAAAATCTGGAACTGTCTGCCATGAAAGACGGGCCTAATTTCTGCAAAAAAGGGGTCTGAATAGATATATGTTTCTTTTCAACGCTGAAACTTGGGAAAACAACTGAAGGATTTTATTGTATATGGGCATGTGCTGGCCAAAAACCTCCTTTGGATTTGCCAAATTCGCCTCCATCTCGCCGTAATAGCTCCCACAAGAACGAGAGTGTAACGGGAAAACCAAAAATGCAAAAAATGAGGCTTAAATACAACTTATATTATCCCTTCTCATGCAACTTGTGAATAAAATGAGATAGGTTTTTGTTCTTCAGGACGTTATGGCGAAAAACCTCTCTCAGTTTTTAAAAATTCGTTTTCATTTTCCCGGAATCGGCTTCGGAAGAAGACTGGTTAAAATGCTGCGAAAGTTGTTTTTGTTTAGGAAGGGTGGTATTCTGGAACCCCCCTGAGGTGGTAAGTGGTTTTTTTTTTGGGGGGGGGTCCGCTGGCCTATGGAGATGACACCTTTCCAAGGGTGTTTTAATAAATACAACCATTCCGGACCGCCCCCTCTCGTTAAAGGTATAACGGTCGAGGGGGTTTGGAATCGCCTGTAGACCGTCCATCTACGCGTTGTCATGATGACCGTAGATCTGTGCACACTTGTTAGTCACCANAAAAGAAGAAAAGTCGAGGGGGTCCAGAATCCACTGTTAGCCGTTGATCTATGTGTCGCTAGAATGACTGTCGATCTAAGCATGTTCTTTATTCTCCATGCGTGAATGCAGCAAAAACTTAGGCTTAGTGATTTTTGTGGGTTTTGTGCACTTCTTCCCTTGCTTTTGTCTCCATGGGGTTAGGAAACACCACTCAGTGTCAAAAATCATGAATTTTCTCTTCTTTTCCTTTCCTTGAAAATAATTTGCAGAAATGAAATATTATTTGCAAACCAAAATACATCCAGAGTGAACATTTTCCAGTCAACTGATGATCCTATGAGTTATAGGGTTATAACAAGACAAACAAAACTGGATGGAGGGAAACCACCATCTAATGAACCTTTCCCTCCTGGAGGACTACCATTCTATGGCGGGCCTACCCCTCCCAGGGGACAGCCTCCTTTTCATGCTCCTCCTAGAGGGAAACCTCTGTTTTCCAGTCATACCCAAGTCGTTAATCCACCACTGGCAAGGGGGAAACCTTCATTTGCTGGAAACCCTTCACAATCCTTGGGAGTATCTTCAGGAGGCACTTTTATTCAACCCCACATTGGGGGGAACTCGTATCATAACCCACTAGGAGGAGTATCAAATCCTGTTCCTTCTGGAACATCTTACGGACAACCTTATCCGGGCGGCGTCCCAAACACCACCTGGATTTCTCCGGGACAACAACCTTATCCTCCTCATGGGTCTAATGTGTATATGCCTCCGGGATCTACTCCTTACCATCCTCAAGGGAAAAATGTTTATCCTCCTTATGGGCAAGCAAATCACCCGGCCTATAATGCTCAGAACCCACAAGGTTATGCAAATGTTTCTCATCCATCATCGAATCCTTCTTATCCTGGCCAGCAACAACCGTATGTAGGAGGACCTACTAGTTACAACTATCCACCTAACCCAGTTTATAGTCCTACTAGTGCTCCTATGTCGCACCAGTATCATCCACAAATTAACCGACAACTACCTTTCCTTGCGACTCTAGATCTCCCATTCTTGTCTCGGTTAACTAATGATCCTTTTTTTCATTCACCGGTTTGGCCAGTCATTCCAACTAAACTTCCTTCTGATATTCCAAAATTTGACGGAAAATCTGGCGAATATCCAAACAACCATGTGATGACTTTCCATTTTTGGTGTTCATCAAACTCCATCATGGATTATTTTGTATGTTTGCGTCTTTTCCAGCGAACACTTACAGGCTCGACAACAAAGTGGTATATTAAACTACCACATGTTTTTTTTCATAATTTCAATTCCCTTGGCATGTCTTTCCTCACGCACTTTCAACTACATATTCGCTACGAGACGGGTACTGAACTTTTGACCTTCCTTCATCAAACTGACTCCATGCATATCTATGACCATATTCATGAGTGGAGACGACGATGAAGGATGATAAAGGTAATCATTCCTGACATATTATTGACGGAATGGTTTAATAATCACTTTTACCCCCGATCATTCGCGATGTCTCTATGGGTGGCGCGGTCACCGGGGAAGAAGACATTGCACCATCTCAGTACTTAGATTTGGTTTATTCACAATCTGGTACTTTGTATGATTTTCTTTTGAATGATACTCGAGCTAATACCAATCCATCTAACCCATCATCCTCATCTCATCTAGATGGTGTTATCGTTTCCGTCAAAACTCAATCTACTTCCCAATCGACCACACTCTCCTCTACCTCCCCCCAAACTCAGATCTCTGAGGTGAATGCATTTCAATCTACCCCTTCACAACTATACAGAGGTAAGAAGAAGACAAAGAATAAATCAAAAAATACCAATAACAATGAACAATGAAAAAATCAATCTCAAACACCTGCTACCGAAAAGCAACCACAACGGAAACTGAAATTCTCGTGTATCATTTGTGGTGATGATCACTACACTCGAGAATGTCCACATCACAATGAAGTGACCAAAATTTTCTGAGGAAATTCACAACCCACTATGCTTACTTAGCCTTTTCCACAGTAGAAATCCATGGTTGCTAAAACCCCCTCTCCTGGGAGCAGTTCTATCCATCCTCATGATGAGGCCTCGACTCTCCCACCAACTTGCTTTTCAAGTTGATGTTGTTGTTCACAATAAAAAAATCCACCAAACTATTCTGGATGAGGGAGCCTCAACTTGTGTCATGTATTTAGCATGTTGTAAAGGTTTAAAATCACCCACACTCAACAAATCCCCAACGATGTTATGTGCCTTTTATGGGCAAGGTTTTCATCCCCATGGGATTTTACAGTCCCTGCCCATCCAATTGGGTGGAAAAAATGTTACTGTTGATGTCGAGGTGGTCGATGCTCCCATTGATTACAACTTATTACTTTGAAGAAGTTGGTTTTATGCTATGATTGTCGTTGCCTTGTCGGTCTTTCGATATGTACAATTTCCTCATCAGGGAAAAATTGTCATTGTCGATCAGTTGGATTTCTGCATGACCGATGCTCGCGCTGCCGCTACCAAGAATATTCCTTTCTTGGGAGACCACAAGATCACATATGAAAGCATTGGTGTTGGCTTACTGAAATATTCTAGCCTCATGGGTACCTTCCCTACACCACTTCCAACGACTACACATCATATTGCCACTATCAATATGATTTCGACCGCAGCTTATCAATCTTTGGAATCATCTAACCCTTGGATTGTACCTAGTCCATTGGAATTCAATGCACTAGGTGACACCGTGCCACTTAGTTCAGCTGAAAAATCTTACGTTTCTATCAAATCTGCTTCTCCCTCTTTGGATGAACACAATCTATTAGCACACGACAATCACTCGATGCCACCACAGTTAAGTTCCTTGTCGTCTGCGATCGACTACATTTCCCCAATTTTTCCTTCTGATGAATCTATTTTGGAAATGCTTCGCACTGACAAGTTACCTCAGGATAATAACCATCATTGATCCTCTTTTCTTCCCCCTCGTGAAGAAATTCGGGCAGATATACAGTCTATCTCCCCTCCTGATGTCGATTTTCTACCGGCTCCCATGCCTTCGACCTCTGATGATTTGGATCCGGTAGTTGACATGGTGATTTCTTCGGTAGGAATATTGGAGCCTAATATCCTTACCCCTGTCATGGCCCTCAACATGTGTTCCTTCCAGAGTGATTATCTTCCATCCAGTGAAGATCTCTTGGAAGCCATGACTGAGTTTTGTCCCTTGACATGGTATCCTTCCAGAGCGTTATTCTCTTGGAAGCCATGATCAAGCAGAAGCTATGAGAATAGTTTTCTTCTCTATGGCGATCTCATTAAAAAATGAAACAAAGGTTACGAGCATAGTTTCTCTTCTCTGTAGCAAGCTCGCTAAAAAATGAAACAAAGGCTTTGAGCATAGTTTTCCTCTATGTAGCAAGCTCGTTAAAAAATGAAACAACAATCTAGGGATCGAACTTGGAACCCTGAGCATAGTTATTTTCTTGTGTCATGCTCATTAAAAAATGAAATAGCCACCTCTCTTGAACCTTCTTTTCATCCACCCTTCTCCTTTTTCTCATGTAGTAGAGAAATTGGTGACAACCTCAAAGTCAGTGAATGAATTGAAGCTTGGAGGCCATGTATCCAGCCTTTGATGATCATTCTGGAGTTAAGCCATTAGATTTCAAGTTGGGGGCATACCGAGCTTAGTCTTTGTTCTTTCTCATGCTCGTAAATACATGAGAATGAATCCAGGTAAAATTTTATCTCTTTTTCGGACCTGTATGGATACACGAAAAAGGAACCCCCTGGAGTCGTCTTTAAGCTCTTTTCAGACTCTCTAAACATGAAAATATTGTCGAGTGATATTGATTCCTTTCACACTCATTAAAAGGTTTGAAAGGGTGTCTTTCGAGTGGTAGTTTATCTCTTTTTTGGCCTCGCGAGACTAACATTACGAAAAAGGACAACAATGGAGTCGTCTTTAAGTTGTTTTCAGACTCTCTAAATATGAAAAACCGTTGAGTTTACCTTCTCTGGACTCATTAAAAAATCATACATTGAAGGGCCCATATGGGATCGAACCCTTACTTCTTAAAGCTCATTAAACAAAGGAAGAAGGACTTACCGAAGGTGAGTCATATCGAGCATGTGTTACCCTCCTCGAGCTCGTTAAATTAAAAAGAGGTACTCATCTATCTCAATGGGAAAAAAATTGAAAGAAGCAAGCCAAACAGTTTTTGAGAACATTACCAGTAACTCTTAGAGTTACCCTTGAACATGGCACTTTGTCTTTGCGCAAATATTAATCCGCTGAACCTATGCACTGAACCAATCCTCTGAGTTTTTTCTTACTCCTTTGGGTCACCCGACGAAAGTCACAGTATCCACTGCATCATCGTGTTTTGGTCCATGTCATGTTTTTATTGTCGTGCCTCAGTGTTCAAGGGAATTATTTGCCTCGAGAGTCATCCATCACAAATATCTTGATTCAATACCCGTGTCAGTCCATGTTCATTTGATCCACCAATTTACATCTCTGTGTCAATTTCGTGTCGTTGATGGGGGATACATCAAGGCCCTCCTGCGACGAGTCTATTCCTGTCGACTTCAAAACATTATCCAATAACTAGACTTAGAAACCAGTTAGTACTTTGGGACCTGCATGCCTCAATGGCAGGCCTCCTCACGTTCGACAGTGGGTTTACATCATTGACCTATGATTGGATGATTCCACGGATGTTCAACTACAACTCATCCATTCACATTCATTGGAATGTACTAGAGTACCTTGGGAATCACTGACATCAATGGTGACCTCCCTAACGCTTGTTAACGATTTACATCATTGACCGGTAATCAAGTGGTTTATGCCATGTTCGACATCAAAACATCTATTCGCATGGTTAGATTTGTATTACATCGGGATCGGAAAGAAGACCCTGGGTTGAGTCGTCACTCTTATATGTACTTTGCCTAGGATGTGATGGAGGTTTATTTGAACAATGACACATATACTGGTACATAGATCCACTTTGTCTTGGTCGTGGCTATGTCTTGTCATGTTGTAGCTCCACTATGTATTCTTCGTGGTTGCGACTAGTTCAGGTCATGCAAATATAGATCCACATTCTATCTTCGGTGGCTATATCTCTTTGTCAATATAATTATGGATCCGCAGTGTATTTATGGCGTCCATACCTTGAAAGTATCTATCACTCAAGCATAGGTATGTCTGCCTTGGGTTTGAATCATGTCTTAACATTTGTTTGATGGTTGTGTGTAGCTTCTGTCAAGTTCTCTGAGTCCGTACCCTTGCTTGAAAGTCTGTAAAGTATTTCAGTTATCAGTTCTCGTCTTCTAACTTCATACTTTGGGGGGCAATCTGTTACACATCAAAATTACTCATTACGACAATGGCCTAGTGTCTTCGTTATCAATATTACAAGTGTCTCATTTTGGTCGCAAGTGTCAGACACATCATACTGCCATACAGTCTATGTTGTGCCTATAACAACATCGGAAAGACACTTGAAACACCTCAAACAACTGGTTTGGAAGAAGAGGAAAGGGGTAACAAAGTTTATAAACCTTTTGCCACTGGAAAATCCACTCAAAAGACATTTTTGGAGAGGAGAACTCTCCTATACACTAACAAGAAGCGATGGCACTTTGTGCACCCTTTTAGGGGAGCGCTATAGCTCTCTAGTGCCCCTTTTGGGGTAGCACTGCCTTTTCTGAGCGAGTTTTGACTTGTTGAGGAAAATCATGAAGAGATCCCTTCAATATTTGAAGGCAGTTGGATTTGAATCCTTGGTCAAGCCATGATCTTAGGGAAGATCCATAACTGAAGGAGGAGAATCCTCAACTTACCCCAAAGATATCTCAAGTGGTTGGGCCTCTCCAAGCCTATATAAGGAGGCCTTCTCATGGTGAAAAGGAAGAGGAAAAGTATTGTGAAGCATATAGCTTATGATCTCATGAGGAAGATGTCATTTGGAACATCAACATTCTATGTGTGGACTGTTTAAGCAAGGGTTTGGACAAGGAGAGCTTCATGAATCTGTTGCACTCACATCTATGGTTATAAGTATTCTTCATTGTTGTTCTCATTAATACAATCAATGCTTGGCCTGTTTCTTTCAAACATGTACTTGTTCCATATAAGTTTGTTTGTAGTAGATGGATCTATGTTTTAGCTAATCTCAGTAGAGTAGAAAGTCTTTTGTACTTTTGTTTGTCTTGCAAGACCTACTAAGGAGCTCAAGATTGAAGCTCATCCTGGACCTTGCAGGGACAAACGATGTTCATAAGGTACATACCTTCCTCCTTTTCTTTCGTTCATCATCTTGATTAGATCTAAAAGGAAGTCAGTGTCCATGTTAAGCACCTTCTATCTTAGAGTTAAGGGTCTAGCTCTCAAGAGGAAATCTACCTGTCCGCAGGGAGATTTTCCTACAATAGAAATTGGCGACTCCACTGGGGATTAATCGAAGCTTTCAGTTTTAGTTTTCCTCATAGACCTTGTCTTACCCTTCATTATTTTTAGACCTTTTTCACCCCGTATGTCTGATTGAATATGTTGATTGGATCCTTATTCCATCACATCCCTTTTGATTGACAAAGTTTGACTGAGTTTTTTTTTTTTTTTTTGACATTTTTCTGGGTTTTAAGACACCAGCGCTCCCCTGCCTATATTATCAGAGCGTTGGCACTCCCTGTTGGATTTGTATAGAATGTTATAACTCTCTAATGCCCCTTACACCAGAGCACTACCTTTTTCTCTGGAAAAAAAAAACTTCTAGGGTTGTGTTTTCTGAAATCCAATCTCTGCTTTTACCCTTTCTCGGCTTCTTTGTGCTTCAGTACATCTTCCTGTTGACCTTTGACACTCTGATTTCTGAGAAATAAGCACTTTGTTGTTCATATTTTTTGACCTTCTTCCTTATTTTGAGTTTTTCTTCTATTGAGAACTTGGAATCAATCCACTGCTTTCTCCTCTCTTATCTGACTGAGTGAAAACTATGGTGAAGAACATCAGAAATCGTTGAATCATCTCATTTGGTTCTTTGAGGTCATTTTTCTTAGAATCTTTCTTTTGTGTGAAATTTTTTATTTTCTTTGTTATCTTTTGTTTTCCTTTTGCTTCTTGTTTAAGTCATAGCAAGAGGGTGTGTTGTTTGTGTGAAATCTGCTTATGCTTGTCTGAATCTCCTTGATCTAAAAGGTTAGCTGGCAGGAGAAGTTTTGCATTGAATTAATCATCATTTGCATACAAACAACAAAGATACATCTTAGTGATTGGTTTTCATATTAGAAGGCATTTCTGAAATGTTTTAGCATTACATTGGATTTGACTGAGAACAAATTGATTGAGGACATTCCATATTAGTGTTTCATAGTGAAAACAACTTTTTCTCTTTCCCTTAAATAGGCATTCATTGAAAAGAAACGATTGCTTATAATCTTTTATTCATTTTTTGGGAATTGAGTCATCGTTCCATCAGTTTCACTTTCATACACCCTTTGAGTAAAGAATAGTTGTAAAACGAACGTTAATTAAAAAATTATCTAGAACATTTTTTATTTTTAGGATCTTCCACCAACATTAGACTAGGATTGACACTTTGGATTAGGCTGTGAGTACAACTCTCCAAAGTTTTCAAAACAAACATTAGCATCTTGAGCTAGGGAGATTCAAATCCAATTGTTGTATAGGTTTTCTGGGATCCCCCTCTCACACAGGGGTTACGCATGAGGTCGCATTTAGGTGAATTACGAAGATTATCCCTCCGTGGTTCAAATTTTTGTAGTGGTCGGATCGTATATTGGGGGTCACTTGAAGGTATACCCACGATTATGTGTGGGAGCCTCTCGGGTTGATTTTGAACTTGTTATCCTGCCCATACGTTCGGACTGGTCTATCGACTGTACTCACCTAGGGGATGACTATGAGTTGGTGTCTTTAGTTTCCATAATATTTAGGTACTTACACAAGGTGACAGTGAAGGGAAGTCTCACTATACCTGGAACAAACATTGTTCAAACTCACTCGGGCTCTTTGGAGGGTAAATCCACAATTACTGCGTGGAATCTTGCACCAAGGTGAAAGTCTGTTAAGAAGGTCTCCATTGTAACTATTCCACCATATCCTAGCCCCTTCTTGACTTGATCATGCGACGTTGGATTTCATCACCAACTAGTATGATCATCGAGAGAATTTTTGTTTGCTTGGTTGATTCCTAGATTTTATTATCATATGTTGTTTCTTTTTGTTAGTTGGCCCTAGATTTTCAGTGTGTTCTGTTATTCTCCAAAATTGAGCCTGTAGACGATAAAGGTCTTCACCTATCATGTAGGATGCAAGGGCTACCTCCAGAAGGCTATCAACCCTTACCTCCTAACCCTCTAGAAGACAACTACCGTAGAGATGTAGAAAATCAATTTGACGCTGGAAGTGTTATTTCTCCTCCGTTAGATAACTCAGAAGGCGCTTTGGTTACGGTTGAAAATCCCACTCCTCACACTACATCTATGTCAGTAACCCCTCTCGAACCACTTTTTCTTCATTTAGACTCCCTTGGGAACGTCATAGACCAAGAGGTCCCACGATTACTGGAGAGAAATTTTACCAAAACATATATGGGATCCACAGAACCAACCTTTGGTGATGAGTATAGGACTCCTATTCATCCTAGCACCGCAGTAGATACAAATCCCACACCTGCTCATTTTGTATGGAGGACTTCATCGAGACATGATCTCTATGAGCATTTTGAATCCTTTCGACAACCCTTTCATCCTCATGACCATCTTGGTGAAACAGGACCATCCGGTCAAACCATGAATCACCTAGTTGATCAGGTCATTAACCCTACTATTACGTCAGCACAAGTCCATCCTAATGCTAGACTCATAACCTCTACTCATCTCCAAGGAACTTCAATCCCTACCCCCATTTTTACAAGATTTTACTCTACAGCTCCACATGTTCCACTCGATCTTGTTGGGACATCTTTTCACCCAAAAATGCAGGCCCCTGCCAGCCAAACACAACTGGCTAGAGGGAAACCACCATCTAACGCCCCTTTCTCTCCTGGAGGACTACCATTCTATGATGGGACTACCCCTCCTGAGGTAAAACCTCCTTTTCATGCTCCTCCTAGAGGGCAACCTCCGTTTTCCAGTCATACCCCGGTCGTTAATCCACCGCTGGCAGGGGGGAAACCTTCGTTTCCTGGAAACCCTTCACAATCCGAGGGAGTATCTTCAGGAGGCACTTTTATTCAACCCCACGTTGGGGGGCACTCGTATCATAACCCATTAGGAGGAGTATCAAATCCTATCCCTTCCGTAACATCTTACGGACAACCTTATCCAGGCGGCGTCCCAAACACCACCTGGAGTTCTCTAGGACAACAACCTTATCTTCCTCATGGGTCTAATGTGTATCCACCTCCGAGATCTACTCCTTACCATCCTCAAGGGAAAAATGTTTATCCTCCTTATGGGAAACCAAACCACCCGACCTATAATGCTTAGAACCCACCGGGTTATGCAAATGTTTCTCATCCATCATCGAATCCTGCTCATCCTAGACAACAACAACAACCGTATGTAGGAGGACCTACTAGTTACAACTATCCACCTAACCCAGTTTATGGTCCTACTAGTTTTCATATGCCTCACCAGTATCATCTGAAAATTAACCGACAACTACCTTTCCTTGTGACTCTAGATCTCCCAGACTTGTCTCGGTTAACTAATGATCCTATTTTTCATTCACCGGTTTGGCTAGTCATTCCAGCTAAACTTCCTTATGATATTCCAAAATTTGATGGAACATCCTCGAATGACCACAATCTATTGGCACATGACAATCGCTCGATCCCCCCACAATTAATTTCCTTATCGTCTGCGATCGACTAGATTTCCCCAATTTTTCCTTCTGATGAATCTATTCTGGAAATGCTTCACATTGACAAGTTACCTCGAGATAATAACCATCACTGATCCTCTTTTGTTCCCCCTCATGAAAAAATTTGGGCAGATATAAAGTCTATCTCCCCTCCTAATGTCGATTTTCTATCGTCTCCCATGCCTTCGACTTCTGATGATTTGGATCCAGTAGTTGACATGGTGATTTCTTCAGTAGCGCTATTGGAGCCTGATCGCCTTACCTCTATCATGGCCCTCGACATATGTTCCTTATAGAGTGATTATCTTCCATACAATGAAGATCGCTTGGAAGCCATGACTGAGTTTTGTCCCTTGACATGGTATCCTTCCAGAGCGTTATTCTCTTGGAAGCCATGATCAAGCAGAAGCTATGAGCATAGTTTTCTTCTCTATGGAGAGATCGTTAAAAAATGAAACAGAGGTTACAAGAATAGTTTCTCTTCTCTATAGCAAGCTCGCTAAGAAATGAAACAAAGGCTTTGAGCATAGTTTTCCTCTCTATAGCAAGCTCGTTAAAAAATGAAACAACAATCTGGGGATCAAACCTGGAACCCTGAGCATAGTTATTTTCCTGTGCCAAGCTTGTTAAAAAATGAAATAGTCACCTCTCTTGAACCTTATTTTCATCCACCCTTCTCCTTTTTCTCATCTAGTAGAGAAATTGGTGACAACCTCAAAGTCAGTGAATGAATTGAAGCTTGGAGGGCATGTCTCCAGCCTTTGATGATCATTTTGGAGTTAAGCCACTAGATTTAAAGTTGGGGGCATACTGAGCATAGTCTTTGTTCTTTCTCGTGCTTGTAAATACATGAGAATGCATCTGGGTAAACTTTTATCTCTTTTTCATACTTGTATGGATACACGAAAAAGGAACCCCCTGGAGTCGTCTTTAATCTCTTTTCAGACTCTCTAAACATGAAAAGATTGTCGAGTGATCTTGCTTCCTTTCACACGTGTTAAAAGGTTTGAAAGGGTGTCTTTCAAGTGGTAGTTTATCTCTTTTTCGGCCTTGCGAGACTAACATTACGAAAAAGGACAACATTGGAGTCATCTTTAAGTTGTTTTCAGACTCTCTAAATATGAAAAACCGTCGAGTTTACCTTCTCTGGACTCATTAAACAATCATACATTGAAGGTCCCATATGGGATCAAACCCTTACTTATTCTAGTTCATTAAACAAATGAAGAAGGACTTGCCGAAGGTGAGTCATATCGAGCATGTGCTACCCTCCTCGAGCTCGTTAAATTAAAAAGAGGTACTCATATATCTGGATGGGGGGGAAGTTGAAAGAAGCAAGCCAAGCAGTTTTTGAGAACATTACCAGTAACTCTTAGAGTTTCCCTTGAACACGACACTTTGTCTTTGCGCACATATTAATCCACTGAACCTCTACACTGAACCAATCCTCTGAGTTTTTTCTTACTCCTTTGGGCCACCCGATGAAAGTCACAGTATCCACTGCATCATCGTGTTTTGGTCCATGTCATGTTTCTATTATCGTGCCTCAGTGTTCAAGTGAAGTATCTACCTCGAGAATCAGCCATCACAAATATATTGTTTCAATACCTGTGTCAGTCCTTGTTAATTTGATCTACCAATTTACATATCTATGTCAATTTCGTGTCATTGATGGGGGATACATCAAGGCCCTCCTACGACGAGTCTATTCCTGTCGACGTCAACACATTATCTGGGAACTATAATTACAAACCATTTAGTACTTTGGGACCTGCATGCTTCAATGGCAGGCCTCCTCACGTTCGACAGTGGGTTTACATCATTGACCTCTGATCAGATGATTCCACAGATGTTCGACTTCATCTCATCCATTCACATTCGTTGGAATTTACTAGAGTACCTTGGGAATCATTGACATCAATGGTGACCTCCCTCGATCTTGTTAACGGTTTACATCATTGACCAGTAATCAAGTCGTTTCTGCCATGTTCAACATCAAAAAATCTATTCGCATGGTTAGATTCGTACTACATCGGGATCGGTAAGAAGATTCTGGGTTGAGTTGTCACTCTTATATGTACCTTTCTGAGGTTTCGACGGAGGTTGATTTGAAAAATGACACATATACTGTTACATAGATCCACTTTGTATTGGTTGTGGCTATGTCTTGCCGTCTCGTAGCTCCACTATGTATTCTTTGTGGCTGCGACCAGTTCAAGTCATGCGAATATAGATCCACATTGTATCTTCAGTGGCTATATCTCTTTGTCAATATAATTATGGATCCACAGTGTATTTATGGCGGCCATACCTTGAAAGTATCTATCACTCAAGCATAGGTATGCATGCCTTGGGTTTGAATCATGTCTTAACATTTGTTTGATGGTTGTGTGCAGCTTCTGTCAAGTTCTTTGAGTATGTACCCTTGCTTGAAAGTCTGCAAAGCATTTCAGTTATCAGTTCACGTCTTCTAACTTCATACTTTGGGGGGAAATCTGTTACACATCAAAATTACCCATTATGACAATGGCCTAGTGTCGTCGTTATCAATATTACAAGTGTCACATTTTGGTCACAAGTGTCAAAAAAAGCATACTTCCATACAGTCTATGTCATGCCTATAACGACATTGCAAGGACACTTGAAACACCTCAAAAAACTGATTTGAAAGAAGAGGAATGGGGTAACAAAGTTTATAAACCTTTTGCCATTGGAAAATCCACTCAACAAACATTTTTGGCGAGGAGTGCTCCCATATACACTAACAGGAAGCACTGGTGCTTTGTGCACCCTTTTAGGGGAGCGCTATAGCGCTCTGGTGCCCCTTTTAGGGGAGTGCTACCTTTTCTGAGCGATTTTTGACCTGTTGAGGAAAATCAGGAAGAGATCCCTTCAATGTCTGAAGGCAATTGGATTTGAATCCTTGTTCAAGCCATGATCTTAGGGAAGATCCATAACTGAAGGAGGAAAATCCTCAACTTACCCCAAATATATCTCAATTGGTTGGGCCTCTCCAAGCCTATATAAGGAGGCCTTCACATGGTGAAAAGGAAGAGGAAAAGTATTGTGAAGCATCTAACTTATGATCTCATGAGGAAGATGTCATTTTGAACATCAACATTCCGTGTGTGAATTGTTTAAGCAAGGGTTTGGACAAGGAGAGCATGATGAAGCTGATGCACTCACATCTATGGTTGTAAGTATTCTTCATTGTTGTTCTCATTAATACAATCAATGCTTGGCCTATTTCTTTCAAAATTGTACTTGTTCCATATAAGTTTGTCTGCAGTAGATGGATCTATGTTTTAGCTAATCTCAGTAGAGTAGGAAGTCTTTTTTACTTTTGTTTGTCTTGTAGGACCTACTAAGGAGCTCAAGATCAAAGCTCATCCTGGACCTTGCAGGGACAAGCGATGTTCATAAGGTACATACCTTCCTGCTTCTCTTTCGTTCATCAGCTTGATTAGATCTAAAAGGAATTCAGTGTCCATGTCAAGCACTTTTTGTCTTAGAGTTAAGGGTCTAGATCTCAAGAGGAAATCTACCTGTCCGCAGGGAGATTTTCCTACAACAGAAATTGGCGACTCCACTGGGGATTAATCGAAGCTTTCAGTTTTGGTTTTCCTCACAGACCTTGTCTTACCCTTTGTTATTTTTAGACCTTGTTAACCCTGTATGTCTGATTGAATATGATGATTGGATCCTTATTCCATCACATCCATTGTGATTGACAAAGTTTGACTGAGTTTCGTTTTTTTTTTTTTGACATTTTTCTGGGTTTTAAGACACTAGCGCTCCCCTGCCTATGTTATCAGAGCAATGGCGCTCCCTGTTGGATTTGTACAGAGCATTATAACACTATGGTGCCCCTTACACCAGAGCGCTACCTTTTTCTCTGCAAAAAAAAACTTCTAGGGTTGTGTTTTCTGAAATCCAATCTTTGTTTTTACCCTTGCTCAGCTTTTTTGTGCTTCATTACATCTTTCTGTTGACCTTTGACACTCTGATTTCTGAGAAATAAGCACTTTGTTGTTCATATTTTTTTACCTTCTTCCTTATTTTGAGTTTTTCTTCTGTTGAGAACTTGGAATCAATCCACCGCTTTCTCCTCTCTTATATGACTGAGTGAAAACTGTGGTGAAGAACATCAGAAATATGTGAAACATCTCATTTGGTTCTTTGAGGTCATTTTTATTATCATCTTTCTTTTGTGTGAAATTTTTTATTTTCTTTGTTATCTTTTGTTTTCTTTTTTCTTCTTGCTTAAATCATAGCAAGAGGGTGTGTTTTTTGTGCGAAATCTGCTTATGCTTTTTCGAATCTCCTTGATCTAAATGGTTAGTTGGTAGGAGAAGTTTTGCATTGAATTAATCATCATTTGCATACAAACAACAAAGATACATCTTAGTGATTGGTTTGCATATTAGAAGGCATTTCTGAAATGTTTTAGCACTACATTGGATTTGATTGAGAACAAATTGATTGAGGACATTCCATATTAGTGTTTGATAGTGAAAACAACTTTTTCTCTTTCCCTTAAATAGGCATTCATTGAAAAGAAACGATTTCTTATCATCTTTTATGAATTTTTTGGGAATTGAGTCATCGTTCCATCAGTTTCACTTTCACACACCCTTTGGGTAAAGAACAACTGTAAAATGAACGCTAATTAAAAAATTATCTAGAATATTTTTTATTTTTAGGATCTTCCACCAACATTAGACTAGGATTAGCACTTTGGATGAGGCTGTGAGTACAACTCTCCAAAGTTTTCAAAACAAACATTAGCATCTTGAGCTAGGGAGAGTCAAATCCAATTGTCGTATAGGTTTTCTGGGATCCCCCTCTCACACAAGGGTTACGCATGAGGTCGCATTCGGGCGAATTATGGAGATTATCCTTCTGTGGTTCAACTATTTATAGTGGTTGGATCCTATAATGGGGGTCACTTGAAGGTATACCCACGATTATGTGTGGGAGCCTCTCAGGTTGATTTCGAACTTGTTATCCTGCCCATACATTTGGACTAGACTATCAACTGTACCCGCCCAGGGGCTGACTACGAGTTGGTGTCTTTAGTTTCCATATTCTTTAGGTACTTACACAAGGTGACAGTGAAAGGAAGTCTCACTGTACCTAGAACAAACATTAGTGAAACTCACTCCGGTTGTTTGGAGGGTAAATCCACAATTACTGTGTGGAAGATTGCACCAAGATGAAAGTCTGTTAAGAAGGTCACCACTGTAACTATTCCACCATATCCTAGCCCCTTCTTGACTTGATCACGCGACGTTGGATTTCATCACCAACTAGTACGATCATCGAGAGAAGTTTTGTTTGCTTGGTTGATTCCTAAATTTTATTAGCATATGTTGTTTCTTTTTGTTAGTTGGCCCTAGATTTTCAATGTGTTCTATTATTCTCCAAAATTGATCCTGTAGACGATAAAGGTCTTCATCGATCATGTAGGATGCAAGGGATTCCTCCGGAAGGATATCAACCCTTACCTCCTAACCCTCCAGAAGACAAATACTGTGGAGAGGTAGAAAATCAATCTGACACTGGAAGTGTTATTGCTCCTCCGTTAGATAACTCAGAAGGTGGTTTGGTTACGATTTAAAATCCCACTCGTCACAACTACATATGTGTCTATAACCCCACTCGAACCACTTTTGCTTCATTTAGACTCCCTTGGGAATGTCATACACGAAGAGGTCCCACGATTACCATAGAGAAATTTTACCGAAACATATATGGGATCCACATAACCAACCTTTGGTGATGAGTATAGGACTCCTATTCATCCTAGCACCGCAGTAGATAAAAATCCCACACCTGCTCATTATGTATGGAGGACTTCATCGGGACGCGATCTCTATGAGCATTTCCAATCCTTTCAACAACCCTTTCAGCCTCATGACCCTCCTGGTAAAACGGGACCATCCGGTCAAACCATGAATCACCCAGTCGATCAGGTCATTAACCCTACTATTACATCAACACAAGTCCATCCTAATGCTGGACTCATCTCCTCTACTCATATCCAAGGCACTTCAAACCCTACCCCCATTTTTACAATCTTTTACTCTACAGCTCCACATGTTCCACACGATCCTGCTAGTACATCTTTTCACCCAGAATGCAGACCCCTGCCAGCCAAACACAACTGGTTGGAGGGAAACCACCATCTAAATAACCTTTCCCTCCTGGAGGACTACCATTCTATGGCAGGCCTACCCCTCCCGGGGGACAGCCTCCTTTTCATGCTCCTCCTCGAGGGAAACCTCTGTTTTCCAGTCATACCCCTGTCATTAATCCACTGATGGCAAGAGGGAAACCTTCGTTTGCTGGAAACAATTCACAATCTTGGGGAGTATATTCAGGAGGAACTTTTATTCAACCCCACTTTGGGGTGCACTCATATCATAACCCACTAGGAGGAGTATCAAATCATGTTCCTTTCGGAACATCTTACGGACAACCTTATCCGGGCGGCGTCCCAAACACCACCTGGAGTTCTCCGAGACAACAGCCTTATCCTCCTCATGGGTCTAATGTGTATCCGCCTACGGGATCTACTCCTTACCATCCTCAAGGGAAAAATGTTTATCCTCCTTACGGGCAAGAAAATCACCCGACCTATAATGCTCAAAACCCACCAGGTTATGCAAATGTTTCTCATCCATCATCGAATCCTACTTATCCTAGCCAACAACAACCATATGTTGGAGGACCTACTAGTTACAACTATCCACCTAACCCAGTTTATGGTCCTACTGGTGTTCCTATGCCACACCAGTATCATCCACAAATTAACCGACAGCTACCTTTCCTTGCGACTCTAGATCTCCCAGACTTGTCTCGGTTAACTAATGATCCTATTTTTCATTCACCGGTTTGGCCAGTCATTCCAGCTAAAATTCCTTTTGATATTCCGAAAATTGACAGAAAATCTAGCGAAGATCCACACAACCATGTGATGACTTTCCATTTTTGGTGTTCATCAAACTCCCTCATGGATGATTCTGTACGTTTGCGTCTTTTCCAGTGAACACTTATAGGCTCGGCAACAAAGTGGTATATTGAACTACCACTTGCTTCTTTTCATAATTTCAATTCCCTTGCCATGTCTTTCCTCACACACTTTCAACAACCTATTCGCTACGAGATGGGTATTGAACTCTTGAACTCCCTTCATCAAACTGACTCTGTGCATATCTCTGACCATATTCATGAGTGGAGACGACGATGAAGGCTGATCAGGGTAATCATTCCTGACATATTATTGGCGGAATGGTTTACTAAATCACTTTTACCCCCGATCGCTCGCGATGTCAATATGGGTGGCACAGTCACCGAGGAAGAAGCCATTGCTCAGGCTCAGTACTTAGATTTGGTTTATTCTCAATCTGGTACTTTGTATGATTTTCTTCCGAGTGTTTCTCGAGCTAATACCGATCCATCTAAGATGTCATCCTCATCTCATGCAGATGGTGTTATCAGTTCCGTCAAAACTCAATCTACTTCCCAATCGACCACACTCTCCTCTACCTCCCCCCAAACTCAGATCTCTGAGGTGAATGCAGTTCAATCTACCCCTTCACAAAAATCCGGAGGTAAGAAGAAGACAAAGAATAAATCAAACAATACCAATAACAATGAACAACCAAAAAATCAATCTCAAACACCTGCTACCGAAAAGCAACCACAACGGAAACTGAAATTCCCGTGTATCATTTGTGGTGACGATCACTACACTTGAGACTATCCACATCGCAATGAAGTGGCCAAAATTTTCTGAGGAAATTCACAACCTGATGTGCTTACTCAGCCTTTTCCACATCAGCAATCCATGGTTGCTCAAACCCCCTCTCCTGGGGGAAGTTATAGCCATCCTCATGATGAGGCATCGACGAGTGCACATATTTATATGTTTAATGGGATTAATTTGAACACTCTCTCTAAGACATACGACACACCAGGTAACCCTAACAAAGGAAAATACACTAACGGTACCAGTACTTTACCGGATCCATCACCATCCTCCGTTAGTCTTCAATCGGTTACTCCTCCATCTGGACCACTTCAGATGGATAAACCTGTGTTTGACTCTATCTTACGCCCTCCTAAGAGCACTATCCACAAAGCTACCTTTAATCCTAGTTCACGTGCCGCCCATAACTACAACATTGTTGAATATTTGGCTCAAGCACCATGTGATATGTCTGCGTTAGAAGTTCTACAGCACTGCCCTAGTCAACGTAGAACACTCTTGGTTTCTATTGGCATTGTTGATCCTGAGACGTCCAACAATATCATGTTTAACCTGGAAAATTATGCGCCTCGACTCTCCCACCAACTTGATTTTCAAGTTGATGTTGTTGTTTAATATCAACAAATCCACCGAACTATTCTGGATGAGGGAGCCTCAACTTGTGTCATGTCTTTATCATGTTGGAAAGGTTTTAAATCACCCACACTCAACAAATCCCCAACTATGTTACGCGCCTTCGATGGGCGAGGTCTTCATCCCCATGGGCTTTTACAATCCCTGCTCATTCAATTGGGTGGAAAAATTATTACTATTGATGTCGAGGTGGTTGATGCTCCCCTTGATTACAAATTGTTACTTGGAAGAAGTTGGGTTTATGCTATGACTGTCATTGCCTCATCGGTCTTTTGATATGTACAATTTCATCATCAGGGAAAAATTGTCACTGTCGATCAGTTGGATTTCTGCATGATCGATGCTCGCGCTCCTAGTACCAACAATATTCCTTTCTTGGGAGACCACAAGATCACGTATGATTATGTTGGTGTTGGATTACTGAAAGATTCTAGCCTCATGGGTACCTTCCCTACACCACTTCCACCGACTACACATCATATTTCCCAATGCCACTGTCGATATGATTTCGACCGCAACTTATCAATCTTTGGAATCATCTGACCCTTGGATTGTACCTAGTCCATTGGAATTCGATGCACTAGGTGACACCATGCCACTTAGTTCAGCTGAAACATCTTACATTTCTATCCAATATTCTTCTCCCTCTTTGGATGACCACAATCTATTGGCACCCGACAATCACTCGTTGCCACCACAGTTAAATTCCTTATCGTCTGCGATCGAATACATTTCCCCGATTTTTCCTTCTATTGAATCTATTCTGGAAATGCTTTTCATTGACAATTTACCTCGGGATAATAACCATCATTGATCCTCTTTTCTTCCCCCTCGCGAAGAAATTCAGGCAGATATACAGTCTATCTCCCCTCTTGATGTCGATTTTCTATCATCTCCCATGCCTTCGACTTCCGATGATTTGGATCCGGTAGTTGACATGGTGATTTCTTCGGTAGGGCTATTGGAGCTTGATCTCCTTACCCCTGTCGCGGCCCTCAACATGTGTTCCTTCCAAAGTGATTATCTTCCATCCAACGAAGATCTCTTAGAGGCCATGAACGATTTTTGTCCCTTGACATGGTATCCTTCCAGAGCGTTATTCTCTTGGAAACCATGATTAAGCAAAAGCTATGAGAATAGTTTTATTCTATGTGGCGAGCTCGTTAACAAATGAAATAGAGGTTATGAGCATAGTTTCTCTTCTCTGTATCAAGCTCGATAAAAAATGAAACAAAGGCTTTGAGCATAGTTTTCCTCTCTGTAGCAAGCTCAATAAAAAATCAAACAACAATCTGGGGATCGAACCCAAAACCCTAAGCATAGTTATTTTCCTGTGTCAAGCTCGTTAAAAAATGAAATAGTCACCTCTCTTGAACCTTCTTTTCATTCACCCTTCTCCTTTTTCTCATCTAGTAGAGAAATTGGTGACAACCTCAAAGTCGGTGAATGAATTAAATCTTGGAGGGCATGTCTCCATATTTTGATAATCATTCTAGAGTTAAGCCACTATCTTTCAAGCTGGGGGCATACCGAGCTTAGCCTTTTTTCTTTCTCGTGCTCGTACATACAAGAGAATGCATCCGGGTAAACTTTTATCTCTTTTTCGGACCTGTATGGATACATGAAAAAGGAACCCCCTGGAGTCGTCTTTAAGGTCTTTTCAAACTCTCTAAACATGAAAATATTGTCGAGTGATCTTGCTTCCTTTCACACTCGTTAAAAGGTTTGAAAGGGCATCTTTTGAGTGGTAGTTTATCTCTTTTTCAGCCTCACGAGACTAACATTATGAAAAAGAACAACATTGGAGTCGTCTTAAAGTTGTTTTCAGACTCTCTAAATATGAAAAACCACCGAGTTTACCTTCTCTAGACTCGCTAAACAATCATACATTGAAGGGCCCATATGGGATCAAACCCTTACTTCTTCCAGATCGTTAAACAAAGGAAGGAGGACTTACTGAAGGTGAGTTATATCGAGCATGTGTTACCGTCCTCGAGCTCGTTAAATTAAAAAGAGGTACTCATGTATCTGGATGGGGGAAAAATTGAAAGAAGAAAGCCAAGCAGTTTTTGAGAACATTACCAGTAACTCTTAGAGTTTCCCTTGAACACAGCCCTTTGTCTTTGCGCACATATTAATCCGCTGAACCTCTGCACTGAACCAATCCTCTGATCTTTTTCTTACTCCTTTGGGTCACCTGACGAAAGTCACAGTATCCACTGCATCATCATGTTTTGGTCCATGTCATGTTTCTATTGTTGTGCCTCAGTGTTCAAGGGAAGTATCTGCCTCGAGAGTCAGCCATCACAAATATCTTGTTTCAATACCCATGTCAGTCCATGTTCATTTGATCTACCAATTTACATCTTTGTGTCAATTTTGTGTCATTGATGGGGGATACATCAAGGCCTTCTTGCGACGAGTCTATTCTTGTTGAATTCAACACATTATCTGGGAACTAGACTTAGAAACCAGTTAGTACTTTGGGACCTGCATGCCTCAATGGTAGGCCTCCTCAAGTTCGACAGTGGGTTTACATAATTGACCTCTAATCGGATGATTCCACGGATGTTCGACTTCATCTCATCCATTCACATTTGTTGGAATGTACTAGAGTACCTTGGGAATCATTGACATCAATGGTGACCTCCCTCGCCCTTGTTAACAAATTACATCATTGACTGGTAATCAAGTGGTTTCTGCCATATTTGACATTAAAACATCTATTTGCATGGTTAGATTCGTACTACATCGGGATCGGTAAGAAGACCCTGGGTTGAGTCGTCACTCTTATGTTTACTTTCCCCAGGTTGCGACGAAGGTTTATTTGAACAATGACACATATACTATTACATAGATCCACTTTGAATTGGTCGTGGCTATGTCTTGTCGTCTCATAGCTCCACTATGTATTCTTCGTGGCTATGACCAGTTCAAGTCATACGAATATAGATCCACATTGTATCTTCGGTGGCTATATCTCTTTGTCAATATAATTATGGATCCGCAGTGTATTTATGGCGGCCATACCTTGAAAGTATCTATCACTTAAGCATAGGTATGCCTGCCTTGGGTTTGAATCTTGTCTTAACATTTATTTGATGGTTGTGTGTAGCTTCTGTCAAGTTCTCTGAGTCTGTACCCTTGCTTGAAAGTTTGCAAATTATTTCAGTTATTAGTTCCCGTCTTCTAACTTCATACTTTGGGGGACAATCTGTTACACATCAAAATTACTCATTATGACAATGGCCTAGTGTCGTCATTATCAATATTACAAGTGTCGCATTTTGGTCACAAGTTTCAGAAAAATCATACTGCCATACAGTCTATGTCTTTCCTATAATGACATCGGAAGGACACTTGAAACACCTCAAACAACTGATTTGGAAGAAGAGGAATGGGGTAACAAAGTTTATAAACCTTTTGCCACTAGAAAATCCACTCAAAAGACATTTTTGGAGAGGAGTTCTCCCCTATACACTAACAGGAAGCATTGGTGCATTGTGCACCCTTATAGGGTAGTGCTATAGCTCTCTGGTGCCCCTTTTGGGGGAGCACTGCCTTTTCTGAGTGAGTTTTGACTTGTCGAGGAAAATCAGGAAGAGATCCCTTCAATCTCTGAAGGTATTTGGATTCAAATCCTTGGTCAAGCCATGATCTTAGGTAAGATCCATAACTAAAGGAGGAGAATCCTCAACTTACCCCAAAGATATCTCAAGTGGTTGGGCCTCTCCAAGCCTATATAAGGAGGCCTTCTCATGGTGAAAAGGAAGAGGAAAAGTATTGTGAAGCATCTAAATTATGATATCAGGAGGAAGATGTCATTTGGAACATCAACATTCCATGTGTGGACTGTTTAAGCAAGGGTTTGGACAAGGAGAGCTTGATGAAGCTGTTGCACTCACATCTATGGTAGTAAGTATTCTTCATTGTTGTTCTCATTAATACAATCAATGCTTGGCCTGTTTCTTTCAAACTTGTACTTGTTCCATATAAGTTTGTCTGCAGTAGATGGATCAATGTTTTAGCTAATATCAGTAGAGTAGGAAGTTATTTGTACTTTTTTTTGTTTTGCAGGACCTACTAAGGAGCTCAAGATCAAAGCTCATCCTGGACCTTGCAGGGACAAACGATGTTCATAAGGTACATACCTTCCTCCTTCTCTTTCGTTCATCAGCTTGATTAGATCTAAAAGGCAGTCAATGTCCATGCTAAACACCTTCTGTCTTAGAGTTAAGGGTCTAGCTCTCAAGAGGAAATCTACTTGTCCGCAGGGAGATTTTCCTACAATAGGTCCCCTTGTGTCTGTTAACGATATTCATCAATGATCGTAATAAAATGGCTTCTACCATGCCTGACATTCACTCATTTATTCGCATTATGCAAATTTATATAATCAATGGGGTTGTATTGAAGACCTTGAGTTTTCAATCATTCACCATCTATGCTACCCTTCCCAAGACACACTATTTGATCAAAATCTGGACCAGGGGTCAAAATTTAGCTCAAAAATCAACGTTCTCAGAATTGCCTCAAAACAAACGAAAGCGTAGCCCTCATCGTCACGAACCCAACGCAACTCGTTTGGGTTCAAACGGACGTCGAGAGCAAGAGATATCGCGATCTATTTGAATCACCAAACAGGTAAAAAAAAGGGATGTTGACTGTGCAGTCCATACAATCCGTACAGATGCTAACATGGCATGACCGTACGCTGATGTGGTAGAGGTCGTACGTCCAAGTGGCAGTTGGTGATGTGGCATTTCGTTATTGGCATATGTGGTCGAATCATGTTTCCACACATGGCATTTATTGGGCAAATGGTGTGGTGCCACGTGGCCCTAGTCATGGGCTGCCACGTGGCACCGTTGTATTGGTTGATTGTTCAAAATTTTGTGGAGTCCACTGGACTCGAACCTTGGACCTCCACCATCGAGCGCTTTGGCAATGGTCACCCGACCGACCCGCCATTCTATGTTCCTTGTCATATATATGGGATTATATTTATTTCAATTTGATTTATTGTAGGGTTGGCGTGGGGGTCCGGGATGGGGCTAAGCCCCAGCCCCCGGTCTCACAACCTTTAATCATATGACCCTACACGAGCGCTCGCGAATTTTGAATTTGGATTTTTCAATTGGAGTTCAGCCTATGGTTTTGGGCGCCACAA
Source organism: Picea engelmannii (assembly GCA_009831015.1). Classification (NCBI taxonomy): domain Eukaryota; kingdom Viridiplantae; phylum Streptophyta; class Pinopsida; order Pinales; family Pinaceae; genus Picea; species Picea engelmannii. Next base: position 257,575 of record ML802414.1, read on the forward strand.
CATATGACCATAATGTTTGTGCGCGGGAGTTTGGTTTTTCAAACGGTTTAAAATGCGCCCGACAAGTGGCATGTAATCGTTGGTTAAACAAAACTCAACCCTTTTTGTTTGAGAGCGTGGTCGTATGGAGGACCCTTGTGACCGTGGCCTTGGCGGTTAGGGGCTGGGCGTGCCCATAACCGTCCTATAGTTTGGAAAATTTTGCGGTTGTGCGCGTGTGCTGGGTTTAAGCACGCATTTTGGAGCATGTTCTGGGTTGAACGTACAGGAGATGTGTTTTGGCGAACCAGAGACAGCAAGCTTGAAGGAAGAGAATGGCAGGAGGCCTATCTTCTTCATTTTTTGGCCGAATGAGGTGCCGTAAAAGCCTAGCTAGGGGTTTTTGGACGTTCTGAATCCATTGGAACTATTTTCACAGCCATTGGAAGACTTATTTTGTAGGTTTTTAACCATTGAAGTTTCAGCAAGCTCCAGGGAGCTTGAATCCCTCATTGTTTGAGGTCTTGCTCAGATGAGCCCATGTTTGTTTTCTGTGATTGAATAATCATTTTTGGCTAATTATTATGCTATGAACATTTTGGGATAGGTTTCAGATCCATTTGAGGAACTTTACAGGTGTTTTTTCCAAAGAGAAGCTCAGGGAAGCTTAAGGCCACATGTAGAAGAGGTCATGCCCGGATGAGCCATGATCCGTTTTCAGAGTTTTATTAGTAATTTTTGGGGGTTTTATGTGTTCTGATCCCAATGGTACAGTCAGAATTTCCATTGGAGTTGAGCAACAACTTGTAAAAGAAATTTTGACAAATTAATCCCAAGGAGCCAAGTCCATTGATGGAGGCTCAAGGAGATGTAGCCCGTAGAGGGGTGAACTCCTTTATCATGTTGTGAGTGTTGTGAGTGTTTGTTGTTTATTATTTGCTGCAAGTTATTTTTGTTGTTGTATTTATGAAAACAACATATTTAATCTTGCAAAGACCTCACACATAACCATTTAAAAGAAGCATGAACTTAACACATAATTTATCTTGCATATTTTAACACATGAAGCAAGGTCCTGTAAAGTTTTATTTTCATGAAGTAGAGGGTGCTTGCATAGCATAACAAGTCAGCCTTCTATTTTCAGATCAGGTGGTATCAGATAATAGTTTGTTTTTCTCATGTGTTTGCCATTGATAGCTTGAGATTTAGCTGTTGGTATTTGTGCAAGTTTTGTGTTGAAGTTTGATATCTTGCAAGGATGGAGGAAGCTTCAAACATTGGCAGTTCTCATACATCTTCATTATCTAAGTTCTTTGACAAAGATATGTTGAAGGAAATTCTAACCATGAGAGATGTGATGAAAGAGATGTGTGAAGATAGAAAGGAGAGCATTTCCCTTGAAGAGCAGTTGATGGCCATGAAGAAGGAGAAAGACCAGTTTCTTGAAAAGTTGCATGAGATGGAGATTCAACTCCATGAGGCAAAGGAAACCCTTACCAAGTACATGCATGAACATAAGGTATGTAATGTTATTTTATCTTCAAATTCCTCTCAAGATGAATTCTTTGGTGTTTTTGAAAATCACACAAGAGGAATAGGGTCCAAGTTATTGTTAAAAATGGGCTATGAAGGTAAAGGGTTAGGCAAGCATGCACAAGGCACTGTTGAGCCTATTGTTGTTGAAGAGAGACCCAAGTATTGTGGTCTTGGATATGAAAAAAGAGATGGAGCAAATTCCAAAGTTAAGGAGACAAGGGAAAAAGTTCCAAGAAAAAATTGTGTTTCAAGTTCACCTCCTCAAGAAGGCTATAAAGGTGAAAGTTCAAGAACTTTTGTTGAAAGTTCAATCCCTCCAGCATGCAAGGCTTGTGTTCAAGATGAATGCAAATGTGTGAAATAAAAGAGTTGTGACAACGATGAAGACAAGAACACTATTGTTGGTCTTCAAAGGAGAGCTTGTAACTCTTCAAATTCACCTCCTCAAAGAGGCGATAAAGGTGAATGTTCAAGGTATAATTCTGCTTATCATTCAATTGCTTTTGATTATGTTAAGCATGATAAATTTGTATGTAAAAATGGAAGAAAAAGTTCATGTACATATTGTGGTTTATATAACCATCATGTTTCAAAATGATGGAAAAGATTAACCTCTTTCAGGAAACTTTATAAGCAAAGACAACGTGAAAAGAAGATGCAAAAGATTTGCACTCATTGTCAGAAGCGGGGTCATCTCATTGACCAATGTTGGACATTGCATCCAACCACTCATCCATAGCACAAGAAGCAGATGGGTAAAGAGATTGGCAAGAATGGAAGAGGAGATTCCATCATTGATGTGAGTCAAGATGATTCACAAGAGGACGATTTTCAGCAGAAAAAGTCATCGTTGAGTTTGCTTGGTAAGAAATGGTTGGATTTCTTGAGAAAGTAAGGCTTGCATTTTATGTTGTAAATGCACTTTTCAGCCTTATGTGTGCATTTATGTTGAAAGCATGACAAATTGCAGCAGTTGATCATAACTTGTATGATGCAAGTTTGCATGTGAATGCAATTCGTGTGAAGGCATTCTTGTTGTTGCACAACTTCGCCAGGAGGATGCAAAAGATGGATATGATGTTCACTTGTTGCAACCATTTATCTTTTTCATATTCAGCTCTTATGTACCCACATGTTTTGGGTTTATGTACTTATGTTTGTATTGGAAGGAGAGTTGAAGAGTCATGCACATGCATTTGTTTTTGTGTATGTATAAGCAGTGAACCTGGTGATGGTTCATCATGAATGATTCATGATTGTAACATGATTGTGTATCATGTTTGTCGACTTGTCATTTTAGAAGGTTGATATGTTTCAAATGAGTCTCGAATGGTGTTGATGATTGTCTGACAACTATGTTGTGTCGATCATGTTTTTCGACTTGTGTTTAGTCGATGGTGTTTGTTGGCTTGAAAGTTGATTTTGAGTACACCAAGATGCAGGAAAACGCCATGTGCTTTGATGAAGTACAGGATGTGACAGTTTGTTTGAAGAGAAAAAAACTTTGTTGGCATCATTTTCAGTCTTGTATAAATTTGTTTTCAAGATTGATAGTTTTCTTGGCTTGTGACAAGATGTCGCAGGAAATTTTTTGCAGCCATTGGAGAGCGGATTGTGTTGACGCCAAAGCGTTCACAAGAGGGACTTGATTCTCAGTGGGAAGGTTGGTAGTATTCCAAGCACAAAGAGAATAGTGGGTCAGCAGCAGCCAGAGAACAATGGTTGAGGGACATAGCCAGTTGCAATGCAAGGCATGTCAAGGTATCTAGGTGATTGTCAAAACAACTTTTCAAGTAGAATCAGTTGATAGAACTTGAAAGTAGAAGAGTATTGAATCTCAAACAGATAATCATAAGCTTTTGTGGGTCCAAAAGCCTTTCAGTGGGAAGGCGTGATCAAAATTTGGACCAAGGGTCAAAATTTAGCTCAAAATCAACGTTCTCGGAATTGCCTCAATACGAACAAGAGCATAACCCTCATCGTCACGAACCCAACACAACTCATTTGGGTTCAAATGGATGTTGGGAGCGAGAGATATCGCGGTCTATTCGAATCGCCAAACAGGTAAAAAAAAGGGATGCTGACTGTGCAGTCCTTACAGTCCGTACGGATGCTGACGTGGCATGACCGTACGCTGACGTGGGAGAGGTCGTATGTCCAGGTGCCAGTTGGTGACGTGGCATTCTGTTATTGGCATATGTGGTCGAATCATGTTTCGACATGTGGCATTTATTGGGCAAATGGTGTGGTGCCATGTGGCCTAGTCATGGGCTGCCACCTGGCACCGTTGTATTGGTTGATTGTTCAAAATTTTATGGAGTCCACCGGACTCGAACCCTGGACCTCCACCATCGAGCGATTTGGCAATGGTCGCCCGACCGGTGCGCTATTCTATGTTCCTTGTCATATATATGGGATTATATTTATTTCAATTTGATTTATTGTATGGTTGGCGCGGGGGTCTGGGCTAGGGCTAAGCCCCAGCCCCCGGTCGCACAACCTTTAATCGTATGACCCTACATGAGCGCTCGTGAATTTTGAATTCGGATTTTTCGATTGGAGTTCAGCCTATGGTTTCAGGAACCACAACATATGACCATAATGTTTGTGCACGGGAGTTTGGTTTGTCAACCGATTTAAAACACGCCCGACAAGTGGCATGTAATCGTTGGTTAAAAAAAACTCAACCCTTTTTGTTTGAGAGCGCGGTCGTATGGAGGACCCTTGTGACCGTGGCCTTGGCGGTTAGAGGTTGGGCGCGCCCATAACCGTCCTACAGTTTGGACATTTTTGTGGTTGTGCACGTGTGTTGGGTTTAAGCACGCATTTTGGAGCGTGTTCTGGGTTGAACGTATAGGAGGTGCGTTTTGGCGAACCAGAGACAACAAGCTTGAAGGAAGAGAATGGCAGGAGGCCTATCTTCTTCATTTTTTGGCCGAATGAGGTGTTGTAAAATCCCAGCTAGGGGTTTTTGTACATTTTGAATCCATTGGTACTGTTTTCACAGCCATTTGAAGACTTCTTTTGCAATTTTTTAACCATTGAAGTTTCAGCAAGCTCCAGGGAGCTTGAAGCCCTCATTGTTTGAGGTCTTGCTCAGATGAGCCTATGTTTGTTTTCTGTGATTGAATAATCATTTTTGGCTAATTATTATGCTATAAACATTTTGGGATAGGTTTCAGATCCATTTGAGGAATTTTACAGGTTTTTTTGCCAAAGAGAATCTCAGGGAAGCTTAAGGCCACATGTAGAAGAGGTCATGCCCAGATGAGCCATGATCCGTTTTCAGAGTTTTATTAGTCATTTTGGGGGTTTTTATGTGTTCGGATCCAAATAATACAGTAAAAATTTCCATTGGAGTTGAGCAACGTCTTGTAAAAGAACTTTTGACAAATTAATCCCAGAGAGGCAAGTCCATTGATGGAGGCTCAAGGAGATGTAGCCCGGAGAGGGGTGAACTCCTTTATCATGTTGTTCTTGTTGTAAGTGTTTGCTGGTTATTATTTGCTGCAAGTTATTTTTGCTATTGTATTTATGAAAACAACATATTTAATCTTGCAAAGACCTCACACATAACCATTTAAAAGAAGCGTGAACTTAACACATAATTTATCTTGCATATTTTAACACATGAAGCAAGGTCCTGTAAAGTTTTATTTTCATGAAGTAGAGGGTGCTTGCATAGCATAACAAGTCAACCTTCTATTTTCAGATCACTATTATATCACTATTGAATAAGTACTTTGAAAACCACATTGCCACTCTCATTTGTGATAAATGTCTTCCTAATGTATACTATGACATAGACCCACATTGTACTTGTTCATGGCTATGATCTATTAAATGACATGGATTCATTGTGTACTTTTTCATGGCCATGGTATTTCATATCATTTCATGGATCCACAGTGTATTGTGTTGGTGGCCATGCTTTTTCATACATCTGAGCATGGGTATGCCTACCATATATATATATATATATATATATATATATATATATATATATATATGATTGGTTGATGTTTGTCTGCAAGTACTTCATGGTTCCTTGATCGACGAGCTCCTTCCTTAAGCCACTTGTTTCCATGTCTTTTAGTAATGTATTTCGAAAATCATTTCCTCATCTAGCCTCACACATTATGGGGCATATGTTACACTTATATTTAATTCTCTAGACCTTGAAGAGAAGGAAATGATGTATTAAAGCTAAAATCACAAATTGTACCAAGTAATTTTCTTGTAAAATTCCATAGTTAAGCCTAGTTGTGCTTTCCCCTAGAAGAAGAGCAATCAACCACAACTTCCTTATAGATTAGCTACAATCGGTTGTGGGTTTCCCATACAAGAACCACGGCCACACCTTAGATCTTATATAACTAAAGAGTTATGAGGAGATAAATGAGAGATGGGTTGGCCATGATGCCTTATTTAGCATGGAACTTGTGCATGATTTTTTTTTACATATTTCACATGCTATGAACCTATCTCCAAGATCCTATAATTTTCTATAAGAAGAAGCCAAATCTAGGGGGACAGATAGGAAGGATTGAAAAGTCTAAGAATCCTCACACTGGTGAAATTGAGTGAGATTCGTTTCTCATTATCTTGTTGTCATTGTTGGGTGTTGTGTTGGATCATGTTTTCATTGATGTCAAAGGAACAATGTCTTGTCAAAGTATATTGATGTAGTGATTGATGGATTATGTATTGACCTTAATTGATGGATCATGTATTGACCTTGATGTCAATGGATTGATTTCAAGAGGAGTCATAGTCATATGCATAGATGAAGATGGATGAATGAGTTTTAGTTGGATTGATGTAAAGATGACTCATTATTGTCTTGTCATGGTTGTACAAATGGATGAACTCCAAAGTGACCCCCTTATGGTGAAATCCCTCATGGGAGGACGCTTTGCGGTGAAATCCAAATTGGTCCCCTTATGGTGAAATCCCTCATGGGAAGACGCTTTGTGGTTGAGTTATCCTAGTAGTATGGTTAGAGAACCCATGATTAATTATAGAATAATGAGATGAATATCAGTTAATTTGTCAGTGAAGCTATCCTAGATGGGTAGTGCTTGTCAAGCCATTTCTGGTGGTATGTGGAACGTCACATAAATCCTCACGGTTTGAGAGTTATGGCCTTACGAAGTTAGAGGACCCTCATATGTTGGCTTGAAGCCCCAAAAGGTCAAAGAAGTCAAATTTCTTGCAAAGAAGAAATTATATAAATAATAAAGTGAAGTGACAAAGTCAAGGAGGATTATTTAAATAATAAAGTGACAAAGTCAAAGAGGATTATTTAACTATTAAAGTGAAGTGACAAAATCAAAGAGGATTATTTAAATAATAAAGTGAAGTGACAAAGTCAATGAGGATTATTTAAATAATAAAGTAAATGGAGAACTTTCTAATTATGGAAAGTGGTTATATGAAGGTTAACCCTAAAATGAAAAAAATTGGTTAAGTGGTCAAGTGGCTATTGGATACATGGACAAGTGGAAAATTGGACAAAGTTGGACATAGGTGACTATGTGGACAAAGTGGCCTAGAAGATGATTCTAAGGAAGCTACTTGGAGAGTATAAATAAGAAGCAAGGATCTCTTGTGAAAATCATCTCTTGAGCATATCTTGAAGATCTATTCTGAGAGAGATATTGACTGGAGGATTTCATGGATGCATCAAAGTTTCTGTAAGTCTGAGATCATGACGGCAAAAGTTTTGAAAGTTCAGAAACCCTAGTTTCTGAAGGAGTACGCGAGAAGCAATGGGACAGAGCACGTGCACATGCGGGATGAAGTAAGGCAGAGCGTGTACAATTGGATGAATTCATGGAGAATTGAGTGTGAGTTGATGACAGGTTCTTGAAGTTTGAAGCAAGTTCCAGATCTGCATTCTATGGGCTCAGATCTGCCATAGAAACTCTAGTATGGTTACATATTTATCTTGATGGATACTCTTGCTTATTTTATGGTGAATGCTTAAGGTATTCTTGGTATGTATGTTGTGATATGGTTATGTTGGTTGATTGATAGAGTCAGAAGAACTCTTATGGTTCAGTACTGATATGATTTCCATAGTATATTGGTTGCTTATACATGATTAAGTAGAATTCATATTGTATGGTTGAGGAGCATAAGTAAGTTGTGGGAGAGCATAGATGTGTTTTGATTGGTTATGGTTCACATTGGACAATGAAAGATAGAAGTAGATGTGACTAAAGGATGCAAAGGATCTGAGTTTTTCATAGAGATTAAACCCTAATTACTCAGAAGGCATACACAAGTTGTAGTACATACTCGTTGCATACATACGCGAGTTGTACTACTGGTAGGGCGCGTACATACGCGTTCTTCACTACTGACAGGTCGCATACCTGTTGATAGATTGGTATATGTTGAGGATTGATTCCTCTTCTCAGTTGGTGCTGAGTTGTGTAAGATGAGTCTTGCATTGTAGAGATGGTGCTCTTGTGGAGTTGTAACTCTATTCAGTTGTTGTTGATAACCCAAGGATTGTAGTCTGTAATAAAAAGAAAATTGTACATACATCTTGTGTTCTTTATGTTCCTTATGGTGATGACTTATTGATGATATGTGTTGATGGTACATGTTGTTGATTTATGTTCACATTTAACCGGTTATAAATGACAACAATAAATAATGAGTAAATAATGATTGCTAACTAAGGAGTTTTTGTGAAGGGGAAATTTTAAAAATACCCCTACACTGATTCACCCCCCCTCTCAGTGTGTTCGATGTGTCCAACAGTTTGTATCAGAGAAGGCCTTCACTATAAGCCTTAACAAGCTTGGAGGATATCCATGGACACACAAATGGATGATGAAGTTCCAATCCTTAATGAGGAAAATTATTCTACATGGAGAATAGAAATGAAAGTGCATTTGAAGGAAATAGGAGCGGGTGTTTGGAAAACATCTATTGGTGGATCAGTTCCTTTGAAGAAAAAGTCTAAGTTTGCAGCTCAAAGGAAAGAAAATAAGAATGATGAATTGGCTCTCAAGACCATTCTTAGTGGACTCACAAGTTCTATCAAAGAGAGCATGGTACAATGCACTTCCGCCAAGGATCTATGGCCAAAGCTAGAGAAGACATACCAAAGCAAAAAGGAAGACCTTGAAGACAATTCCATCAAGATCAATGAAGGTAAAGAATCTCCAAAATCCTATGATTGCAATGATTCTAAATGTGATGATGTTGGAAAAATGGAATACCTTTAGGACAATTCCATCAAGATCAATGAAGGTAAAGAATCTCCAAAAAACCCTAATTGCAATATTTCAAAAAGTGATGATGTTGAATATTTCTCTACAAGTGAAGAAGAAAATCTAGAAATAGTTTGTGTAGAGTTAGATGATAGTTATCCCATGGAAAAATTATAAGAAGAATTATCAGAGCTTAAAAGGAAAGTTGAATGGGGTCTATTTGAATACAATTATGTCCATTGTTACATAGAATATAGGTATCTTTCTAAGAACACTAAAAAATTTCTTAAAAAGAATCAAAGGCATACCTTGAATTGAAAGGAAATGCTCAAGGAACAAGAAGAAAGTAAAAAGACTCAATTAGAAGAAAAGGAAGAAGAGATCAAAAGATTAAAGAATGAAATAGAAGAGAATAAGAAGCTAGATGATGAGATTAGAAAAAGTATTGAAGTTAATGTCCATCTCGAGACCCAAATTGAAGAAGCCAAAAGGGTAGAGGAATTACTAAAGAATCAAGTAAATGAAAAGGAAGAGTCATGTCATAAGTTGGAAGCTAAAGTTGTTGATATTAGAAATAAAGTAGAGAATTCAAACAAGTTCTTAAATAGCTTAACAATCTTGAATGATATATTGGATAGTCAAATATCACCAAATGATAAATCATGTATTGGATACAACAAATAAGCTACACATGTTGAAGAAAGAACCTCGAGGAAGCATGAGGTAAGTCCCTCACTCTCAAAGGATGGAAATAATGTTGCAAGTCAACCATCTACACAAGGCAAGGAAAGTTTCAAAGGAACAAAGCAAAGAAGACATCAAGAAGCCATATTTACACCTCAAAGAAGAGATACACCTTCAAGATGGACACCAAAGGAAAGGTATGCAAATGTTTTTCATGGTCACTATTACTCATGTAATGAATATGGTCACAAAGATTTGGAATGCAGTTTTTATGCAAGGAGAGATAATGAAAGATTTCATAACACCCTAAGGTGTTGGAGATGTAATCAAGTAGGACACATTTCTGCTCATTGTCATATCATGAGATGCTACAGTTGTAGTGGATTTGGTCATAAATCCCAGGATTGATGGAACACACGAAGAAATTCCATGATGAGGACTTCATATAGCATGACTAGAAGAAGGCATGAAGTTAGGAAGGAAGAAATTTTTGAAAATATGGAAGCTCAGAGTTCAAGTTCTGAGAATCAGGGACACCTTCAGAAGTGGGTAAAGAAGACTGAACAACCAGAGTAGAGTGGTAGCCTTAAGAGAAGCTCAAGTTTGACATATTTAGAAGAACACGTGGGTTACAATGGTAACAGTCACGTACATACACAAGATGGCCTATGAATAGGTCATGTACATACACAAACTGTCTATGCAGCAGGTCGTGCATCTGTGGTAAAGAGCCTTGGGAAAAAGGATAGGAATATGAGTTGCAACATGGTATGATGGTATAACTCTATGTTGCAGGGTCTGACATGATTTGTTGCAGGGTCTGACATTGTTTGCTGTAGGTTTTTGTTAGTACATGTTGGCATACATAATTGATGTATGTATGGTGATGACATATGGTTGAGTTTTTAAAGACTATCTTGGATGCATGGTACTAACCCTAGAGTGTGGATTGAGACATTTTTTTGTTGAAGAACAATGTTGGTTGTGACAGTGAAGTTTTGACACTTTGGTTATGAGATATATCATGATGATGCTAGCTAGAGATGTCATTGATCTATTGAGGCACACTTCTAGTGCATATAGTTTTGGATGCTTAGTATTTGCTAAAGTGAATGATGGTTGAGAAAGATAATTTAGATTACATGGTTGGTATTTATTTGAGCTCCATTGATATATCTTATGATGTATTATGAGATGCATATTTGTTGGATATCTTGGTGCATGCATGAGGATGGGCTACATAGTGGGACATGTAGTTGATGAGAATATGAGGTGGTCATATTGTACATCATTGATGAGTCATAGCTTGATCTATAGTTGTTGGTGCAATTATATGCATAATATATTACCAAACATAAATTATCGACCGAGATTCGTAATCAATAGAGTTGATTCACTATATGTGCCGATAAAATATAGGTTCTTATATCTGATGAGTATAGCTCAATCAAGAAAACCATCTAAAACCAATACTCTTTTTTCACACTTCAAAGATAACACTCTTCACACAATTCAGAAATTAGAAAGAAAAACTCATAAACAAGCATATGATCTAAACTTCTTTCTTAGGTGATGGATATGTTCATTGATGGCTCATGAAATGAAAATATGAAATTTGATTCTATATTCTAGAGAAACTAAACTAACAACAATTAACACTCTGTTTTAGGATATCTAAATGCTTCACATGACTTCAAAATTAGAAGAGAAAACTGCTAACAAAACTTCTCAAGCAAATAATGAATCAAAAGGTTATTTCTTAGGTGACAAGTCTATTCATTAGGGGCTCATGAAATGAAGAGATGAACTTAGATATTTTTCCCTGTAGCAATTGAAAACAATAATCAACAATTCACTCTTACACAAAAAACAATCATAACTCTATTCACTCCAATCAAACCTGTGTAGTACAGAAAATAGTCAATATAATTTAGAGGCTTCATTATGGAACATGAAGGTAAAATATGAAGCCCTATTGTTCCTGTACCCACTAAGAACACTACTATCTCAACCTCGGAATAACAATATTTTTTTGCTAAGCAATCCCACACATCAGATTCTTAAATGTTACCCTACAGAAATAGAAAGGAAACTAACTACTCACAATGATTCAAAAGAAAGCGATTATGTGTTTGATCTTTAAAATGCATTTGAAATCATTGACAAAACACAACTATTAAATTTTCACACTCACACAATCACACAAAGCATGTATAGGGAGGTTTACCTTAGTTGGGATGGTGGGCCCTTACCAAACCAACACGGTACCTCTAAAACGATAACAGACTAAAACGTTCTAATCATACCCAGAAATTACACGACAAATCATTTGTATTCCTTCAACTTGTAAATCGAATCAGCAGTTCATCATCTTGTATATTATGGAAATATGTGTCATTCTATTCTTGCTACTACTTCATTACATCCATATGTACTCTATCACCTATACAACATCCCTTATAAAAAAGGTGAGTCGTTACTATCAAGAGCTAAGGATAATTATCAAACAGTTTTTAAAATATTACAATTGGAAATTCATATCGAATCTTTAGGGATGGAATTCATCCTCGTGTCACGAAGTGCATGAGTGATGAATTCTATCGTGATCTCAAAACTAATTTGGAGACTTTGATTCAACTGACTTCTTGGAATATCCATCAGCATACTCGTTCAACAAGCGATTTAAGGAAACAGGGGATTGGTACCGGAATACACACAGTTGCAATCCTGAGTACTGGATTAGGCACAAAGGGAGGTACCAGAATGGAAAAAACTAGTATCGGAATAGCACAGAGTTCGTTGGTACTAGAATAACACAGAGTGTGTTGGTACCGAAATAACACAGAGTGTGGGTACCGGAATAGCGCAAGATAGGTGTTGGTACCAGATAAGCGCCCAGGCAGTACCGAATCAATGTTGTGCGGGTCTGTTGGTACCATATCAATGTTGTGCAAGTCTTTTGGTACTATATCAATGCTTCTTAAGAGTCAAACGATTAGGATCCTATAAAATCAAACATTTAATCGTTTTAACTCAAGAAAACTAAACAAACCATGCTTTAATCATAAGTTACCTCTTATGCACATGAACAAGGCCATCAATTGTGTTTATGGAGGAAACAGTCAAGTATATACTCATAGCATAGGTAGAATAGGCTCAAATATAGGGTAATATAGGGAATTAGAAGTGTCAAAATGGAGACTCAACATTCCCCCATGCTTAAGTCATTGCATGTCCTCATGCAACAATGATCTTCAAAATTTCAAAATTGATGGTACTCCTCAGTCGATCAAGCATTCCCCGACGTTCCATCCTTATTCAGCTCCTAAGTTCCTGCTATACAATATAAACTTCCTAGCCTATGCTTCAGACTTCTTACCCACGGAAAATTAGTTATGATGGAAAAGTGGAGTCATGAATAATAGATTATATCTGTTAGTGATTTGACATTATGTCTTATCCAATTTGTTTTCGATCAAAGTCAGGAGAAAGGGGTGGTTGTGACTCTAATATGATTATAGGATAGTCGCTAAGAGTTTTCATAATGACTTTGAGTAATAGGCCCCCCTTGGCTAGATTACCTTTAAAACAAAAGTGATATAAGCATAGTTTAGATCTCATTTGAAGAGAGGAACACATAAAAGAATACATCCCAAGATGATTAACTCATGTCTTATCCAAGTTTTTAGAGATGAAGCTCTACTTTCTTAGGTAAGGTGAATTACATATACTGAGGGTCCCACTTCTCATGCAAACCTATTTATTTTAAAGATAAAACTCTAAAGTGGATACTTGAAGGTTCTTAAGAACATCATCCGAGAGATATAAAGGTCATCTCCTAGCCTTGATTTGATAATGATTGCTTCAGAATGAGACCCAAGGGTTTTTGTTTAGTTTTAGGTGTGCCACTTTATGTTTTTCAAATCCCTTTACCCGGCATAGCCCCACTTCTAGCAGGCCTTTTCAGTACCCCGACGGGTTTACCTTAGTACCATACAAGCATGGCCCCACTGCCATCATGCATGTTCAGTACCTCGGTGGGTTTACTTGTATTTCCTGATACTTCCTTTTTATTATATTACTCAAAATATTTAGATCGATGTATACTATTCACTGACAGTTTTAGATTATAAGGAAGGCATGTAGTACGGGAGTGTTATTTAGACACATAATTAATTTTTTGCAATTTTCCCAAGGGTGACATCATCCACATTCAACTTAAATATCAGCTATTCAATGTCTAATAGAACATCTCAGATAATGAATAAGAGGTCCCTCTAGTTAATCCTATTAGGGTTCTCATGAAAGTTCATTACGATTTTGCAAGGGCAGTTCACCACATGAGGTTTTCATAAATACCTCCCAAGAGAAACTTGTAAATATAAACTTGGATAAGAACTTGTTGAATCAACTAGGTTAGTATTAGACATAATGGTGTCACCACTTTTCAATGGATATTTCAATTAACAATCACTTTTTCAAAATGATGAGGTAATAAGACATGTGCACCCATTATCATATAGAGCTAAATGTGAAAATATCTTCTTAAAGGATAGCAATGATGATTCATTTAGGGTTGAGTGTAGAAATGTAGAAGGAAGATGCACATGAGAGTAAAAACAATTCAACACAAGACTTAAATGATCCTTGATAGAAAGAACATGAAGAGATTAGTTCATACCTCCAATTACCTGAAGTGAAAACGATGTTAAGCACCAAACAAAGATCATATCACCTTAGCATCAATATCGGATTGGTAACTGGCATCAGAACATGTTTCTGTAGTATCGAAATAGGACAGTACCGAAATAGAGTGGGGGGCAGAAACAGAGTGACAGGATGAATGATTTCTATACGAGGAGATTTATATGAGGGCTTGCAAAATTTCATGGTAGGGAGCGTGCAATAATTGAGAGTAACCATATGTTTACTGCATAATTAGTCTAATTTATTTAATAAAACGAAAATTGTTGAATTTATATGTTCTAGTACTTAAATCAAGCACGAAAAACTTGAATATATGATTAGAGCTACCAGCACCTTGTTACCAGTACCGGATCACCTGAGTACCGGATGGATGCAGGGTTTTTCTTAGTACCGGAATAGTGCAGACCTCCTCTTTTGGTACTGGATGAGCACAGGGTTATGGCCAGTACCGGAATAGCGCAAACCTCCTCTTTTGGTACCGGATGAGCACAGGGTTATGACTAGTACCGGAATAGAGAAGACCTCCTCTTTTGGTATCAGATGAGAACATGGTTATGATCAGTACCAAAATAGCGTATACCTCCTCTTTTGGTACTGAATGAGCATAGAGACGACTATCAGTACCGGATGAACGCATAAATGAACATTGTATTCCGGTACTCGAGGAGAATTTGACACAATATCTGGTGGTAGTGCTTTTGAAACTTTTGTAGGCTGCACCTAGTAGAAGTAGCTGTTGTTTTCTGGTGTTTTGTAAGAGGACCTGTGATCTTATTCAACTGAAAAACCATGTAGATGGAACGAATACGAACACTAGATGCAGGAAATCTGAGTTTGCATCAGAATAATGCAAAATAATTTGGTGACTAGGCTCCAAGCTCTGTAACAAGAGGGTATTTTGTAATTGGATGAACATATGTTGAGATTTAGAACCCTCCTCTTTTGGAACCAGGCCGATCATTGCTCTTGTTGGCACTTCCTTTTTATTACAAAAATAATAATCCTAATTACTACTATCTCAACAACCACTCCCCCATGCTTGAGGTTTTTCATGGCCTCATGAAAACAATGTGAGATGCCAAAAAAAAATGATGCTTAGAGGGTTGTGAACATCTGCTAAAAACAGACCAATAGAACTAATTAAAAATATATTTGTATTCATGCTTACAAACATAAAATTTAGGGAGAATGTCAAAAGTTGGATTAATAGCTATGAATAAAATAGTTTGGACTTAACATTCAGTTTCAACGGATATTAAAAAGGTCACTTAATTGATCATCCTTGGGAAATGGTGGTCTTAAAATAGATAGGTAATGATAAATCACAAATGCATCATTTTTAACTACTTAAGGAAAAAGAAGAAATTTGAAGAAATAGGTCATGAAGCACTCCCTTGAGTGTTATCTTATGTTGACAAGGATGCCTTATCCACTTTTGAAACCCTTCCAGTATCATGTGTGCATTCGTAGGATGAAGATCTTACCTTCTCATAAAATTCCAAACAAAATTATCATAATTTTTAGAAAGAAAACTACTATAGGAACGAAAGATCTTAAACCGACTTCTTTATTAAATTTCGGCATTCCCATTTATGAAAAGTATGAAATATGTGTGGCATTTTATTTATTTGCAACATTTATTTATTTATTTACCTATCCTACTCTAATTGAATAAAATTAAATGTCCTTTAATTATAGGAATACTTCCAGTGAAGCCATGTGCGTAACAATGTTAGAAATATATCCATACTCGGGTTTAAAAGATAAATTTTAATGCATACTGGAGTATGAAGGACCAACTGCTTTGATGATGAGATCAAACAATAATGAAAAGTAAAAGAGTAGTGTGACCTGAAAACTAATTGGAACCATCTTTCAATAGGATCAATATATTCTTGTTTCCCTTCTTTGTTTAGGTCACACAACATGTCATCCTTTTCCATGCCACGCAGAGTATTTTCTTTAAGATGATTGGTCTATGAGGTACATACAGGATCTGCTGAGAGGCATGCTAAGAACTCCTCAATATCAGGTTCTAATGGTTTCTCTCCATTTCATTCTATCCATGATTCTTGAGTCTCCTCAACAAATTGACAATAGGAATCTGAAGGGACTTCTAAATCTTCTTGTGGAGAGACAACTAAATTCTTGGCTACTGTCAAGATATGCTCTTCCTGAGAGGCGGATATCCCAGCTACTGCTAGAATGCGAGAAATTTCTTGGAGGAACATTATTCAAGCTCTTGATCATCCTTGAATTACTGTAGCTGGTTGATGATCTATGTCTCGCAACACAACTTAGTACTTGAGGGTTCTTACAGCACCCCAAAAATGATTTATTGTCAAAGATTTGAATTTTAAAACTAAGAAATTAAAACTATTTGCAAAAATAAAACACACCAAACTTGAACTCCTTGCGTTACTGGGACCCTGTTGTCACCAATTTATCTATTCACACAAGCTAGCTCATCATGAAAACACAATTTTTCATAAAGGAAGGAAAAACACACTTGCATTAAAAGAAGAGAGGACAACCTAAGTTTGGAGCAACCCCACTAAAGTGGATGCATGTGATATTCCCGCACGTCTTAACATCTTCTCTCCTCCATGAGTTCATCCATAAAACCAATCCAAAACCATTAAAGCAATCGAATCCAAATACTACCTATTACCGTTTGCAACTCCTCGACAACGACGCCAAAATGTTGGTGCAATTATATGCATAATATATTACCAAACATAAATTATTGACAGGGATTCATAATCAGTAGATTTGATGCACTATATGTGCCAATAATAGATAGGTTCCTATGTCTGATGAGTATAGATCAATCAATAAAACCATCTAAAACCAATACTCTATTTTCACACTTCAAATATAACACTCTTCACACAATTCAGAAATTAGAAAGCAAAACTCATAAACACGCATATGATCTAAAGTTCTTTCTTAGGTGATGGATCTGTTCATTGATGGCTCATGAAAGGAAAATATGAAATTTTATTCTATCTCCTAGAGAAATTAAACTAACAACAATTAACACTCTGTTTTAGGATATCTAAATGCTTCACACAACTTCAAACTTAGAAGAGAAAATTGATAAAAAAACTTCTCAAGAAAACAGTGAATCAAAAGGTTCTTTCTTAGGTGACAATTTTGTTCATTAGGGGCTCATGAAATGAAGAGATGAACTCATATCTTGTTCCCCATAGCAATTGAAAACAATAATCAACAATTCACTCTTAGACAAAAAGCAATCATAACTCTATTCACTCCAATCAAACCTGTGTAGTACAGAAAATAGTCAATATAATTGAGAGGCTTCATTATGGAACATGACTATAAAATATGAAGCCCTATTGTTCCTGTACCCACTAAGAAAACTACTATATCAAACTTAGAATAACAATATTTGTTTGCTAAGCAATCCTACACATCAGATTCTTAAATGTTACCCTACAGAAATAGAAAGGAAACTGACTACTCACACTGATTCAAAAGCAAGCGATTTTGTGTTTGATCTTTAAAATGCATTTGAAGTCATCGAAAACAAACAACTATTAAATGTGCACAATCACACAAATCATGTATAGGGAGGTTTACCTTAGTTGGGATGGTGGGCCCTTGTTGAACCAACAAGGTACCTCTAAAACAATAACAGACTAAAACATTCTAATCATACCCAGAAATTGCACGATAGATCATTTGTATTCCTTCAACTTGTAAATCGAATCAGCGGTTCATCATCTCATATATTATGTAAATATGTATCATTTTGTTCTTTCTAATGCTTCATTACATCCATACGTACTCTATCACCTATACAACATCCCTTATAAAGAAGGTGAGTCGTTACTATCAAGAGCTAAGGATAATTATCAAATAGTTTTTAAAATATTACAATTGACAATTCATATCGAATCTTTAGGGATGGACTTCATCCTCATGACACGAAGTGCATGAGTGATGAAGTATATCGTGATCTCAAAACTAATTTGGAGACTTCAATCCAAATGAATTCTTTGAATCTCCATCATCATACTCGCTCAACAAGCGATTTATGGAAACAACGGATTGGTACCAGAATACACACAGTCGCAATCCTGAGTACCGGATTAGGCGCAAAGGGAGGTACCGAAATGGGAAAAATTAGTACCGAAATAGCACGGAGTGTGTTGGTACCAGAATAACACAGAGTGTGCTGGTACCAGAATAAAATAGAGTGTGGGTACCAGAATAGCGCAAGATAGGTGCTGGTATCGGATAGGAACCCAAGCAGTACAAGATCAATGTTGTGTGGGTCTGTTGGTACCAGATCAATGCTGTGCGAGTCTTTTGGAACTGGATCAATGTTTCTTAAGAGTCAAATGATTAGCATCTTATAAAATCAAACATTTAATCATTTTAACTCAAGAAAACTAAACAAACCATGCTTTAATCATAAGTTACCTCTTATGCACATGAACAAGGTCATCAAGTGTATTTATGGAGGAAACAATCAAGTATATACTCATAGCATAGGTAGAATAGGCTCAGATAGAGGATAATATAGGGCACTAGAAGTGTCAAAATGGAGACTCAACACTAGATATGTCATTGATCTATTGAGGCACACTTCTAGTACATATAGTTTTGGATGCTTAGTATTTGCTGAAGTGAATGATGGTTGAGACAAATAATTTAGAGTACATGGCTGGTACTTATTTGAGCTCCATTGATATTTCTTATGATGTATTATGAGATGCATATTTGTTGGATATCTTGGTGCATGCATGAGGATGGGCTACATAGTGGGACATGTAGTTGATGAGTTGATGAGGTGGCCATATTGTACATCATTGATGAGTCATAGCTTGATCTATAGTTGATGCATGATTGATGCACGTTTGGTACATCGTTAGAGGCACCTACTAACAGTATTATTGGCACATGTTTTATGGTGGATATGGCATACATGCACAAGGAAAAATCTTGATTGTATTTCATCTTGTTGTGGTATTGGTGCATGGTTGATGCACTTGCTTGGTACAAGTGGTGATACATGTTTGGTGCACTTGTTGATGTATGGATGATATAGCTGAGACACCTGATTGATTAAGATACATGGTTGTGGCACTTGGTTCATGGTTGAGGCATATCATGAGTGATATGACACTTGTTTGTGGCACATTGATGGCATGTTGGTAGAAGCATATGGTTGATACACTCCATTGATAATATCTTATGGCATACTCTATGGTATTGATGTACATGGGTGTTGTGCATGGTTGGCATGCAATATGGCACAGGTTGTACTTGGTTGATTTTTTTTTCATGGTTCTCTATTTCATTGTTGACATATATTTTTCTTCATGATGTATGGTATCACACACGTTTGATGCATGGACGGCTCCAAGGATCGTCATAGAAAGAGAAATTGATCTATGTTCCAGTTGAGCAGTAGCAGTTGCAGCAAAAGCATATTGTAGTGGTAGCATATTGTTCATATTGAAGAGAAGATAGGGGGAGACATACCCATAGGGGGATTCATTCTTCTTCCCATGATTCCACGAGGAGAGATGTATCATATGCAAAGATAAATTCTTGAAAAATAGACCTATACTTGGAGAAAGAGCACATAGGCATAGTTCTAGGGGGAGAGATGGTCATAGGGGGAGTATGAGTTATATATCTTCAACATTACATCAGAGTGATATCCCTTGTTCAAAAGGGGAGATATTATTCACAGGAACATCAAAGGAATTCAGACAGGGGGAGAACCCCAAGGAGATTTTAGGCAGGGGGAGTAGCCCCAAGGATATTTCAGGCAGGGGAGCAGGCCCAAGTGGAGAATGACCCTTTTCCATTGATTTCAAAGGTGGAGAGATAGTCACATTGATGTTATTGAGATTCCTATTAATGTAGAGCAATTCCTTGTCTACATGTTTCCATCAATTATTGGTGTTGACATCAATGTTGGTATTTCCATCAATGCCAAAGGGGGAGATTGTTGGATAATGTTGTCATTTATGCCAAAGGATTGATGTCAAAGGAACAATGTCTTGGCATAGTTTATTGATGTAGTGATTGATGGATCATATATTGACCTTGATTGATGGATCATGTATTGACCTTGATGTCAAGAGGATTCATAGTCATATGCATAGATGAAGATGGATCAATGAGTTTTAGTTGGATTGATGTAAAGATGACTCATTGTTGTCTTGTCATGGTTGTACAAATGGATGAACTCCAAAGTGTTCCCCTTACAGTGAAATCCCTCACGGGAATACGCTTTGTGGTGAACTCCAAAGTGGTCCCCTTATGGTGAAATCCCTCACGGGAAGACGCTTTGTGGTTTAGTTGTCCTAGTAGTATGGTTAGAGAACCCATGCTTAAATGTGGAATAATGAGATGAATATCAGTGAAATTGTCAGTGAAACTATCCTAGATGGATAGTTCTTGTCAAGCCATTTCCGGTGGTATGTGGAACGTCACATAACTCCTCACGGTTTGAGAGTTATGGCCTTACGAAGTTGGAGGATCCTCATATGTTGGTTTGAAGCCCCAAAAGGTAAAAGAAGTCAAAGTGCTTGCAAAGAAGAAATTATTTAAATAATAAAGTGAATTGACAAAGTCAAAGAGGATTATTTAAATAATAAAGTGAAGTGACAAAGTCAAAGAGGATTATTTAAATAATAAAGTGAAGTGACAAAATCAAAGAGGATTATTTAAATAATAAAGTGAAGTGACAAAGTTAAGGAGGATTATTTAAATAATAAAGTGACAAATTCAAAGAGGATTATTTAAATATTAAAGAAGAGTAGTCATATAGATCGTCATGGGGCTTGTTGGATACTACATGAGACTTATAAAAGGATTATTGAAGATTACTCATCCCATTACATCTTTACAAAATAACGGAATTAAATTTGAATGGACCTCAAAGTGTGAAGAAAGTTTCTAGCTATTAAAGGAATTACTTACTAGTGCACCCATTTTGAAGATTGCATACCCAAATGAAGATTTTGTTGTATGTACAAATCCATGCAAAGAGGGAATTGGTGGAGTTCTTACTCACAATGGACGTATGATTTGTTATGAGTCCGGAAATCTTAAGGAGCATGAGAAAAATTAAGCCACACATGACTTGGAGGTTATTGCCATAGTGCATGCATTGAAATTATGGAGGAATTATTTAATAAGAGGCATTATTTAATAAGGAATAAATTTGAATTGAGGATTGACCACATTGGTCTGAAATATTTGTTTGAGTAACAAACCTTAAATTCCATGCAAATAAGATGGCTAGAATTTATGAGTGAGTATGATTTTGATATTAAACATATTAAAGGAAAAGAGAACAAGGTTGTTGATGCAATTAGCATGAGGGTACATGTAATGCATGTTATGGCCATTAGAATGTGTAAAGCATATTTAAATAGTAGAATTTTAGAAGTTGTTATCTCATATGAGCATTACCTACAATTAAAATAAGGCTTACCACAAGAAAATGTACAATATAAATATAAAGAGTACGACCTAGAAGAAGATGGAATTCTTATGCATAAAAATAGAGTGCATGTTCCTAATTCTCGTGAATTAAGGAAGCTAGTGTTAAAAGAAACGCATAATCTTCCATATGTTAGACATCTTGGTTACTAGAAAATAATTGCAATAGTAAGAAGCCAATAATTTTGGCCATGAATGAAAAGGGATATGGCTAATGACATAGCCAAGTGTATGGAATGTCGAAGAGTAAAGGCTGAGAATAGATACCTAGTAGGATTTCTACAACCATTGTCAATTTCATAGTGGAAATGGGAAGTGGTAACCATTGATTTTATCACTAAATTGCCAAAAACAACAAGGCAACATGACTCCATAATGGTAGTGGTGGATAAATTGACAAACGTTGCTCAGTTTATTCCAGTTAAATTAAATCATAAGGAAGCTAATATAGCGGAAATTTATATGAAATAAATTGCTAGGTTGCATGGAGTACTTAAGGAAATTTTCTTAGATAGAGATCCAAAGTTTATGTCAAACTTTTGAAAGGGATTATTCATAATATTTGGCACAAATAAGAATTTTAGTACATCATATCATCCACAAACAGATTAGAAAATAGAGAGAGTTAACTAAGTGATTGAAGACATGTTGAAAATGTATGTGATGGATACGCCATCCAAGTAGGAGGATTACTTGTATTTGGTTGAATTTTCATACAACAATGGGTATCAAGATTTATTTAAAATGAGTCCATTTGAAGATTTATATGATAGAAAATGCAATACTCCAATGAGTTGGGACAATCTAGAAAATAGAGTAGTATTTGGGCTAGAGTTGCTCAAGGAAACGGATCTATGGAAACTTTACTAGGTAAACACCCATAGTGTCACACCCCTATACACTCACATTTTGCGTATGTACCTCTCTCCATCTTGATTTACAAGTTAGGCTATAGACATGGGTTCATTTTTTCATGGACTCATACATATGTGCATCCATAGATATAATACTCACATACCTAT
>ML802414.1:283160-293553 GCA_009831015.1 Picea engelmannii
GAAATAAATAAGGGATTGTTGTTTCAAGTTGCAATTTTCAATGAAATTATATAAATGTGTGGGTGTGTGTGTGTGTGTGTGTGTGTGTGGGTGGGTGTGTGTGTGTGTGTGTGTGTTCTGATATTTTGTGTGTTGAGACCTCATTCTTCTATCTTAATTTTTTCTATTCATGTCTTGAAGGGGTTTCCATCATCATTTTTTTTTCTTTGTGGTTATATATGCTTATTGCTTTTTATGTCCTAGTCCATATTTCTATTTTATTTATCCTTCTTACAAACATTGCAATCACTCTTGACCTATTATCCTTTGCATCAATTTGCCTCTATTTTGTGACCTTTAGCCTTGGAGAAAACCATTATGAGTGGATATCCCTTGCCCAACACATTTTTTGTATTTCTTTTGCATAGGTCTATTCCATGCACTTGGAACATAATTGTATGCCAATGAACCACTTGTTTGAATCTTCATTGTGGCATACTTTTATCTCTTTTTCATGTTCATATAAACATGAAAAATACACAAACAAATAAAAAACATAAAAAGAGTAGGGAAGGGAAGAGTCTCAATCTTTATTCAACTTAGTGGAAATCGTCATTTGTTTTCTACCTTGAACATGGAACCTATTGTTGGACAACTGAGAGGGGGGGGGGTGAATCAGTTGTTATTGTGCTTAAACAATTATGCCCATTTCAAACTCTTTACAGAACACTCAATGACAATCACAATAATGCAGGGAAGTAAGCAACGGAATATTCAGCATCAACCACACACATGAAATATACAGAGATAGATATTTCCTGAGGAAACCCATAAAGGGAAAAAACTCTTCTTCTTGATATGATAAGTAATCTTTATTTTATGTACATTATCATTCTTAGGAGCACCAACTTCCTGTGAGGCTACCACCTCTGTTTTGCAAGATGCAACTTGCTGAGAGCACCAACTCTTTTATTTCTCTAGAACCCACTATAAGGAAGAAACAACTCCCTGAGTGTTCCAGCACTAACTGGATGGAAGCACCAACTTCCATTTACACATGCACCAACCTACATAACAGAGAACAATAGTTCTCCCTTGCACCACCCTGCCACCCTGGTTTTTCTGGCTGCAACCATATGGAAGCTACAACTCCCTATATTCAAGCACACACTTGAAACTCAGAGGACAACAGTCCTCCCTAGCACCTCCCTACCACCCTGAAATATAAATCCTTTCTTGTTGTAATATATTACAGTGAGATAATGTTTATCAATGGCTTACCAGTCACATCATTGTTCTACTACACTGCTCTGCTCTGCCTGCATCAGTGTCTCTCTGCTCGCATCTTTTTGAGCTTTATGATATTTTTCTCTGTCTTTGCATGCGCACCTCATCTTTCTTTTACTGTCTCAGATATGCATCTATGTTCCTTGCTTCTGTTGCACTTTATGCTCTGCGTCTTATTTCTAGTCTATGTGCTACACCTCTTCTGTGTGTTTCATATTCTGCACACAACATGCTTTTTCTTGCATGAATCACTATCAATAGAAACACACATCTATTCTATGTTCTGTGCTTTTATAGTCTGTGTGCACCTTCTGCATTATTCATGCACTATGCCACTGCATACTCTTCATTGCATCATTGTTCTCCCTACGGGTCGTTCACTGCAATTTTTTTCTCCCTTATGCATAGTTCGACCATAGAATTACTTCACTTCTCTATTTTGCATACTTTCCTCTCGTCGAGTCATCTCCTGATCATCATGGAAACTCCTCATCTTCTCTGGCGGTTAGCTTCAAGCGTTCATCATCACTGACTGTTATGCTGAGATTATTTGGATTCACTGGCTGTAATAGTATTCAACGCTTTTCCATCTATCAATCACCTCTATGATGAGTCTACACTCTACTAGAAGTTACCTTGAGACTCTTCGTCTCCTCTAGCAGTCACCCTACATCTCCTCGAATTCTCTGGCAGACGCAGTCACTTCATTCTGGAAGTTACTAAGAAAATATCTGCACATTCATTCTTGGCGCCTTTTCCTTCTTTGAGAAATCTACACAGTGGGCGCTAGATTTTCTGGCTAAGCCCCTTCTTTTCATATGACCACCGATGGTGACCATATGCCTATCCAACATTCGTTTCGTGATTTCGCGTTACGGGATATCCAGCTGCGAGTTTCCTCGATATTCCCAACTCGCAAAACTATGAAATGGAGCCTAGCAACGTGCTAGATATTCCCTTAATCCCTCGATGATGTGACCTCTAGCTATGACCAGGGGCCAAGCAAAAAGGTGCTTTGTGATTTCGTGTATCATGATTTCCTTCTGTGAATTGCCTCGAAACTCCCAACTCATGAAACTTCGAAATACTCCAGATCAACGTTCCACGCTCTCCCTTTGATCAACGACTCAGATTAATTCGCGGTTTCACGTTTCGCGATTTCAAAAGTTAGAGCACCTCCTTTCTTTGAAGTTTTAGTCATCAAAATGTTGATCTCTCGCCACGTTTCCTCTGCATCCAACGACCCACGACATTCCTCGATCCAATGGTCCATATCAATCCTCGATCCAATGGTCCAGATCTTATCGTGATTTTGCATTTCACGGAGTTGGAGGATGGCTCATATTTATTCGCCCGATTCCTGATTTTCCGATATCCACGCGTGCCAAATCAATGATCCATGATCATATGTGATCCGACGGCCTAAATCATTCCAGGATTTTTCATTTCGTGAAGTTGGATGATTTCTCACCTCCATTCTTCCAATTCGCGATTATGGGATGTTGCACATCTACTGCCACATATCCTCCTCGATGATGGACGGTCCCTGCTGTTTTCGGGACTTTGTAATCCCACTTCACCTCACACTTTAAAGTTTGTGCATGTTCTTCTGGATCCAATGACAATCGGTCCTCGCGCTTAGATCTGACTGCCACTGTCGCTCCTCCTCCTGAGAAGAAACTTCCTCCCGACTTGGAAGAATTTATAAGTGTAAAGGGATCTGCGAGTCCAGATGACTTTGGGTCTCATTTTCATTTTTGAGAACTCTATCTCTCCTAAGATTTGATCTCTGCATACGGTTTTCTTCTTCACCTGAGCTTACGTTGTTCCTGTTTTTTCCATCGATGCACACTCTGATATTTCCATCAATGACAAGAACACTCTTCCTATAAACATGCCAACAATATCCCCCTTTGGCATTGATGGCAACCCTCAAAGGCTGTGCTAGACTGATTGGACCTCCAATTGTGGCATCTGGACCACTCCTTTTCTCCCCCTTTGACATCAATGTCAAAGAGAAAAAAAAATGCTCCCCCTGAGCTGTTGTAGTATTTTTCAGAGGTATAAAATATTCAACCAACACATACTCCCCCTGACAGGATGAACTATATTAACTTGATAACAGGGTCATGCCCAACTTCTGGTGTAGATACTCAAATTGAGATTTTGCAAGCGGTTTGGTGAAGATATCAACAATCTGATCTTTGGATGGAATATAATGCACAGAAACCACAGAGTTGGTAAACTGTTCCCTCAAGAAGTGATACTTGATGGGTATATTCTTGGTCTTGGACTGAAAGACAAGATTCTTTGACACGCTAATTGCACTGATATTATCATAATGAATTGGGATCGTTGTAGTATATTTTACCTCCAAGTCTACAAGTGTTTATATCATCCATAATACTTGGGCACAACAAGTGGCAGTTTCAATGTATTCAACTTCTGTAGTTGATAAGGAAATAGATCCTTACTCAACCATGATATGAGGGAATCTCCTAAGAATAATGCACCTCCACTCATGCTTTTCCTTTCATCCATGCAGTTAGCCCAATCAGCATATGAATAGACTGATAGTTGAAAATTATGACTCCTAGGATACCATATGCCATAGTCCATTGTTCCTTTCAAATATCTTAATATTCTTTTGACAGCTAACAAATGACTCTGTTTAGGTGCAGCCTGATACCTTCCTACTATTCCAACAATATGCATTATGTCTGGACGAGATGTTGTGATGTACAATAGGTTGTCTATCATAGATCTATACGAGATCTGATCCACATCAGGTGAGTCATTATCCTTTCTTAACTTGCATCCAGTGACCATAGGTGTGCTCATAAGTGTGGAATCTTCCATTTGAAACCTTTTCAACATTTCTCTTATAAATTTATCCTGAGAAATAAATAATCCTTCAGACCTCTGAGTAATTTGCAGACCAAGAAAAAATGGTAGTTCCCCTATCATAGACATTTCAAATTTAGACTGCATGGCAGAAGCAAACGGTTGTATCGATGAATCATTATTGCTTTCGAAAATGATGTCATCTACATAGACCAACACAATGAGAAAAATCATCACCCTCTGTTTTGATATATAGATTGTTATCAATTGTTCCTCTCTTTAACCCTTTGTCTTGAAGATACTTATCCAGTCTGTAATACCAGGCACGAGGAGCTTGTTTCAACCCATATAAGGCTTTCTTCAGCTTGTAGACAAAGTCAAGGTTATCTGACAATTGGAAGCCCTCTAGTTGTTCCATATAGACTTCTTCTTTTAGATCTCCATTTAGAAAAGATGACTTGACATCCATTTGGTAGACTTTAAATTGTTTATGACAAACATAGGAAAGAAACATTCTAATAGCTTCTAATCTTGCTACAGGCACAAATGTTTCATCAAATTCCAGTCCTTCTATTTGAGCATATCCTTTGCAGACCAATCTAGCCTTATTTGTTACAGTATTTCCTTGCTCATTCATCTTATTTTTGTAGACCCATTTTGATCCTATTAGATTTTTATCTGTTGGCCTAGGAACGAGTTCCCAAGTGTCATTCTTTTCAATCTAGTCCAGTTCCTCATTCATTGATTTTAACCAATTTGTGTATTTACTGGTCTCATTAAAATTATTGGGTTCCACCATGGATATGAAGGCTATATTTGATTTCTCGGTGTCTTTGATTATCCTCCACCTGGTTTGTACACCTTTTTATTTCTCACCAATTATCTGACTTTCAGGATGATTCTTTTGAGTAATTCTGGAGGAAGGATTTGATGTTGTCTGTTGATTTGAGTCTGCCTGAGTATTTGTATCTTCATCTAACTTAGAGACTTATTTTTTTTATTCTTGGACCTGTTCATCTTCAGCTGCGTCCTCTATAGAAGACTCAATATTTCTCACCTCTCTTACTGGAACTCCTTCATCAACCTTTAAATCAATGCAATCAACCAATTTATGCAATCTTTTATTAAAGCATTTATATCCTTTACTATTGGTATCATATCCTAAGAAGATGTCTTCATCAACCTTGTCATCATACTTGCCTAGGTTTTCATTATTATTCTTTATATAGCACTTGCTCCCAAAGACTTTGAAGTGTTTGATTGAAGCAGGTCTTCCATACCATAGTTCATAAGGTGTCTTGTCACTATGTGGTCTGAGGTGGTCTTTGTGAAGAACATGGAATGTTGTGTGGATTGGTTCTACCCAGTAGGTTTGACTAATGTTCTTCTCATTCATCATTTACCTGGACATTTTTTGCACTGTTTTGTTTTGCCTCTCAACTACTCCATTTTGTTGTGGAGTTCCTGGGATTGTGTATTCTCTCTTGATCCCATGTTTATCATAGAATTCATTGAAACCACTTGACATAAATTATCCTCTTGTTTCTGATCTTACTGCCTTTAACCTCTTGCATGTTTGATTCTCAGTTAAAGCCTTGAATATTTTAAATTTCTCAAATTATTCAGCTTTTTCTTTGAGAAAAGCAACCCAAGTAAGTCTGGAGTAATCATCAATGATCAACATGAAGTAGTTTTCCTTCCCTATACCTTCCTGTCTTGATGGTCCACATAAATCCATATGAACTAATTGGAGTGGTTTCTTTGTTGAAGTAGAGCTCTTGGATTTAAATTGTGTTCTAGTTAGCTTTCCTACTTGGCAGGGTTTACACACAGAGTCTTGTGGCTTTGATATTCTTGGAAGATATTTTATTGCCTCAATATTTTTGAGCTTGATTAAGTGATCAAAGTTTAGATGTCCAAGTCTCCTATGCCATAACCAAATTTCATCATGTTTTCTTATATGGCACTCTTCTCTATCTTCTTTCAGTACATATACATTATTATTTGTCCTTATTCCTTTAGCCACCACTTTTCTTGAGTTTATAGACTTTATCTTGCAATCCTTGGAGGTTAACACCACTTCACATCCTCTGTCACACATTTGACTTACACTGAGAAAATTATGTTTCATCCCATATACAAGCAGAACATTATGGGCTTTTCCTTTTCCATTACTTAT
This sequence comes from Picea engelmannii, assembly GCA_009831015.1. Taxonomy (NCBI): domain Eukaryota; kingdom Viridiplantae; phylum Streptophyta; class Pinopsida; order Pinales; family Pinaceae; genus Picea; species Picea engelmannii. Next base: position 289,450 of record ML802414.1, read on the forward strand.
GCTCACCATCCCTTTACCCTTGATTTTTCCTGGAGCATCATTTCCAAAGGTTACATTTCTTGATTTGTTGTCACTTAGAGTCAGAAACTTACTTTTGTCTCCCGTCATATGTTTGGAGCATCCACTGTCAATATACCAAGGGTTCTTTTGTATTTGAGATGACAACACTAATCCACACTTGTCATTTTCTTTCTTCTTCAAAACCTTGACATTTTCAGCAGAGGGATTCAAATCTGGCTCATAGTTTCGTAAGCGACAGTCTGCAGCTTTGTGTCCATAATTATGGCAGGTGTGACATTATAGTTCATTGAATAAAGGATCATAACGATTGTTATGCTTAACCTGTGTCTTTTTCCCAACCATCACATGATTTGAAGTCTGTGGTTGTTTGTTACTTGACTGTCTCATTCTCTGTTGCGATAGATATCTATTCCTTGAGTGTTTTGATGGATCATATCTAAATCTCAAAGAACAGTTAACAACTTTGTGACCAAAGTTAGAACATAAAAAAAAAATATCCATAGAAGAATCCTTTGTATCTGGAAAATGGTTGTCTTCCTTGAGAAGGTCAATTTCTTCCATGTTGATGATTTATTTGAGCAGAGAGTGTATTGTTTCTTTGTTCTACAGATTCATTTTTAGTATTTTTTCTTTCACTCTTCCTTGGCGACTAATTATCTTCCTTTGTTTCTCCATATTTGTTGTTGTCAATGAATGTAGATTTGACAAACTTGATGGATTGTTTGTTGCTTGTTTGGCCACTACTTGATCCTTATTCATAACCCAAACCATTTTTCAAATTTGGATTCCTTTGTTGATTCAGAATGAGGGCTAATCCTTCTTATGCTTTAATACTCAGAAGATTTTGGAGATACAATGTTTTAAACTTCTCCATCTCTTTTCTGGTTTTTACTACCTCTTCTTCCAAGGCTTCACATCTTGCCTTCTTTTATGATAACTGTTGTTTCAGAATGTATTATATTTTCTTTGCTTCTTCTAATTCCACTTTTAGCAGGGCAAATTCTTCATTAGGTTATCTATTGTCTTTCTCGAACTGTATCAGCAATTGTTTTTGCTTTTTCTTCTTAGATCTGAGTCTAGCAATTTCTTCTAGAGAACTGATCAGTTCTCCTTCCAAGTCAACCACAACTTATTCATCATCAACATCACTTCATGTGATTTTATTATCATAATCCTCTTTGGCCATAAGCATAAATTCATTAATCTTATCTTCACAGGAAGAGTCACTATCTGTGTCTTCTAAAGAGTCATCATTATTTACACAGAAACTTTTATTTTTACCAAATCTCTTGGGTTTGTACTTTTTTTCACCTTCAGAATTCTGATCATGTTTCTTGTGTGGACACTTAGATGCAAAGTGACCTATCTTTCCATAGTTAAAAAATTTGAACGAAAATTTTCCTTGGTACTTGCTTGATCCTTTCTTTAGTCGTCTCACAAATTTTGCTTCAATTTCATTAGTTTCAGAATCCTCATTCTTATATGCTTTAAAATATGCTTCTCTAGAGGTGGGTTTATCTTTAACTATCCTCATTTCATATGCAGTCAACGTTCCTAGAAGTTGATCAAAAGCCAAATATTTTAGATCATTAAGTTCTTCTATAGCAGAAACCTTTGGGTTGAACCTGTCTGGTAGAGATCTCAAAATTTTTTGAACCAAAGAGGCTTCCTCAATTTTTTCACCAAGTGCTTTCATTGCATTCACTAGTTCTTCAACTCACAGAAAGTACTTCGCAACAATTTCATCCTCTTTCATCTTTAGTTGTTCAAACTGTACTCTATAGGTTTGAAGCTTGGCGTCCTTTACCTTCTCATTACCTTCATAACTGCTAATGAGATTGTCCCACATTTCTTTGGTAGTTTCTAAGTGCATAACTTTTAAAAAAAAATCTTCTGCAAGCCCACTTAGAATAGCATTCATAACCTTAGCATTGAAGTTGAATTCTAGCTTGTCATCCTTATTATATAGTAAAATCGGTTTTACATAACCCTTCTCTACCACATCCCAGACATCTGCACCTAAATCCATTATGTAGGTTATCATCTTGATTTTCCAGAAGGCAAAGTTTGTTCCATTGAACAAAGGGGCCTTGTTGGTTGAATTTCCTTCATGGCTAGTCATGTTTAAGCTCTAGGATCTACCCTTAGATAAAAGGAACCAGCTCTGATACCAATTGTTGGACAATTGAGAGGGGGGGGGGGTGAATCAGTTGTTACTATGCTTAAACAATTATGCCCATTTCAAACTCTTTACATAACACTCAATGAAAATCACAATAATGCAGGGAAGTAAGCAACAAAATATTCAGCATCAACCACACACATGAAATATATAGAGACAAATATTTCCTGAGGAAACCTCTTCTTCTTGATATGATAAGTAATCTTTATTTTATGTACATTATCATTCTTAGGAGAACCAACTCCCTATGAGGCTACCACCTCTGTTTTGCAAGCTGCAACTTGCTAAGAGCACCAACTCTCTGGTTTCTCTAACACCCACTAGAAGGAAGCACCAACTCCCTGAGTGTTCCAGCACCAACTTCCAGTTACAAAGTCACCAACCTGCATAACAAAGAACAATATTTCTCCCTTGCACCACCCTGCCACCCTGGCTTTTCTAGCTGCAACCAGATGGAAGTTACAATTGTCTGTGTTCAAGCACACACTTGAAACTTAAAGGAAAACAGTATTCCCTAGAACCTCCCTACCACCCTGAAATATAAATCCTTGCTTGTTGTAATCTATTACAGTGAGACAATGTTTATCAATGGCTTACCAGTCACATCATTTCTCTACTACACTGCTCTTCTCTTCCTGCATCAGTGTCTCTCTGGTCGCATCTTCTTGATATTTCTAATCTTCTACTCTGCCCTTGCATGCGCACCTCATCTTTCTTTTACTGTCTCAGATATGCATCTTTGTTCCTTGCTTATGTTGTGCTTTATGCTCTGCATCTTATTTCCAGTCTATGTGTTATGCCTCTTCTGTGTGTTTCATCTCCTGCACATAGCATTCTTATTCTTTCGTAAATCACTCTCAATAGCAGTACACATCTCTTCTTTGTTCTGCATTTTTATAGTCTCTGTGCACCTTCTACATTCTTCATGCTCTATGCCACTGTATACTCTTCACTGCATCACTATTCTCCCTACGATTCATTCACTGCATATTTTTTCTCCCTTATGCATATCTCAACTGTAGAATCACTTCACTTCTCTATTATGCATACTTTCCTCTCATCGAGTCATCTCCTGATCATCATGGAAACTCTTCATCTTCTATGGAGGTTAGCTTCATGAGTTCATCATCACTAGCCATTATGTTGAGATTCTTTTGCTTCACTGGCTGTAACAGTCTTCAACGCTTTTCCATCTATCAATCGCCTCTATGATGAGTCTACACTCCACTGACAGTTACCTAGAGACTCTTTGGCTCCTCTGGAAGTCACCCTATAGCTCCTCGAATTCTCTGGCAGACGCAATCATTTCATTCTGGTAGTTACTGAGAAAATCTCCACGCATTCATCCCTTGGCGCATTTCCTTCTCTGATAAATCTACATAGTGGGCGCTAGATTTTCTGGATAAGCCCATTATTTTCACGTGACCACCGGTGGTGTCCATACGCCTATCCAACAGTCATTTCACGGTTTTTCATTCTGGGATATCCAGCTGCAAGTTGCCTCAATCTTCCCAACTCGCGAAACTCCAAAATGGAGACTAGAAACGTGCTATCTCTTTCCTTAATCCCTCGACGATGTGACCTCCAGCTGTGACCAGGGGCCAAGCAAAAAGGTGTTTTTGTTGGACAACTGAGAGGGGGGGGTGAATCAGTTGTTACCATGCTTAAAAAATTATGCTTCTTTTAAACTCTTTGCTGAAACACTAAATGATGATCACAATAATGCAGGGAAATAAACAATTGCTCATTCAGCATCAGTCACATATATGAGAAACACAGAGACATATATTTCTTGAGGAAACCCATACAGGGTAAAAACCTCTTTTCTTTATATGATAAGTAATAGTTACATTCTTTACATTATCATACATATGAGCACCAACTCATAATGAGGCTACAAC
>ML802414.1:319828-374418 GCA_009831015.1 Picea engelmannii
TTAAAGACCTTGCAGGTTCTCATTGATCCAACGGTGGTCGGGTCCCTGTGCTCGGATCTGACGGCTGAGACCTGTCCTCCTATCGAGCTTCTCCCGGTGGCGCCCGATTGCTGCCACGCGTCCTTCCAAATAGACGGTCCTGATTATGTCGGGATTTCACCTTGGATTTTCTCGATGGTAAACCTCGTACAGCTTCTGTCTGATCTGACGACCCTCGTTCTTTCGGGAAATTTGAATGAGATCCTGTAGTTGTGGATCTCTGTCTTCCTTCTCTTCTGCAAATTCCTGTACTTTGAGCTTTTCCTTTGCTGCACGCGTTTTCTTCAACGTTGTTCCTCCTGAGCTTTCACGTCTAAATCCCCAAGGGATTTTTATCCTTCTTATCCTACCATCTCCACTACTGTACTTGCCATGAATGACAAGTCTATGCTGCCTGTAAAACATGCCAACAATCCTTTGTACATTCTTCCTGCACCCATGCCATCTTCATTGCTATACTTTCCATGAATGACAAGCATATGCTACCTGTTAAACATTTCCAACAGTTTTGTGATTTTGTGTATCGTGATTTCCTTTTTTGAATTGCCTCGAAACTCCCAACTCATGAAGCTCTGAAATACTCCAGATCAACGGTCCATGCTCTCCCTTTGATCGACGGCTCAAATTAAGTCACGGTTTCGTGTTTCGCAATTTCAAATGTTAGAGAACCTCCTTTTTTTGAATTTTCAGTCAGCGAAATATTGGTCTCTCACCATGTTTCCTCTGCATCCAATGGCCCACGAAATTCCTCAATCCAATAGTCTAGATCAATCCTCGATCCAATGGACCAAATCTTATCGCGATTTCACATTTCGTGGAGTTGGAGGATGGCTCATCTTTATTCTCCCGATTCCCAATTTCCCGATATCCACGGGTGCCAAATCAATGATCCATGATCATCTATGATTCAACAACCCAGATCATTTCGAGATTTCACATTTCACGAAGTTGGAGGACTGCTCAGCTCCATTCTTTTGGTTCACGATTCTGCGATGTTGTGCATCTGCTGCCACGTATCCTCCTCGACGATGGACGGTCCCTGTTGCTTTCAGGACTTTGTAAGCCCACTTCACCTCGCACTTTAAAGGTCACACACGTTCTTTTGGATCCAACGACGATCGGTCCTCATGCTCAGATCCGACGGCCACTGTCTCTCCTCGTCCTGAGCAGATGCTTCCTCCCAACTTGGAAGAATTTCTAAGTGTAAAGGGCTCTGCGAGTCTAGATGACTTTGGGTCTCGTTTGCGTTTCTGAGAACACTATCTCTCCTGAGATTTGATCTCTACATATTGTTTTCTTCTTCACCTAAGCTTACGTTGTTCCTATTTTTCCATCGATGCACTCTATGATATTTCCATCAATGACAAGAACACTCTTCCTATAAACATGCCAACACTTATTTGTGCCATTGTCCAATAGTTGGGATGTAGCTTGCTTAGTAGATGTACCATGATCATGAATTATCTAGTCCTCGAAGTGGTTATTCTTTCAGTCACTATAGAGAATGCTTCAATTCCTAGTGCATTATTGCACTGTATCATCGATCATTTGGATTCATTGATGCCCAAGTCCTCAATGTTTTGTATTATATGTTCAAGGGAATTTGAAGCTTGACTTGGCCATTTTTAAGTCTTGTTGACCTTTCATGTTGGTCATCCCTGTGTCAATGGTACTTGGTGATTTTGTTTCTCCAACAAAAATCTCTCAGTTACTGTTTCTTATCGATTGATGGGGGATACATTAAGGCCCTCGTTCGATGGATCTCTTCCTATCGACACCAACTCATTATCTAGTAAGTGGATCTAGAAACCAAATATTACCTTGGTACCTGTAGTCATTAGTGGCAAGATTACTTGTGATTGACAATATGTTTACAACATTGACCCGGATTGATCGATTATATGAGTGTTCAACATCATATCCTCTATTCACACTCACTATATTGTACTAGGTACCTTGAGGTCCTTTTTATTATTGGTGGGTCCCCTTCCGTCTATTAATGGTATTCATCAATAACAGTAATAAAACAATTTCTACCATGCTTGACATCAATGCATTTATTCGCATGATGTAGATTCATACAATCTATGGGGTTGGATTAAAGACCTTGGGTTTTCAAGCATCCTCCATTTATGCTACCCTTCCCAAGTTGCACAAGATTATATCACTATTGAATAAGTACTTTGAAGACCACATTTCCACTCTCATTTGTGTTGAATTTCTTCCTAATGTTTACTATGACATAGATTCACATGGTATTTTCGCGTGGCTATGATCTATTATATGAAATGGATTCACTATGTAATTTTTCATGTCCATGGTCTTGCATATAAGTTCATGGATCCACATTGTATTATGTTGGTGGCCATGATTTTTCATACATCTTAGCATGGGTATGCCTACCTCGAAGGTGATCTATATATATATATATATATGATTGGTTGACATATGTATATAGGTATTGCATGGTTCCTTGATCTACGAGCTCCTTCCTTAAGACACTTGTTTTTATAGCAAGATTTGCCTCACCCTATGCAATATTGCACAAAAGGCCTTTTTCCATTTCCCCATGGAGACTTATCATCCCTATTTGTGAAATCCAAAGCTAAAAATAAATATTTTTCCACATGTACGCATCTTTCCTACTATACAACATGCGTATACGTAGGCTGCTCCACTACAGCCCGCGCACATCACAATTTGTGCCAGAAAATGAAAACTAATGTCGGGTTTCCATGTCACGATAGGAGATCTATGATCCTTGGCTTTCCATATACTGAAAACGTTCTGAATCGGCCCTTCAGTTCCATTTTGAAGGCTATAAATGGGCCAATTTTGAGCTATGAAAAGAAGAGAAAGAATTCAACTTTGAGAGCAAAGTTACTCTGGAGAAATTATTTACTTCATATTGAGTCTACATCCCTTTGTCCTTTAAGTCTGAACACAGTGTTCAACCCCCAATATCTTCCCTTATTGGTTGAGAACCTCATTGTCTCTCTCTTATGAGCTTGCCTTTGGTGGAGGATTGAAGTGGTGGAGGCCTAGCTGGAAGGAACTTAGTTTCCTGGTTCTGAACCGTGTCATCACGAAATTCTGTAACATTTTCACTTATGTTGATCATATATTAATAGAAATATTATTTTCCCGTCCAATTGATATCTTACAAATATTTGAATTATTATTCCATGTGTGTATTTGTCATGTTTATTAATGGATTATGCTATTGAATGTGCTAACATTATTTATTATCACCATATGATTGCTTTGCTTGGTTGTTGAGGACTAGTTGCAGGTATTGCTTTGGGTCAAGTGCTCAATGATGGACTTCATCAAACTTCTAGACGAGGTCGACATTTTATCTTATCTTGATAGTATATTTGTTTTCATAGAATAATTGAGAAGAGATTTGATTTCTGCAGTCATTTCCGTCTGTTGTGGTTTACCCTAGCCATAGAGAGATTTTCCTCGTAACAAAATTGGCGACCATACTAGGTATTGAATCTTCTTTCTTAGGGTTTGGAGTACTTTTCTCCTTAGATTTCTCTTGTTCCTATTGTGTTTCTTGTCGTAACATTGCTTGATAGCCTCTGTTCACTCTGGGTCTGAGTTTTCATCCTTCTCCCTTTCCTGGACTTGTTTTTTGAAACACATATGCTCTTTTTTCCTTGACAGTCGCATACATACGTAGTTTGTCCCTCTACAAGATGTGTATATACGCTATGTTTTCCTAAACAGTTGCATACATCAACTTGCCTTACTTGTTTTCTTGTTATGGTGATTGTTGGGTGGGATTTGAGGTTTGTTGAGCCTTCTTGGGTCTCTATAGTTCCTGTTGATTGCTTGTGGGATGACAGGAAACCTGTCTTTGGATGAATTTTTGGGCGGAGTCTTTCTCATCATATTTTCATTTTGATTGTCCTTGTACATTGGGTTGGGTGTTTTGTTTCTTGGTATCCTGCTTGAGTTGTCTCTTTCTATACATAGTAGAGTTTATATATCAAATTTATTTTCATTCCATGCATTTTCATTTTTATTTTATTGAAAATACAAAAAAATAGGGATCTTGCATTGCTTGACATTTTGGTCTTTTGAGTCCTTGTCATTAGCTTAGTGCATGTAATGAAAGATTGCATTTTTACTTCAGAATTGCAGAGTTGAAATTGAAAATTGCATTTCTTATTAGAAGCATATCACTCATTGAAAGTTAAGGTTAGGACTTTGCATTATTTTCATATTTACTTTTCTTGTAGAGTCATAACATCATGAGTTTCACTACCATACCTTTTTGAGTAATCACGACCACTAAAATTAACGCTATAATTTAATATTGATTAGTCACGATTTTATTTTCTAGGGTGCACAAACTAGCTTAGGATTTAGTGCCTTGGAATAGGATTTTGTGAGTAAACTTATCCAAAGAAATTAAATCAACATATGTGTCTGAGAAAGGGAGTGGAGAAATCCATTGTATAATTGGTAAGATAAGGAGGCTCCACTCAAACTGGAGTTAATCACGAGGTCGTGCGAGGTTGGTTCAAGGGATATCCTCTCGATACCTTCTTAGCGTTAGAGATATTTTTGGGGATCTATTCGTATATGAGGATCTTGTTAGTGCCCTTACCTTCGTGAGAGGAGACGCTTTCAAGGTTTCAGGCTTTGCTACCCTACCCATATGGTGGACCTAATTTACGATTGCTCGCATGTGCATCGGTTATACAGTGGTTTATTAGTTGCTTGACTTAGGTGCCACATAGGTTACTTGCAGGGGTTATTCTGCAGGTACCCTGGGTCAGCTAAGGGTCGGACAACACACAACCTTTATGCAGGATTACCTCTTTGGGGGGATCTGACCAACTAGTTGTTAATCCCACGAGGGGCCTTATAACTGATTATGTTACCTCCGATCTTTAGAACGGAGTCTCAGGCCACTCTTGGGTGAGACATACCTTATTTAGGGAGGGAGGCCACTTTCAACCACTTTACCCCATTTGTGTCCATATTGGTCATTTGACTTTTGGTGTTCTCTTTGATTACTAGTTGGCCTTAGGATTTTTATTTTGTCTTTAGAGTCTTAAGTCGTCGTGGAGTCGGAACAGTGTCCCCGCTGGTCCCATCGCTTGTTACAGTTACCACCAGATTTCGAGACTTTGCCTTCTAAAAGGCATAGAGTTATTAGGCGTGGTACACACACATCCACTGTTCAGACTTGTGATTCTACAAGGATGAGTATTGAACCTGGTATTCAAAACACTGGGAGCCCTTCGACTCCCACACCCACTATAGTTAATGGCACCCCTTCGAATCCTGCAACCATAATGGTTGTAGTGCTGGAGGTACCTATCACTACTATGGCTCGGCCTATAGTGAATTCTCAATCTCTTTCCTCGAACCCTTTTGGGTCTCTTGGTCACTCACCAGGCTATAATGTTTAGTGCATCCCTATGGCCTCTAGTCCTTTTTCCTATGGTATGTTGAACTTTACTTCGCATTTTTTGAGCACCATCCCAACTGCTAACCCTAATTATAGCATTGGGATTGGGGGCACTACGCTTCACTTATACTCCATTTTCATTTGGTGGTTCTCAAATCTCTCAAACGAATCATAATATGGGAGGTATTCTTGCTTTTAACAATGGGTATAATCCTTTTGCTTCTGGGTGGAGAAACCAACCTGGAAAACAAGATTCTACTCAAGTTCCTCCTACACCCCTACCTACTCGATGTCTATTCCGACTGTTGGAGCCGCCTTTGTTTTTTCTAGCCCGTCACAAATTTCATTCTTAATGCTTGAAATCTAAAGATGGTTTTCATATTTTCCCTCTGCGATATCGAGATCTCTGAAGCTTTATCACGCGAGCAGCGATGATTATTATACTCTCGAAACGAGTCCTACTTTTCGTTAAAACGTTTCCTCTCTTTTTCTACCGCAAGATCTCGTAGGTCGGATACTGTAAGTCATATAAGTCACACGCCCTGAGCTACGAAACAGCGAAATCGTTTTAATTTTTTACTCGGGACAGTAACAACGGTAAAGTTTTCCCTAACCCATCTCTAAACGTCGTCAGGGTTTCGCACCTCGGCGTTCTCCAAATCCAAAAATTTAATGTCGTAGCCCTGATAGCCGAGAACACGAGGTCCTTATTTTAGTAACCAGTGTCAAGGTTAAAGGTAAAAGCTAAACCATGGTAAAATTTTCTGTCGACATTTCACCACTCGGCGTTTTCCTTTTCAAAAGTTACACCGTCTAAACCCCGACTCGTGAAATCACGATAAGGATATAAACAAAATTAACTAATTACTAAATCTGAGTTTATCTTCCCTTTTTATTTATCGCGATCTCGTGGTTTCGCAGCTCGGCATGCAAACCTCCCGAAAACTTATTTTCGAAGCTCCGAGTTACGATAGGGAGAATATAAAAATTATGAAATTAATTGAGCCCCTAATCACGATTTCATTTTTATTAACCAAAATCGATCATCACAGTCTTGGGTGTTAGAGGTTCAAAGTGTTAAAGTAAAATCCCCGATATAGCGAGTACCGAAACGTTGATTAACGTTGGTAAAACCGGATTAATTAAGCTAAATCAATGCATATCTCGTGTTTTTATGTCTGCACGATTTACGAGGTAACCTTATTCCTTCCATACGCCAACTGACTTTTTAAACTGCCAAAATTTATGACATTAATGAGGAAATAGGGCAAATCGATGAATATAAGATTGGATTTTTATGGAAAAAATTATTTCTGAAGATGATTTGACATAATTGTTCTGAAAGGTACCGAGTTTTTTTAATATATATAAGAGTTGTGGTTCATTATAACAAATGCATTTTCATATCATGCAGAACACATTATCTCTGAGAAAACTGACTTCTGTATGTATACGTATTTCTATCGCAGAAGAGCTAAAACACAAGCTTCAGCCATGGCTCCGCGAAAAGCATCCAAAGCAAATGTTCAGGTTTCGGGACAAGGCTCAGACAATGTCGCTGATACTTCACCTCGAAGTATCGACTCGGTCCCGAATTGGTCGTTCATTTCAGATGTTCTGCAAGCAGAATTGGTGGACTATTCTGATGACTCCAGCGACAATGAAAAAGATGATATAACCACCAAGTACAAAATAGTCATCCAATCCGGAATGCACAAAGTAGCAGCCAGGCCGCGATTGCTTCCATATTATGACATGGTCCGATGGGCATTAGACCATGTGGACATACCGACCAGAACCATCATGAACGAGCAGAAATTCACCATCGGGACTTTCAGGCCGGAACATCTACAAGCCATGTATAAGCTGCCCACGACGTCCGACTACACATATGGCGTTGAATTCTTGGACGAGTTCAAGGAGAAGGAATGCGTACAGTATGATAAAACCATGTCCAGATTAATAAAAGATTGGGTTTCAAACACCGCAAAGTTCAGATCTGATAGCCACGACATATATTCAATCGCTTCTTTAGAACCGCAGTACAAATATGTAGCCATGATGACATGCCGGTTATACGGGACAGAAGACACCTCACATTTTTTCCTTCCGTGGGTGCATCTAATGTTTCGGTTCGCCGAAGGCAGTTCCTTCGACTGGGCAAAGATGCTTTCTGATAGCTTGACCAATCGGGTCACAGAGTATCGGGCGCAGAAAGAGAATGGGAAGGCGTCTTCTTTCTTCATGTCTGCATACATTATGGACGCAGTTTGTTTTTTGACACCATTTCCCTTAATGAGCTGGAGTTGGACTCCAGCAGAAGACGAACCCATACACGTTTATCATGCAAAATTATGGGAAAACAAAGAGGAAAATTTTGTGTATGAAATCTTTAACTGGGTGATGGTGCCCCTGCATGTCACCATTTTTGGTCACCCTCCACCCAAGATCTCGGACAGCATAGTAACAAATCTGAGCAGCATAGAAAACTGGTATGTAGAAGCAGAATTTTCATACCTCTGAGTTTTCGGGGCTTCGGTTCCCCCACATGCATTGCCATTGTTCATTCCCGACAAGTTGGCTTGTCGTGAGGTCGCTAGGCAAACAATAATTGGTGGTATAAGCAAAGAGCTTAAGGGATACTCCAAGAAGGTATGGCCACCTTTTCATGTTCATTTCAATTCTTATTCTTTATTAGATTTTGGGCATGCCAAAGCCGAGGCAACAGCCCTGGAAGACCTAAATTTGGTCTCCATTAAATACAAGAAGCACGATTCGCAAAGGGTCGTGAGCAATCATTTGGCCAGTTGCAGGCTCAAGAGATTTGAGCACGAGAATTCACCCTCAGATGACATTTTTCGAGGCGTAAGGTCCTATGCCGAGATTCTGGCTCGGATACAAACCTTGGCAACCGAGGAAAGAGCCTATGTTTTGAAGTTCTAGGAACATCGACGTAGTTGTCTTCCCGCCGTGTTGCGAGGTGAGGGTCCGAGTACGTCGGAGGCAAAACAGAAAGATGCCGAAGGCTCTAAGGATGCGACTCTCGATCAATAAAAACACCAGGATGAGGGAGAGCAAACTAAGAGTCTGAAAGCAGAGATAAAGACTCCCGACCCACCGAAGAAGCAGAGTACGATCACTACTCCGAGAAAATCAGCGAAGCAGATCGAAGAACCTATCACATCAGTTACCCCCTTGCAATCGACGTAGGGAAATATTGATGCAGGATGGATATTCAATGAAGAGTTGAGGCCTATAAGGGTAGAAGAACTCCCTTCGAATGAGTTTTTCTTCGATAAGAAGAGAAAGGCAGTAGTAAAAAGGGAATTCTATCAGGAAGGAGAGTCAACTGCCAAGAAATATAAAGTTATAACCGATGGAAAAGACAAGAATAATGAACAATTCACGACTGAAATAGCAGGGACATTAGGAGCCTATGCCTCAGCGAATCAATTTTCAGTCGGGCTCTTAAAAAACCAGCTTAAACGAAAAAATCACCTCATTAGGACCCTTGAAGCTAGACTGGCCACAGCAATAGAGACTGTTAAAGACCAGGCGAGCGTAGGGATAGAGCAGGCCAGGTTGGCCGATAAAAACGAGATAGAGTTGCTCAAAACTAAGCTCGAGCAAGCACAACTGGTGGTTCGGGATGGTCAGATGCAAGCGAGCCAGCAAAGGATTTGATTGAAAAAATACAGGCTAGGGTGGAGATCGTCGAGAACAGAATGATAAACATCAGGATGTTCAAATCCCAGGTGATTGAAATTCGGAGCAGAATCTATGCAGCACAACGAAATTTGCTCGCCAAGGTAGAAGCGATCTGGGACAACTGTTTGCTAGTCAACCAGGTTTCGGAGAACTTATCTGCTAGAGAAAGGGAAGCTGGAGTAGCTCGGGTCGCCTTCCAAGAGGGTGTGATAGCCACAAAAAACAGGGATTCGGGAAGTACTCCCAGGTTCACCATTTCGGAACAAACCAGAGGAAACATTCTATTAAAAGAATGGGAGCACAACATCGTCGAAGGCAGGCAACAAGCCAAAAAGATAACGAATTCTTTAGAAGAGGATTTTAATTCTATGGATGATGATGTGCTAGGCATTGATAGCGGAGGTAATGTCGAGGCATTGATACAAATGGATATGGAAAAAATCTCGCTTGATCTAAAGGAAAAAGAGGAAAGAGATTCGGTCGAGATTTCCCACGTGACTACGGTGGACATAGTCCAAATAGACAGATGCATGATTAGACCAAGCGCGCAATTATGTGCCATCGACATCATAGATGGACAGATGGAAGACAGGTTGTCGTAGTTAGCCCGAGAATGTTACTTATTTGAACCCAGCTGTCAAGCAGAACCGTCGCGGCTGATATCTCAGTTGGTTGAAAGATGTGTCGCCTGTACCGAGCATGCACGAGGATAAACGTCTGGCACCAAGTGAAGACAAAAAAGAAGAAATGGAGCGATTTCTCTGCTCCCTGTCATAACCAAATATTTTTTACGACTGAGATTCTATCTTATTTGTAAAACTGTATAAATATACCACAGAAAGAAAAGAAAAAGGATGGACCTTTTTGTGTCGATCATAACAGAGTTTTTTACATTTTGAGAGTTAATACAAAGCAAATCTGAAGATTCTCAATTCCGTAATGATTGTGTTATGAGTTTTTTTTCTTGTATCTCATATTTCGTTTCATTTCATATTCCTAACTGATGAATGCTTCGTTATAATTTAGTACGACCACTACTATAGTGAATGAATTTTGGTTTTCTGTAATTGTTTACTGTTTTTCCTCTGTACCAGCTATCAGCGGGTGTAAGACCAGTTAACACTTTCAGAATTCTACATATATTCTATTCTACATCGGGTTATTTCTTTACAGTTTTCCTCTTCTGTTTATACGTGAGATTCTCCCTTGATAGGAGCCTTACATCATAGACAGCTAAAAAAAATTCTCCCACCTCATACATTTTATTAAGATATAACTCAGTTACGGGAAAGAGCCTTTGATTTGCATCCCTATTTTATCCCTGAAACCGTAAATTCTCTTTTATACGACCAAATTGAGACAACACTTAATCTCTCTCTGAAATTTTTCCTACTTTTACTGTTCCTCCATGACTGTCCCTGTACCAACACAACCCAATATCGAACTTGGATTATCAAACCAAACGCACGTTGCCTTAAACCTTTTCGATACTATTCTTAAAACAGCTACTAACCAAGTCGAACTTGAACGTTCATGGGAAGCCATTGAACAAGATATAACTATCCAGGAACAGTTGGGAGCTAGACAACTCCAACGTAGAAATCTTCCCTAGTTTCCTTTGTCGAAGGTTGGCGTTTCTCTCTTCTCCACCTTTTACCCACTTTCGGATGCCTAGACACTGTACTTCTAAGACTTAGGTACAGACTCTGGAACAACACCTACCAATACATTGGGCATGACTAATCCACCTCTATCCTCTGGATTCCCATATGGAGGAGGTCAGGTTTACGCTTTGGGCAACCCCCAACCCAGATCCAATCCAGTTGGGGGAAATTTTTACAACCCCCAACAGAACATTCCTGCTGGAATGATGCCCAACCAACCTTTTATGAATCATCTCAGAGGAGGGCCTTACAATCCTGGACAGGGCCATGGTGCTTACTAGAACCCTGGATGGATTGCAGCTCCACAAACACAATCTTTCCCAAGATCTTGGGGCTAGATGTTGCAACCTCGTCTCCCTTTTCTGGCCACGCTCAATCTACCAGACTTGTCTAAGTTGATGAACGACCATGTGAGTCATCATCCTACATGCCCCCCTATCCCCACCAAGCTTCCTTCGGACATTCAGAAATTCGAAGGTAAGAATGGAGAGGATCCTGGTGATCACGTTACTACCTTTCACCTTTGGTGCTCCTCGAATTCCCTTAATGATGATTCTATTCGATTAATATTATTTCAACACACCCTCATTTGGGTTTCTGTGAAATGGTATATCGAGATCCCTAGGGGGGCATATGGGACCTTTATTCAGATGGTATTGGTCTTCGTTAACCACTTCCAATTGTTGGTTCGTTACGATGTTGGCCTAGAACTTATATCAACTTTATGCCAGGACACAACCACTCATATATCGGATTATATCTAGGAGTGGTGTAGATAGAAGAGGTTGATTAAGACCACCATACCCTGGGCCTTCCTTTTAGAATGGTTCCTTAAGTCTTTACATGCTCCTATCTCGAAGGATGTTGTTACAGCTAGGGTTACCACTGAGGAAGAAGCGATCTTTAAAGCCTAGAAGTTAGATCTCATATATGCTTAGTCTAGGATGTTATACCACCTTCTTTCGGACGCTCCACGGTCAACTTACGACCCTAGACAAAATCCCAGACCTCATGCTGATGGCATTGCACGTACTGCCAATGTAAAGTCTACAGACTTGGTGACAAGCCATTTGAAAGAGTTGTCTCTAAACTAGTCTGCAGGAGGGCCATCTTCGTCTGTGTCTTCCAACCCCACTCATCCGGTGGATCTACACTCTGTGTAATCATCATGCAACCCAAATGGTAACCAACAACCAGGTAGGAATAAGAAGAAAGGACGTAATAATCGTAAGGGTGGGAAAAATAGTAATAAACCCAAGGACAATGGTAATAATGAGAAGACGAATAATAATGTTGGAGAGGGAAAATGAGAAAGACGTAAGGTGAAGTTTCCCTGTAAGCTTTGCATAGATGATCACCTTACCCATTTATGCCCTAAACTTGCGGAAACTGCGAGGCTATTATCTCTACCGCTCGCCGTGCTGGTGGGAGTCAAAACTTGTTATTGCAAGATGACGACCTTTTGTGTATTAATATGGTCAATGCGAAAGTTAATGTAGCCACTCGATCTCGAGATTATAGCTCTTCACAAGCTATTCATGGTCTATAATATCCTCCTCCTCCTCAGAAGATGAATTTACAGAATGAAAAACCAAAGCCACCACCTCATATTTCGAAAGGAGTACTCAAGCGCTCTACCCACAATCCAAATGCCAGAGCCTCCCATAACTACTCTATTATTGAGGGCCTGGGTCAAACCCCTTGTGCGATGTCAGCTTTGGAGGTACTCTATATGTGTCCTTCACAGAGGAATTCCTTACTATCTGTGTTAGGAGATCTAGAACCCAGTGGCTCAAAAGTTATCAAGTTTGATGTCACAAATATGAAGCCTCACTTGCCTTACCATGTGGCATTCCAAATCCATGTGGAGTACCCAAAGTATACCATCAAATGTGCAGTTGTTGATGAAGGCACTGCCACTTGTGTGGTCTCCCTGATCTATTGGAAAGCTCTCAGTTCTCTGACTCTTTCCAAGTCATCGAACATATTGACTTCTTTTGACAGTCATTCCTTCCACCCTCACGATATTCTTCCTTCCTTTCTGGTCCATTTAGGTGGGAAGATGGTAGAGGTGGAGGTCGAGGTAGTTGATTCGCCTCTTGATTATAACCTGTTACTAGGACGCAATTGGACCTATGTTATGGTCGTCCTCGTATCATTTGTATTTCGTACTCTTTGTTTTCCTCATGAAGGGAAGATCATAACGATCGACCAGTTATCCTTTGCGTACTCTAGTCCTAATGCATTGGTTGGACCATCAATCCCTATGATCGGAAATTCTCATCCGACAACTGAGAATATCGGTGTCAGAATGTATTCTTCCCTTATGGGTACTTTCGACTTCATGACACCAAGTCACCACGTTTACACCATGTCCAATAGACCATCTCGACAGGGAGGTCCATTCCTTTCTGCACTTCCTATTTTAGTGATCTATGGAACCTACCTTCCCTGACTTCGTCTTGTGAAGGTCAATCGCATGCTAGAATGGCTATTCCACTATTGGTAGCAGAGATTATGTATCAAGTTGTTCTTGAATATTCTGTCAATCCCGGTCTTGTTACCTCGTCGACAGATGAGGATCCCGTTCTTGTGGGCCACTTCGTTGTCTTCTTCACATGATTTCCTCGATGGGACTTTTCCTTCTAACGAAGCTATCATCGAAGACATGAATGGTTCCAACAAACCTTGGGATGATATGAAACACCGCTCTTATTTTCTCCCAGATCTTGAAAGAATCAAACAAGATGACTTTCGATCTACTTTGAGTGAGATACTCAATCACGTCGTAGTTCCACTTGATACGCATGACATTTATGCCGAAGGAAAAATGGCCAGTATTTCTCCAACTGTCACGATTGATATCTCTCGTACCTCTCCCAAGATTGAAAATGTACATATCGGTGTGGATTGTTCGCAAGAAGAAATCCTGATCTACACTAAACTCTTCAAGGAATTCTGAGATGTTTTTGCTTGGTCATATGAAGAGATGTCAGGAATCGACCCTCGTATTTTCGAGCATGATATTAGAACTTATCTGGATGTTAAACATGTTGGACAATGTCTTAGAGTTTCCAATCCCTGGAAGGCCCCTGCTATTAAGGTAGAGGTGGAGAAGCTACTTAATGTTGGCTTCATCTACCCAATTCCCTTGACTAAATGGGTATCCAATCCCGTTCCTATGAATAAGAAGTAAGGAACCATCCGTGTATGTATGTACTTTCGTGACCTGAACAAGGCCTGTCCTAAAGACAACTTCTCGACACCTTTCATCAATCAGATTCTCGACGAGTGTGTGGGAAGTGAAGTATTTTCTTTTATGGATGGATTTTCACAGTAAAACCAAATGAAAATTAAACCTGAGGATCAACACAAGACAACATTTATTTGTCCTTGGGGTACTTTCGCATACCTAAAAATGCCTTTTGGCCTTAAAAATGGCGGAGAAACCTTCCAACGTGCTATGACTTTCACATTTGATGATCTTAAGAACATAATTGAAGCTTACCTTGATGATCTTGCTGCTCACTCTCGTAAGAGAGCAGATCACGCTATGCACCTTCAACTTTATTTTGAAAGATGTCGTTACTATAGAATCCAGTTGAACCCTCACAAGTGCATATTTTGCATTAGGTCTGGTCGTATTTTGGGATTTCTAGTTTCTGAGATCGAGATCATTGTAGATCCAATAAAGGTTGAGGCAATACTTTGATTTCCTCCCTCGTGCACTATTAGAAAACTTCAAGGTTTACAGGGGAAATATAACTTTCTACGTTGGTTTATAATGAAATATGCCAATATCACTAAGGGTTTCATGCATCTTTTGAAGAAGGACACCCCTTTTATCTGGGATGAGAGAGCTCAGGATTCCTTCGATGCTTTGAAGAAAGCCTTGGTATAGACGCCTCTATTAAAGTTTCTTGACTATAGTAGAGATTACATTCTTTATATCGTCATTTCTAAGGAGACGATTGGTATGGTTCTAGTTCAGGAGGATGATGAGCTCTGCGAGCACGTCATATACCATCTTAGTCGAAACTTACTCGGTCCTGAAATTAATTACTCTCACATTGAAAAGCTAGCTTTGGTTTTCATTCACACAGTCCAATGTTTGCATCATTATATATTGCTTTGAAAGACTACTGTGGTTGTTGATGTCAATCCTTTTCAATACATCCTTACTAAGCGTATCATAGGGGGGAAATATAATAATGGATTTTCATTTTACAAGATTTTGATCTTGATTTCACTTCTATGAAATCCAAGAAATTGCTAGTCTTCGCGGAGTTAATATCTGATTTTCCACGATTAGATGAGGATGTTATCCATCTTTATTCGTTTGCAGATGAACACGTTTTTTTGTCTCGTCGTCCGACCCCTGGTATGGAGACATTGTTCTCTATCTTCAAACTTTGAAGTTCCCTCAGCATCTCTCAATTACTAGCTTTATGTCCATAACTATGACATCTGAAGCATTCTAGGTTCCCTTCTTATAGAGGTGCAAAAGAGTTATAATTTTTTCTTTTAACTTGATTTACTTTTTGGTTATCTTTAAGGTAATATTTTTGAACCCTCATGTTTTTCCTTCCATATGCTCTACAATTCATAGCTTTATGTCCATAGTTTTTACATGAATAACAATAACCCCTGAATATCTGTGAAGATCTTTTGAAAATGAATTCATTTTTCAACTCCTTTTTGTTAGTATTGAAAGTAGGGGGAATAGTACTTTCTTTCTTCACATACCCAAGCCCAATCTTGTTGTTAGGATCTTTCATTTCACTTGAACTGCATGTGTTTTCTTGTTTTTTCAACCTGTGTCTCTTGGTTCTGTAGTCATCATCCTTATGACTGTAATAAAAACAATAGCCATAGGATGCACTTTTGTACTTGGGAGTTTTTTTGTCTTCTTGCTTGTGATTGCTATTTCTTTTGAGGTTACTCTTCTTGGGAGGATGAGCAGATTCTTGAGCATAGGAGTTTGCATTCTTGTCATCCTCCTGCTACATAGTTGTTTATTTGTAGGTATCATCACAACACTTGTCATCTTCTACATCAATCTAAGTAATAGGACTTGATCCTTTAACCATGTGTACTTGGTCATATCCAAGGCCAAATTTGTTCAAGGGAAATCTTTGTAGACTGAGAATTTTATCAAGGGCTTCAGTTCCTTTCTTGAAATTTTCAACAGTCTTCAGTTGATCCCTGAGTCCAACAACTTCTTGTTTTAAATTATTGGCTTCTTCCATGTGAATGGTTGCTTGTTGTCTTGAACTATGTAGCTCCTCTTGTGAGGACATTAGTTTTCTTTTTAAGGTCTAATTTTCTTCCTCGCTTTCTAGCTGCTGCTGTTTGAGATATTCAACCTTTTGTTGCTCCTTATTAAGAGATTGTTCCAAGGATTCCAATCTTTCTTGATCCATTTGGACTTGGATTCTAAATTCAACTATGATTTTCTCAACTTATTTATTCTTTGAACCTTGTTTCCTCCTTTGCTCCAGCATGAGATCCTTTAGTTGTTTACACCTTTATTTATATTTTCTCAGTTCATTCAAAGTACATTCAATCTCAGGTTCAAGATTGACCTATGATTCAATGTCTGAGTCTTCTTCAAAAGAGTATTCATCACTAGAATTGTTGTAGAATGAACTTTGTTCTAATTGATATGATTCATTTGACTTCTCATCTAAGCAGAGGTCTGTTATCTTGTCCCAGAGTTTCTTTGTAGATTTACATTCACCTATATTCTCTTTGATATCATCAGGTAATCCATCAAGGATTGTATTCATTTCCATTGAGTTACTTTTATTGACTTTCTTTTGAGCTGGAGTCCTTACTTTGTTTGGTGGGAAGTAATCAGTGATCACTAAATTCCATACTTCATGTCCCAATTCCTTCAGATGACTTTCCATTCTTGTACTCCAAAATATGTATTCTTCTTTTCCAGGTATTGGAGTTCCATTCACAGTGTAAATATTTTGTCCATCCATGTGTTCTTAATTTGATCTTCCTTTTAGTTTGTTAGACTGTTCTTAAAGGAACCTTGCTCTGATACCAATTGATGGAATATACAACAATACTGAGAGGGGGGGGGGGTGAATCAATATTTCCTACTTTTTCCTTTTTAATTCCATCAATATTAAGAACACACATTAATTATTCAATTAAGCAATATATGATGAACAACAAAACCCTTATGAACACAATATTTTATCATGGAACCCAACAGAGAAAACCACCGACTCTTTTCTCATTAATAAACTGTTCTTTTACACAATTCTTTTCAAGCTACAACTTGATGAAGAGATTGTCCCCAAGTTTCTTCAGCTACAACTGAAGGGATGCTTCCACACCCCATTTACCAGATACAACTGGAAGGAGGCTATGACCCCCTATTTTATCAGCTACCACTGAAAGGATGCTTCGACACCCTATTTACCAGCTGCAACTGAAAGGAGGTTACGACCCCCTAGTTTATCAACTACCACTGAAAGGATGCTTCGACACCCCCATTTAAATTTATTGTCGATATGTGAATTTGTTGCGAACATCCAACTGATTTCACAATGCAATTCAATCTCTGTTGATATTCATATTGAATTTTATTCATGCAGTCATTAACACAAGTCCTATCAGATTTGACTTTTTGACTTTGACTTGTTTTCCCTTGCTCCACCCTTCCTCCCTTTATGCAGGTTATAACACTTATAACTCTCTTATTGTACTATGTTCAAGGTGTTCATAGATACACAAAGGTACTATCAATTCTTCAACTCTTCTTAGAATCATTAATTGATGCACTTTCTACTTGTCTGTTGCAACCTCTCCTTGTATGATCTTTTGGTTATTTGCAGTCAAAATTCATCTCTTTCTCTCTGGCTTCTTTCAATTAATATTCAATGTATATGATGCAGTCCAATAAAGGTCTTCTATATCAAATAGTGGATAGCATAACTATTTCTATGTCTTATTGTGTTCTTGATCTTCAATAAGACATTGACATGCACTTTAGAACCCACAGTTCTTCTTCTTGGACTTTGCCTCTGTTTCGATCTTCTTCTCTGGACTGTAGAGACACGTTCTTCTCACTACTCTTTCTTGTTTATATATTCTTCCAACTGGTGAGAGATATGAAACATTGTGTCCCTTTGTTTGCACCATCGCACCTCTTCATTTAACTTAACCATAATCTTTGTTATTATTCAAACCTTACCATGAAGGATTTTCATAAATTGATCATAGATATGGAAAACCATTTGCATATGACCATATGCACAAAACCATGAGATTATTAATTTAAGGAATGTTCTCAGTGCCTCATGACTTATATGTTCATAACTCGTGATTGGGGGCTAGAACCTAGTCCTCTGGACTTTGGCCTTCGGGATATTTCTCTCTTAGGATCATCCAATCTTGTGAAGTATGAACTTCCCGAAGTGGCTACCTGTCACACGGATTGATCCAATGGTTAGAATGAGTCTTGGAACCAAATCAATGGTCTAGCTTCAATCCATACACTAACCTTCCACTGCTTTATCCAATGGCTATAACTTAATCAAAGGTTGATATGGATGACCATCATTATTTTGGAACTTCATCCTTCGGTACTTCCAGCCTCTGCAATATTCCAAAACAAATTATGCCTCGAAAAATGTGTCACATATTTTAGGTGGTTTTTAGGCACATGGTTTCTTTACCGATGGTTTTCTATTTTCGATTAAGGAATTAGGGTTGTTGATTAATCCAGGTCATTAGGTTAGGGTTTTGGATGCCATTGTCTCCTATATGTATATTGTATTGTAAACAATGTATCACAATGAATGAATATATAATATGTTGGTTTTCCCGGTTTCGGTTTTTAGGGGAAAAATCTGTGTCTAATGTTTGTATTTTCCATTGTATATTTTATGTTCTTTTACTAAATATATGTTTGCAGTAGATATTGTACAAGGTTAAAATCTACATTTGGTATCAGAGCTTTGTTGGCTTCAGGGGGACGCCTTTGTGGTCAAGGGTTTGGCTCAAGACTGTGATAAGCCTTGTTATAGTGGGAGATGTGTGGTATTGATTTTGTGAAAAGAAATGGAAAGCAATTCGAAGATGGAGATCGAGAAGTTTAATGAGAAAATTTTTGAGCTGTGGAATCTCAATATGGAAGATCTGTTGGTGGACAAATATTAGTGGATCGCGATAGATATAGGTACTGCACCTACAGGAACTTCAGTAGATGACTGGAAAAAGTTGGATCGGAAGGCAAAGAGAACAATCTGACTATGTCTCTCTGATTCAATATTACTGAATGTGTCAGAGGAAGCTACAACCAAGGATTTATGGGAAAAGTTGGGGAAGTTGTATCAGTCTAATTCCCTAGTGAATAAACTATTCCTGAGAAAGAAGTTGTATAACCTGAGGATGAGAGATCGAGACTCAGTGGTAGAGCATTTGAACTCCTTCAATTTTGTGGTAAGTCAGTTAGTATATGTTGAGATTAAAATTTCAAATGAAGATAAATGTATCAGTTTACTTTGTTCTTTACCAAACTCATGGGATAGTCTAGTTGTGGCCATAGGTATTAATACCACTGCCTTGAAGTTTGATGAAGTGGTATCATCCTTGTTGTCAGAGGAGATGAGATAGAAGAATATGGACAGATCACAGACGCATTATTTTCAAGAGGACGATCCTAGGAAAGAAATAGATCTAACTTCTCAAGTGGGAGATCTAAGTCTAAGGGTAGATCTGAATCTCCCAGAAAATTTGTAAAGGTATGTTGGATATGTGGAAAAGAAGGGCACTACAAGAAGCAGTGTAGATCCAAAGTTAAGAAAAAGAAGGGATCTGAAGAATCTCCTTCTACAGAAGAAAATACCTCCAAGGAAGAAGGAGGGGATGTGTACTTGGCTTCTTCAAGCACACATGAAGATCATGAGGCTTGGTTGGTTGACTCTGGTGCATCCTTTCATATGACTCCCCACAGGGAGTGGTTCTGCGAATATGAAAGGTATGATGGAGGTAATGTTTTCTTAGGTGATGATTCGACAACCAGAATCATAGGACGAGGAAAATTCAAGTTGAGGCTCATAGATGGAAGGATTAGAACACTGCCTAGTGTTCTTCACATCCCAAGTTTTCCCAGAAATTTGATTTTTGTAAGAAAAATGGACGATGCAGGGATAAAAACAATATTTGAAAAGGAAACCTACAGGATGATTCGAGGAGCAATGGTGTTTTTGAAGGGAGTTCGGTTTGGAACTCTGTATAAGCTACAAGGAAGCATTATTAGTGATGGGTGTAATAGTTCCATTGTTCATGATATTGGATTTGAAGAAGAAATCAATCCTACAGTATCTGGAGAAAAGGTTATGTTGTGGCATCAAAGACTAGGGCATATCGAAGAGAAGGGTCTTCGACTACTACATGATAAAGGTATTGTTGAAGGTATGTCTAACTGCTCCCTGGATATTGATTTATGTGAACATTGTCTATATGGGAAGAAAAATTGGGTAAGATTCCCCTCTGGTGCAATGAGGGAAGAAGGAATATTACAACTAGTTCACAGTGATGTTTTTGGACCTGTGTCAGTCCCATCATTGGGAAAATCTATGTACTATGTCTCATTTATAGATGAATTATCGAGGAATACTTGGATATATTTCCTTAAGAAGAAATATGAAGTCCTTGACAGGTTTAAAGAGTTTAAGGCTCTTGTTGAGAATCAAACAAAGAAAAGAATTAAGGTGTTGAGGATAGATAATGGCGGAGAGTTCTGCGGGAATAAATTTGAAGAATTTTGTAAGAAGTGTGGTATAGAAAGGCAGAATACTGCTCCATATACATCTCGGCATAATGGAGTTCCAAAAAGGATGAACAGGACGTTGATGGAAAAAGCAAGGTTCATGCTCAGTGGTGTCGGGTTAGGGAAATAATTCTGGGTAGAGGAAGTGGGTACTTCATGTTACTTGGTCAACATATCACCCTCATCATCGTTGGATGACAAGCCTCCACAAAAGGTATGGACTGGTAAGGAACCTTCTCTCACACATCTCAAGGTATTTGGTTGTGATGCATATGTTCATGTTCCAAAGGAAAATAGGAGTAAGCTAGATAAGAAGGTCGAAAAGTGTATCTTTATTGGATATAAAGATGGTCTCAAATATTATAATCTTTGGAACCCATAAACTAAGAAGGTAGTGTATAGCCAAGATGTGGTATTAAGAGAAATGAAGGATGATGTTAAACAGGAAGTCCTACCAAGTAAGGAAGAACCTGAGAAAATAGAGTTTGATTTAAAAGATGATGAGTCAAATTCTACAGAAGAACGGGAATAAGAATAAGAATATCCTCATGCTCCATAATTGAGGAAATCAGTTCAAGAAAGAAGGCCACCGGAAAGGTAT
This sequence comes from Picea engelmannii, assembly GCA_009831015.1. Taxonomy (NCBI): domain Eukaryota; kingdom Viridiplantae; phylum Streptophyta; class Pinopsida; order Pinales; family Pinaceae; genus Picea; species Picea engelmannii. The sequence continues at coordinate 341,068 of ML802414.1, forward strand.
ACTCCATCCGATTTCCATTCAAATTTTTCTTTGTCTATTATTGATGATGATACTAGATTTGTCAGGGAGGTGGTGGATTCAAGGGATGCAAATCTCTGGAAAAGGGCCAAGAAGGAAGAAATGGAATATTTGGATAAGAATGAGGCTTGGGATCTAGTGGAGTTCCCAACTGGAAGAAATCCCATTGGCAGAAAATGGGTATTTAAAAAGAAGTTGAATGCAGAAGGAAAAGTGGAGAAATACAAAGCTCGGTTAGTAGCAAAGGGTTATTCCCAGGTTGAGGGAATTGATTTTGGTGAGATTTTTTCTCCTGTTGCCAAGTTAACCTCCATAATATTTATGTTATCTCTTGTTGTTGCATTTGATTTTGAAATAGAACAAATGGATGCGAAGACAACATTCCTACATCAGGATGTGGAAGAAGAAATCTATATGAAGCAACCAGAAGGTTATGTTGTGAAGGGAAAGAAGGAGTTGGTATGCAAGATGAAAAAGTATATGTATGGTTTAAAACAATCACCAAGGATGTGGTAACAAAAATTTGATACTTATATGTTGGGACTTGGCTTCAAAAGAAGCAAAGAGGATCACTGTGTGTATTTTAAATTAATTGGTGATCATTTGATTTATTTGGTCTTGTATGTGGATGACATGTTGCTCATAGGAAACAACAAGGACATTATCTAGGATGAGAAAACTCAGTTGTCCTATAAATTTGACATGAAGGATCTCGGTGATTCAAATTTCATTTTGGGCATAGAAATTTAAAGAGATCGGAAAAGGAGGAAACTCTGGTTAAATCAGAGAAAACATGTCGAGACAATATTACAGAGGTTTAATATGCAGAAATGTTACCTGGTAAAGGTTCCTATTCATGTTGGTGTAAAGTTATATGTGGATTAGTGTCCCAAGACACACGAAGAGGAGGAGGACATGTCTCGTGTTCCATATGAGAGTGCAGTTGGTAGTTTGATGTATGCAATGGTCTGTACTAGACCAGACATTGCACATACAGTGGGAGTTTTGAGCAGGTATATGTCAAAACCAAGGAAAGAGCATTGGACAACAGTAAAAAGGGTTTTCAGTTATTTGCGTGGAACTGCTAGCTATGGATTGTGCTACCAAGGAAGAACAGGATTGGACAGAGTGGTAGATATACATGGATTTTTGGATCTAGATTGGGTTGGAGATATGGATCGTAGGAGATCTATAAGTGGGTATGTGTTTAACCTGTTTGGAGGAGAAATAAGTTGGATGAGAAAAAGACAGGTTGTAATGGCACTTTCAACTATAGAATTTGAATACATGGCAACCACTCATGCAAGTAAGGAAGCAGTATGGTTAGAAAGATTGTGTTCATGTATTGGGTTGGTACAACAAGCTATAAGGATAGATTGTGATAGTCAGAGTGCAATTTTTCTGGTGAAGAACCCAGCTCATCATTCAAAGACAAAGCATATTGATATTCAATATCACTTTGTGAGAGACATGGTTGAAGAAAAGAAAGTATTGATGATGAAGGTGGACACTTTGAAGAATGTTGCAGATTCATTAACAAAATATGTGAGCACTGAGAAGTTCTCTTGGTGTAAAGGATCCATGGGCATTGTTGCCCTGGATTGTTGACTATGTAACCCTGTAACCCCCTGTATGCAAAGAAAACAACAAGTGGGAGAATGTTGGGTATGTGTTATATTATACCTCAGAAAATGTGTCACATATTTTAGGTGGTTTTTCGGCACATGGTTTCTGGTTGATGGTTTTCTATTTCCGGTTAAGGAATTAGGGTTGTTGACTAATCCAAGTCATTGAGTTAGGGTTTTGGATGTCATTGGCTCCTATATGTATATTTTATTGTAAACAATGTATCACAATGAATGAATATAGAATATGCTGGTTTTCCCGGTTTGGGTTTCCAAGGAAAAAATATATGTGTAATGTTTGTATTTGCCATTATGTATATTCTGTTCTTTTACTGAATATCTGTTTGCAGTAGATATTGCACAAGGTTAAAATCTACAGGATTGAAGCCCCAAAAGGTCAAAGAATTCAAATTTCTTGCAAAGAAGAAATTATTTAAATAATAAAGTGAAGTGACAAAGTCGAGGAGGATTATTTAAATAATAAAGTAAATGGAGAACTTTCTAATTATGGAAAGTGGTTATAAGACGGTTAACCCTAAAATGAGAAAAATGGGTTAAGTGGTCAAGTGGCTATTGGATACATGGACAAGTGGAAAATTGGGCAAAGTTAGACATAAGTGACTATGTGGACAAAGTGGCTATGTGGACAAAGTGGCCTAGAAGATGCTTCTAACGAAGCTACTTGGAGAGTATAAATAAGAAGCAAGGATCTCTTGTGAAAATCATCTCTTGAGAATAGCTTGAAGATCTATTCTGAGAGAGAGATTGACTGGAGGATTTCATGGATGCATCAAAGTTTTCGTAAGTCTGAGATCATGACGGCGAAAGTTTTGGAAGTTCATAAGCCCTAGTTTTTGAAGGAGTACGTGAGCAGCAGTGGGACAAAGCGCATACACACGCAGGATGAAGGAAGGCAAAGCACGTACATCTAGATGAAGTCATGGAGAATTGAGTGTGAGTTGATGCTAGGCTCTTGAATTCTAAAGCAAGTTCTAGATATGCATTCTATGGGCTCAGATATTCCATAGAAACTATGGTATGGTTACATATTTTTCTTGATGGATACTCTTGCTTATTTTATAGTGAATGCTTAAGGAATTCTTGGTATGGATGTTGTGATATGGTTATGTTGGTTGATTGATAGAGTGAGCATCACTCTTATGGTTTAATACTGATATGATTTCCATATTATATTGGTTTCTTATACATGATTAAGTAGCATTCATATTATATGGTTGAGGAGCATAAGTAATTTTTGGGATAGCATAGATGTGTTGTGATTAGTTATGGTTTAGATTGGACAATGAAAGACAGAAGTAGATGTGACTGAAGGATGCAAAGGATCTGATATTTTCATAGAGAGAAAACCCTAATTACTCATAAGGCATACGCATATTGTAGTACATACCGGTTGCATACATACGCAAGTTGTACTACTAGTAGGGCGTGCACATACATGTGCTACACTACTGACAGGTCGTGTACCTATTGACATATTGGTATATGTTGAGGATTGATTCCTCTTCTCAGTTGGTGTTGAGTTGTGTAACATGAGTCTTGCATTGTAGAGTTGGTTCTCTTGTGGAGTTGTAACTCTATTCAGTTGTTGTTGATAACCCAAGGATTGTAGTCTATAATAAAAATAAAATTGTACATACATCTTGTGTTCTTTGTGTTCCTTGTGGTGATGACTTATTGATGATATTTTTTGATGGTATATGTTGTTTATGTATGTTCACAATTAACTCATTATAAATGACAACAATAAGTAATGAGTAAATAATGATTGCTAACTAAGGATTTTTTGTGAAGGGGAAGTTTTAAAAAGAGCCCTACACTGATTCACCCCCCCTCTCAGTGTGGTCGGTGTGTCCAACAATTGGTATCAGATAAGGCCTTCACTATAAGCCTTAAAAATCTTGGAGGATATCCATGGACACACAAATGGATGATGAAGTTCCAATCCTTGATGAGGAAAATTATTCTACATGGAGAATAGAAATGAAAGTGCATTTGAAGGAAATAGGAGTGGGTGTTTGGAAAACAACTATTGGTGGATCAGTTCCTTTGAATAAAAAGTCAAAGTTTGTAGCTCAAAGGGAAGAAAATAAGAATGATGCATTGGCTCTCAAGACCATTCTTAGTGGACTCTCAAGTTCTATCAAAGAGAGCATGGGAAAATTCACTTCCGCCAAGGATCTATGGCTAAATCTAGAGAAGACATACCAAATAAAAAAGGAAGACCTTGAAGACAATTCCATCAAGATCAATGAGGGTAAAAAATCTCCAAAATCCTCTGATTGCAATGATTCTAAATGTGATGATGTTGGGAAAAAGTAAGACCTTGAATACAATTCCATAAATATCAATGAAGGTAAAGAATCTCCAAACACCCCTGATTGCAATATTTCAAAAAGTGATGATGTTGAATATTTCTCTACAAGTGAAGAAGAAAATCTAGAAATAGTTTGTGTAGAGTTAGATGATAGTTATCCCATGGAAGAAGTAGAAGAAGAACAATTAGAGATTAAAAGGAAATTTGAATGGGGTCTATTTGAATACAACTATGACCATTGTTACATAGAATATAGCGATCTATCTAAGAACACTAAAAAGTTTCTTAAAAAGAATCAAAGGCATATCTTGAAGTTAAAGGAAATGCTCAAGGAACAAGAAGAAAGTAAAAAGACTCAATTAGAAGAAAAGGAAGAAGAGATCAAAAGACTAAATAATGAAATAGAAGAGAATAAGAAGCTAGATGATGAGATTAGAAAAATTCTTGAAGTTAATGTCCATATCAAGACCCAAATTGAAGAAGCCAAAAGGGTAGAGGAATTACTAAAGAATCAAGTAAATGAAAAGGAAGAGTCATGTCATAAGTTGGAAGATGAAGTTGTTGATATTAGAAAGAATGTAGAGAAGTCAAACAAGTTCTTAAATAGCTCCACAATCTTGAATAAGATTTTGGATAGTCAAAGATCACCAAATGATAAATCAGGTCTTGGATACAACAAAAAAGCTACACATGTTGAAGCAAGCATCTCAAGGAAGCATGAGGTAAGTCCCTCACTCTCAAAGGATGGAAATAATGTTGCAATTCAACCATGTACACAAGGCAAGGAAAGTTTCAAAGAAACAAAGAAAGGAAGACATCAAGAAGCCATTTTTACACCTCAAAGAAGAGAGACACCTTCAAGATGGACACCAAAGCAAAGGTATGAAAAAAAAAATCATGGTCACTGTTACTCATGTAATGAATATGGTCACAAAGCATTGGAATACAGTTTTTATGAAAGGAGAGATAATGAAAGATTTCATAACCCCTAAGGTGTTGGATATGTAATCAAGTAGGACACAATGCTTCTCATTGTCACATCATGAGATGCTACAATTGTAGTGGATTTGGTCATAAATCCCAGGATTGATGGAACACAAGAAGAAAGTCCATGATGAGGAATCCATATAGCATGACTAGAAGAAGGCATGAAGTTAGGAAGCAAGACATTTTTGAAAAGATGGAAGCTCAGAGTTCAAGTTCTGAGAAGAAAGGACACCTTCAGAAGTGGGTAAAGAAGACTGAACAACCAGAACATAGTGGCATCCTTAAGAGAAGCTCAAGTTTGACATCTTCAAAAGCATACGCGGGTTACAATTGTAGCAATCGCATACATACGCAAGTTGGCCTATGAATAGGTCATGTACATACATGAGTTGTCTATGCATCAGGCCGTGTATCTGTGGTAAAGAGCCTTGGGAAAAAGGTTAGGCATGTGAAATGCATCATGGTATGATGGTATAACTCTGTGTTGCATGGTATGACATGGTTTGTTGCAGGGTCTGGCATTGTTTTATGCAGGTTTTCATGATTACTTGTTGGCATACATAATTGATGTATGTATGGTGATGAAATATGGTTGAGTGTTGAAAGACTATCCTGGATACATGGTACTAACCTTAGAGTGTGGATTGAGACATTGTTTTGTTGACTAACAATGTTGTTTGTGACAGTGAAGTTTTGATACTTTGGTTATGAGATATATCATGATGATGCTATCTATAGATGTCATTAATCTATTGAGCCACACTTCTAGTACATATATTTTTGGATGCTTAGTATTTGCTGAAGTGAATGATGGTTGAGACAGATCATTTAGAGTACATGGCTGGTACTTATTTGAGCTCCATTGATATATCTTATGATGTATTATGAGATGCATATGTGTTGGATATCTTGGTGCATGTATGAGGATGGGATACATAATGGGGCATGTAGTTGATGAGTTGATGAGGTGGTCATATTGTAAATCATTGATGAGTCATAGCTTGATCTATATTTGATGCATGATTGATACACTTTTGGTACATTGTCAGAGGCACCTGCTAACAGTATGATTGGCACATGTTTTATGGTGGATATGGCATACATGCATGAGGACACATCTTGATTGTAGTTCATCTTGTTGTGGTATTGGTGCATGGTTGATGCACTTGCTTGGTAAAAGTGGTGATACATGTTTGGTGCACTTGTTGATGTATGGATGATATAGTTGAGACACTTGATTGATTAAGATACATGGTTGTGGCACTTGGTTTATGGTGGAGGCATATCATGAGTGATATGACACTTGTTTGTGGCACATTGTTGGCATGTTGGTAGAAGCATATGGTTGATACACTCCATTGATGATATCTTATGGCATACTCTGTGGTATTGATGTACATGGTTGATGTACATGGGTGTTGTGCATGGTTGGCACACAATATGGCACAGGATGTACTTGGTTGATGTTTTGTTCATTATTCTCTATTTCATTGTTGACATATATTTTGCTTCATTATGTATGGTATGGAACAAGTTTGATGCATGGACAGGTCCAAGGATCGTCATAGAAAGAGCAATTGATCTATGTTTCGGTTGAGCAGTAGAAATCGCAACAAAAGCATATTGCAATGGTAGCATATTGTTCATATTGAAGAGAATATAGGGGATACATACCCATATGGGGATTCATTCTTCTTCCCATGATTCCAGGAGGAGAGATTTATCATATGTAAAGAAAAATACTTGAAAAATAGACCTATACTTGGAGAAAGAGAACAGAGGCATAGTTCTAGGGGGAGCGATGGTCATAGGAGGGGCATGAGTTATATATCTTCATCATTACATCAGAGTGATATCCCTTGTTCAACAGGGGAGAGATTATTCATAAGAAGATCAAAGGAATTCAGACAGGGGGATAAACCCCAAGGAGAGTTCAGGTAGGGGGAATAGCCGCAAGGAAATTTCAGGCAGGGGGAGCAACCCCAAGGGGAGAATGACCATTTTCCATTGATGTCAAAGGGGGAGAGATAGTCACATTGATGTGATTAAGATTCATATTGATGTAGAGAAATTCCTTGTCTACATGTTGCCATCAATGATTGGTGTTGACATCAATGTTTGTATTTCCATCAATGCCAAAGGGGGAGATTCTTGGATCATGTTGTCATTGATTCCAAAGGGTTGATGTCAAAGGAACAATGTTTTGTCATAGTTTATTGATGTAGTGATTGATGGATCATGTATTTACCTTTATTGGTGAATCATGTATTTACCTTTATTCGTATGCATAGATAAAGATGGATCAATGAGTTGTAGTTGGATTGATGTAAAGAAGACTCAATATTGTCTTGTCATGGTTGTACAAATGGATGAAATCCAAAGTGGTCCCCATATGGTGAAAGCCCTCACGGGAAGACGCTTTGCAATGAACTCCAAAGTGGTCCCCTTATGGTGAAATCCCTCATGGGAAGATGCTTCATGGTTGAGTTATCTTAGTAGTATGGTTAGATAACCCATGCTTAATTGTGGAATAATGAGATCAATATCAGTGAATTTGTCAGTGAAACTATCCTAGATGGCTAGTGCTTGTCAAGCCATTTCTGGTGGTCTGTGGAACATCGCATAACTCCTCACGGTTTGAGAGTTATGACCTTACGAAGTTGGAGGATCCTCATATGTTGGTTTGAAGCCCCAAAAGGTCAAAGAAGTCAAAGTGCTTGCAAAGAAGAAATTATTTAAATAATAAAGTGAAGTGACAAAGTCAAAGAGGAGTATTTAAATAATAAAGTGAAGTGTCAAAGTCAAAGAGGATTATTTAAATAATAAAGTGAAGTGACAAAGTCAAAGAGGATTATTTAAATAATAAGGTGAAGTGAAAAAGTCAAAGAGGATTATTTAAATAATAAAGTGAAGTGACAAAATCAAAGAGGATTATTTAAATAATAAAGTGAAGTGACAAAGTCAAGGAGGATTATTTAAATAATAAAGTGACAAGTCAAAGAGGATTATTTAAATATTAAAGTGAAGTGACAAAATCAAAGAGGATTGTTTAAATAATAAAGTGAAGTGACAAAGTCAATGAGGGTTATTTAAATAATAAAGTAATGGAGAACTTTCTAATTATGGAAAGTGGTTATAAGAAGGTTGACCCTAAAATGAGGAAAATGACTTAAGTGGTCAAGTGGCTATTGGATACATGGACAAGTGGCAAATTGGGAAAAGTTGGGCATAGGTGACTATGTGGAAAAAGTGGCTATGTGGACAAAGTGGCCTAGAATATGCTTCTAAGGAAGCTACTTGGAGAGTATAAATAAGAAGCAAGGATCTCTTGTGAAAATCATCTCTTGAGAATATCTTGAAGATCTATTCTAAGAGAGAGATTTACTGGAGGATGTCATGGACATATCAAAGTTTCTGTAAGTTTGATATCAGAACAGTGAAAGTTTCAAAAGTTCATAAACCCTAGTTTCTGAAGGAGTACGCGAGCAGCAGTGGGACAAAGTGCGTACACACGCGAGAGGAAGGAAAGCAGAGTGCATACAGTTGGATGAAGTCATGGATACTTGAGTGTGAGTTGATTCCAGGTTCTTCAAGTCTAAAGAAAGTTCCAAATATGCATTCTATGGGATCAGATCTACCATAGAAACTCTAGTATGGTTACATATTTGTCCTGATGGATACTCTTGCTTATTTTATGGTGAATGCTTAAGGCATTCTTGGTATGGTTGTTGTGATATGGTTATGTTGGTTGATTGATAGAGTGAGCATCACTCTTATGGTTCAGTACTGATATGATTTCCATAGTATGTTGGTTGCTTATACATGATTAACTAGCATTCATATTGTATGGTTGAGGAGAATAAGTAAGTTGTGGGAGAGCATAGATGTATTTTGATTGGTTATGGTTCAGATTGGACAATGAAAGACATAAGTAGATGGGACTGAAGACTGCAAAGGATCTGAGTGTTTCATAGAGAGAAAACCCTAATTACTCATAAGGCATACGCAGGCTGTAGTACAGACTAGTCTCATACATACGTGATTTGTACTACTGGTAGGGTGCGTACATATGCGTGTTGCACTACTGACAGGTTGCGTACCTGTTGACAAATTGGTATCTATTGAGGATTGATTCCTCTTCTCAGTTGGTGTTGATTTGTGTAAGTTGAGTCTTGTATTGTAGAGTTGGTGCTCTTGTGGAGTTGTAACTCTATTCAGTTGTTGTTGATAACCCAAGGATTGTAGTCTGTAATAAAAACAAAATTGTACATACATCTTGTGTTCTTTGTTTTCCTTGTGGTGGCTAATTATTGATGATATTTGTTGCTGGTATATGTTATTGATGTATGTTCACATTTAACGGGTTATAAATGACAACAATAAGTAATGAGTAAATGGTGATTGCTAACTAAGGAGTTTTTGTGAATGGGAAGTTTTAGAAAGGGCCCTTAACTGATTCACCCCCCCCCCTCTCAATGTGGTCGGTGTGTCCAACATGTTGGACATCAACACTAGTGAGACCATAGCCTACGTGAGAGCATATCCATTCTTATTTCAGCGGTATGGTGGTTGGTTGCACTTATTCAATAAATCAAGTGTGGCTAAGGAGGAGTTCAAGGACTTGAAACAAGGAGTACAACAAGCATAACTCAATGTAAACATTACAATTTTTGTAACTTACTTTGTTTAATATAGATCTATGTTCTTTCCCCCCTCCAAATTCTTTGTAAATCATTGTTTTTGTTTCTTTGATTTTGTTTTGGTGGATTCTAGTAGTACTTGATATACTATAATAGAACTACTTTCATACAAATCTAATTTATTATTCCATAGGATTTGAGAAAGGTGTGTTGGTTGTCTAATGTGCAGGTAAAAAACTGGAGTAACTTTCTAGGAGATGGATCTCAAAGGAGCTTCTCCAAGGATACGTTGGAAAAAATTCAGGTTAAAGATGAGTTACTCTTTATTAATTTATTTTCATAGTATGCTTGTATGAATTATATCTAGGAAGAAAAACATAGTGATCTATTTTAAAGTCTGTCACTAGATGTGATAATGTTAGTGACAGGATTTGTGTATTTGTAGACTAATTTCTCTACAAAAAATATATACCAACAAAGTCAGCCAACTCAGAGTGGATCCAAGGTAGTAGAATCCTTAGGGAAAATGACAAGGAAATCACTTAAATGTTGCGGATGTGAAGAAGAGTAATCATATAGAGATTGTCCTCATAAGGGAGACAAAATGAGGAATGTGCACAATATATAGGAGGAAATTATACTAGAATATGTGGACAAGAAAATCCCAATAATATATGCAAGGCTTGGAAAATCAATAAGAAAACCATCAATCAAACATGATTGAAGTGGAAGGTAAGATTGCAAATCATCCTATTGTCATTTTAATTGATTCAAGAGCAATTCATAGTTACATTGCCCCTAATTTATTTGAAAGATTTCATTTGAAGAGAAATAAGCATGAAAAATCATGGTTGGTTCAACTAGCCACTAGAACCTAAAGGAAAATCAATGACATTGTTAAAGGTTGTCCAATAGATATGAATGGTGTCAACATTATTGCAAATATGAACATCACACCACTTGGATCATATGATGTCCTCATTGGAATGGATTGGTTGGATGTACATCATGTTTTTCTAGATCGCCATAATAATACGTGTACTTGTCTTGATGAAGGAAAGCAAAGGACAATGAAAGGAATTACACGACCCATTTCTATAAGGGAAATTTCATCCTTATAGTTGAAGAGATGTTTCGAGAAGGGATACCAATTTTATGCATCACAGTTTATTCCAGTTAAATTGAATCATAAGGAAGCTAATATAGAAGAAATTTATATGAAATAAATTGCTAGGTTGCATGGAGTACTTAAGGATATTTTCTTAGATAGAGATCCAAAGTTTACGTCAAACTTTTGGAAGGTATTATTCATAATATTTGGTACAAATAAGAATTTTAGTACAACCTATCATCCACAAACAAATTAGAAAATAGAGAGAGTTAACTAAGTGATTGAAGACATGTTGAAAATGTATGTGATGCATAAGCCATCCGAGTAGGAGGATTACTTGTATTTGGTTGAATTTTCATACAACAATGGGTATCAAGATTTATTTAAAATGAGTCCACTTGAAGCTTTATATGATAGAAAATGCAATACTCCAATGAGTTGGGACAATCTAAAAAATAGAGTAGTACTTGGGCCAGAGTTTCTCAAGGAAATGGATCTATGGCAACTTTACTAGGTAAACACCCATAGTGTCACACCCCTATACACTCGCATTTTGTGTATGTACCTCTACCCATATTGATTTACAAGTTAGGCTATAGACATGGGTTCATTTTTTAATGGACTCATACATATGTGCATCCATAGTAATAATACTCACATACCTATGCCATATATATATATATATATATATATATATATTATCCCTTGGTGGGTGGGTCAACACCTATGTATAATTAGCAACAACACACACAAAATGGAAACAACCGATGATAATAGCAAGATAATAGAAGAAACATGATAATAAAAGCATCATGACACTCCCCAAATCATGCAACACTATTCATATCTCTTTCCATGATTTATGCCACAACTCCAAGAAAGGTTCTAGGTTTCATGATCAAGTCAAAAATATATTAGGTTAAGGAAAGACAATTGGCGCTCACGATGCTCCTTCACATGTGGTCGAGGGAAATGTTTCCTTCTATGATGCCAATGATTGAGATATGCTTGAGTCTCCATTACTATAAGATGGGTTTCAAGGATGGAAATGAGATCACTTTGAAGGAGGATAAGGCTCGATGGAGGGGAAGAATTGACTATACCAACTCGCAATGGATAAGGAGGAAATAGATATATTGTTGCATTGAAGTATTAGGTCTATTGTATCAACCTAGGATTTGATGAAGAGTCGATGGAAATGGTGTCAAATTACTTAGTACTCAGATCACGTCACTTACCTACCTAGATTTTCATGGTTGTGCCTACTTACCCCATGATGTGGAATTCCACACAAAAATTTTAACCAAAAGTGGCATGAGAGTCTTTTTTCTTTTTTTTTTGCAAGAGATGAAGCAACACATTGATTTTGAATGATCTCGGTTTATGGGATCCATGTGTAACACCCCAGGTTTCGAACCCCCATTTTAAATAATGTATTGTTACATTGTTGAGAGGCCAGAGTGCCCAAACAATTATTAAAAGGCTAGTGTGCCCAATAAATGTAATTTTTTTATCATTATTAATAATACATACATCATTGGCTACTAGATGGACAAGGACTAGAGTTATAGGGGGCTATGATTCCACAAGAGAGGGGGCTTGAGGGGATAATTTTTTATCTCCTATTTTATTTACCCTTTGGTCTAAGGGGGTGCATCAGTTATGTGAGATTCTTGGGGAAGGCCAAGAAGTTCTTGATTTCCCACGAATTACTTAAACCCGCCTCTGGTCTGCGAAGGGGGTTTGGCTGATATCTCATTCAATGCTTCATTCTCTTGCTCACTCGTTCATTCATTCCATCCTCACCCACGTCTTGATTTCGGAAAGGGAACCGAACTACTGAAGATTAGCCACGGTATTGTTGGTTGTAGTGGTCGTTGGTGTGATCCAACCACCACATGAGGCCTACATGTCTGAGATGTGTTGGAATGTGTCCATTTTTGTTCACAACTGCGACTCCTAAAGGTCCCAGCATTAATATTCTGAACCAGTTGCATTGGATCCTTGTAAGGAGAAGGACTTCATGAGGGACTACATGGCAGATAAGGGTGGAGGTCCATTCTCTTGGGTGGTGCAAGCTGGGTAGAAGAGAGTTGGGTACTTGGATTGTTGTGAGTGTTAGGATAGCCTGTGAGAGATTAAGTGTGGACTGGTTGGGAAGTCAAGTAACACTCTAGAACCGTTGTTGCGGATTCATAGCCCTAGCTCAGGGGTGACACTGTTGTTGATATTTGGAACAGTAGTGTCTACGGTTGGGTGGAGCATCCTTGGTTTGCAGCCAGTTGGCGTCTTACTTTATAAAGATAAGTGCTATGTGTTATGGTATTATCTACCTATATATGAATGTATTTTCGCTGTGTATTTAATTATCGTTTAATTGAATCTTTAGAATATGTGTGCTTACTAGTTATTGTTGTGCATGTCGTTAGATCTTTTTCTTTTATGCATCCTTATTAATTTAAAAGGGGTATTTATAAGAGAAATAAGTCAAAAAGTGGCTTGAAGGTGACATCCCTCGGCCTAAGGGTGGTTGGGTATGTTACAGTTTGGTATCAAAGCTTCTGGTTGAAACACCAAGCCAGTATGGGTCGGGTCTGTTGGTCAAAGTCTCATGATCGAGATCGAATTCCGACCATGAAATTGAAAAGCTCTGGAGGAATGGTGTTGCATAGTCTACGCAAGAGCTAGAACGTCAGAGGTCCTTTATGAGGGTTTGAAGGTTTGTGACTTTTCCCTTCGAATTAGGGAGCGATCGCCACTATGGGATCAAGAGAGATCCGAGATCGTTGGATCAGAGGGTAGGTGAAAAAGGGTCGTCTGATGAAAGCGAAGAAAAGGTCAAGTTACCACCCTGAGATCCCATTGGAGAGAGAGATCGATGGACAGGAGGTATTGCGAGGGCCCAAGTTGCATGGGAGTTAATTCCCCAAGGTGGTCCTGCAATCCAAACCATGGTTCCACTGAGGGGTTATGTGTCACCATCGAAAGAATTGTGGGGCGAAAGGAAGGTTACTCCAAACCGTCGATGTGCACCCCCGCAAATTGAAAGGAATTAAGTGATGTGACATGATAGTGCTCGAACCATTGAAACTCCGAAGACCTGAAGTAGATTCAGATCGTTGATCAAGGTGGATGCATGGCAGGAGATCCTACACTTCAGCAGATAACCACTTTGAAAGAAAGATAGATGCAAAAAAAAAAAAGGCAAGAACTCCCGAAGTCCTGAAGCCCAAAGTTCATCTGGGCCATCCATCAACAAGGACATGCGGCACCATATCTCTCACTTCGGAGACTTAGTACTCCAGAAGTTTTTGCAGAGAAAACCACTAGGTCAAGAATTACCCGAAGTCTTGATGTCCGGGGTTAATACGGACCGTCCGATAAGGGAGACACATGTCAGTAGATTGGCCAGTTCGGGAATTCAAAGTTCGATAGAATTAGAATTTCTCTAGTGTGGAACTCTCGAAGTCCTGAAGCTCGAAGAGCCGAAGTGGACGGGCATGATGACATCACCTGGAGGTGATGTGGACCTCGGAATTCTGAAGTGACGTGGCTTTCGGACGTCACCTGGGATGACGTGGAAACATGGGATGTGTGCCACGTGTCAATGAGTTTTGAACATGTGGAAGATTGAAATGTCAGTTAGAACGTGACACGTGTCACCCACCTGATTATTCCACATGTCTGCTTCTAGTATTTCACCACATAGTGACAAATCGTGCAGTTCGGAGACTGGACACTCCAGAGGAAAAAGATGTGATAGTTGGTGTTGGGTTGAGAACTCTCGAAGAGATGAAGCGATTCACAGTCGTTGATCTGTAAGAGACACGCGTCGACGGATCGTCGACTTTGGGTGAAAGCACTACGGAAGAAAGAGAAGGAGGAGAGTTTGCAACTCCCGAAGCCCGAAGAGACGAAGTGATTCATAACCATTGATCTGCGGGAGGACACGTTGTTGGGTTACGAAAAAGGTACAAATATATTCCTTTTTCCCACAATTCATGATATGATTTTGATTGATTCTTTAGATAGTTAGGGATAGATAGGAAAGAATATGATTAATATGTCTCTTAGGGTTGTTATTAAAGTTTTATTAGATAGATTCTAATTTACGATTGGAATGGTTTGATTTTGTTACAAAATTGGATAAATAACTGCCAAAGATAACCAAAGAGATTTTGGCTATGCGCAAGCTATTGAAGGTTGAAGACTTTTTAGGCGCAAAGTAGTTTGAAGATAATACATTTTCTATATTGTAATTTTATAATAGTAAAGCAATCCTGAGGATATTTCGATCCTCAGGATAGCTTGATTTACCCAAACTATTGTAATATATAAGAGGGTAATAGATCCAGAAAAATAGAGGAAAAAACGCATTCAAGTAATTAGATTCAGAACTATTATGCACAACAGTTTTTGTAAATGTTTTACCAGCCATGGAATCAATGAAAGTTTTGATTTTTTTTATCATTTATGTCTGAGTTTCTCATAGCAGTACTTCTAAAGACCGAGGGCCCAGTCTGAAGGAGCTACTGTCTCGTTCTGTAATTGTATCAGTTCAAAGTTTGATTTCCATTTTTGTGATTCAGATCTCTTTTATAATAGCCAAGGATACATGCATAAGTGTGTTAATGATTTTATAATTGTTTGCGTATAGAATATAGACATTTCGATTAAGTTATTAATGATTGTTGTTATGATTCCCATTTCTGAATAAATTGCTTGATGGTTCCTCACATTTTCATCTGAGTTGTTCCTTTTCCTAGATTTACGATTGTTGTTCCTTTCGATTAAAGTTACAGTAGTTGTTCCTTTCGGTTAAAGTTACAATATTTGTTCCTTTTAGCAAAAGTTACATTAGTTGTCCCTTCCGATTAGATTATAATTGATGTTTCTTTCCGTAGATAGAGTAATTTGTCATTTCCTTTCCAGTAATTAGAATTCATAATTGATAGTTAATTTTGCAAGTCCTTAGTTAGATTCAATTACTGCTTTCTAGTTAAGTGAATTCAATAGATTAATTAGTTCCTTTCCATTTCACAGCATCTTAGTAATCAGATTTCAATTTAATTTAGTTCTTAGAATATTTGGTGAACTTTTGAGGAACTTGATTGTTGATGAACTCAGATTTTGTTTAGCTACACGATTTTAGGCTACCTGCATAGACTTTGTTGATATTCTTGAGATAAAAGATGAATCTTCGGGTTGATAAATTAATGTTAAACTAAGGTTGTTTTTAGGACATCTTTAGACACCAACATTTTGGCTTCGTTGTCGGGGAGAATGTCAAAGGTAGCATAGGTTGTGTCTCTAGAGGACCAGGTATTGAAGACGGAAGGTAAGAACCTACACAGGTAATAAGTAAAATTCTTATGCCAACGCTTACCTCCAATTGAAACTTAAGAGGCTTCGTAGGTTCTTTCTTTTGTTGAAATTTCTTTTGTTGTTGTGTGTAGTGTGTATGACTAGAAAAAAGGATCTTGAAAAACCAAAACCCCCACCAAAAATTACCAAAACCCAGGGTTCGGTGATCCCTAGAAGAAGCACTTTCATAGACGAAATCAAAAGAAACCATGGTTTCAGGAGACCTGGTGAACCCACCTTTCCTCCCTATAGTATAAATGGTTTACATGAAAGACTCTAGCGTGCATGAGGACATGCAAGAAGGTAAGCTGGGGGGTATGCTGGGTTACGAAAAAGGTACAAATATCTTCCTTTTTCCCACAGTTCATGATATGATTTTGATTGATTCTTTAGATAGTTAGGGATAGATAGGAAAGAATATGATTAATATGTCTCTTAGGGTTGTTATTAAAGTTTTATTAAATAGATTCTAATTTACGATTGGAATGGTTTGATTTTGTTACATAATTGGATAAATAACTGCCAAAGATAACCAAAGAGATTTTGGCTATGCGCAAGCTATTGAAGGTTGAAGACTTTTTAGGCGCAAAGCAGTTTGAAGATAATACATTTTCTATATTGTAATTCTATAATAGTAAAGCAATCCTGAGGATATTTCGATCCTCGGGATAGATTGATTTACCCAAACTATTGTAATATATAAGAGGGTAATAGATCCAGAAAAACAGAGGAAAACACACATTCAAGTAATTAGATTCAGAACTGTTCTGCACAACAATTTTTGTAAATGTTTTACCAACCATAGAATCAATGAAAGTTTTGAGTTTTTTTATCATTTCTGTGCTCTGAGTTTCTCGTAGCAGTACTTCTGAAGACCGAGGGCCCAGTCTGAAGGAGCTACTGTCTCGTTCTGTAATTGTATCAGTTCGAAGTTTGATTTCCATTTTTGTGATTCAGATCTCTTTTATAATAGCCAAGGATACATGCATAAGTGTGTTAATGATTTTATAATTGTTTGCATATAGAAGACAGACATTTCGATTAAGTTATTAATGATTGACGTTATGATTCCCATTTCTGAAGCAATTTCTTGACAGTTCCTCACATTTTCATCTGCGTTGTTCCTTTTCCTAGATTTACAATTGTCGTTCCTTTCGGTTAAAGTTACAATAGTTGTTCCTTTCGGTTAAAGTTACAATAGTTGTTCCTTTCAACAAAAGTTACATTAGTTTTCCCTTCCAATTAGATTATAATTGTTGTTTCTTTATTTAGATAGAGTAATTTTTCATTTCCTTTCCAGTAATTAGAATTCATAATTGATAGTTAATTTTGCAAGTCCTTAGTTAGATTCAATTACTGCTTTCTAGTTAAGTGAATTCAATAGATTAATTAGTTCCTTTCCATTTCACAGCATCTTAGTAATCAGATTTCAATTTCATTTATTTCTTAGAATATTTGGTGAACGTTTGAGGAACTTGATTGTTGATGAACTTAGATTTGGTTTAGCTACACAATTTTAGTCTACCTACATAGACTTTGTTGATATTCTTGAGATAAAAGATGAATCTCTGGGTTAATAAATTAATGTTAAACTAAGGTTGTTTTTAGGACATATTTAGACACCAACACATGCATCGACAGATCGTGAACTCTAGGTAAAAGCGTTCCAGGAAGAAGCAAGCGGGGAAAGTTGAAACTTTTGAAGGCTGGAATCTCGAAGTGGACTAGAGATGTTGATTTGAGGAGGACGCATGGCGCCTGATCCCGAACTTCGGGTATGGAGTACTCCGGGGTAGAGCGGAGTTCTGAAGTGGATCTCGATTGTTGATCGTGAATGAGGACGAGGACCATTGATCCGGTCCTAGTTGAAGGTTCCGAAGTTCTGATGTCCTAAAGCTCTGGATAAGTGCTTTTTCAGCTAAGCACAGGGTCATGACCATGGTTTCATGTAGTTGAGAGTTGAGGGAAGAAAGGCCAATGGATGAATTGGTTTTTTTCGAGACAGAAAAGTGCTAAGGAAGGATTTATCCCATGGTTTCTAGTCGTGGTCACCTAGGAAGGTGGTTTGAAGAAAGCGTCTGTGCAAAATTGAATTTTGTATCAGCTAAAGGATAACATGGAAGTGTTTTATGATGCATATTGATACATCTATGCTCTTCGCGAATGGAAAAGAAAAAAAAGAGACTTGTAACATGGTTTGACAAATTTTGTTTATCATAGGCATAATTCTAACAAAATGTTCACTTGCAGATTTTGCAAAATTAAGGGGTTTAAAATTATCATCTTAGAATGCACATTGAAGAAATGGAAGAAGGCGAGGGAGCCTCCAGCCAGGATAAGGAGGTCGAAGACCAGAATACCAGAGTGGGTAATGCAGAGACAGAGTCCAATGGACGCAAGGGGAAAGGAGAGAAAGAAATATTAATAGAAACTATAAGAATATTGAAAATAGAAGTGCAGAGCTACAAAGTAGACAACTAGAGACTAATAAATGCTCAAGTGTTGTAGAGCTTAAATCAGTTGTAGAGGCAAACAAAGAAGGGATCAAACTCAAAATAAGAGGAAGAAGGAAAGTTTCGTGAAAGAAGAGAGGATCGTGGAGGAGATGGTTATTTGAGAAATTCCAGCAGAAATCATAGACACCACTCACCTCCTTACTCGAAAAGATATTTTTATGCATCGAAAGATCCCATAAGCAATCCAAAGGTGTCCCATGTTAGGCACCAGAGAAGGAGACAGGAAGTGGACAGTTTGCAAGGAGAGTTGAGGAAACTTAAGCCACCCTCCTTTGATGGTGAAAGAGAAAGGGAAGATGATGTTGAAGCATGGTTACTTGGACTCAAGAGATATTTTTAGTTGCATAACTATTCATCAAACTTAGAAGCTAGGATTTCCACCTACCATTTACATGGGAAAGATGCAATGTGGTGGGATCAACTTAAGCAAGTTGAACATATTAATGAGAGTAGGATCACTTAGAAGCAGTTCAAGAAGAAATTCTAGAAGGAGTACCTCTCAGAGCATTTATATGACAAGAAAATGCAGGAGTTATTTGAACTCAAGCTAGGAAGCATGACCATGGTAGAATATGAGAAGAAATTCTTGGGATTGTTAAAATATGTTGGGTTTATAAACTATGAAAAGGTAAATATACAGAGTTTTTTTAGTGTACTTCCAGCCTTTTATAAAGAAAATATTAGGTATGATGAGCCCAAGACCTTGACTGAGGCCATAAGGAAGGATAAATACATGTATGAGCAAGGACATGGAAGAGAATCCTTGCATAAATATTGGAAGGATAAGAAGAAGGAGAAGTTCGATCAGAGGAGGAAAGGATTCAAACCTCCCTTCGATAGGAATGAGCCTAATAGAAATCATCAAGATCAGTATGCTAAGGGTGAATCCAAGAAAGAAGACTCCTTGGGAAAAAGAGGAAGACCACCTACCTAATGTTGGGGATGCAAAGAAAATCACCTATACAAGGATTGCCCACACAGAAAGGACAGAGTGAAGATTGTGCACAACGTCCAATAGGCTACAATAGTCAAAGGTATGGGAAGAAAATATACATCTTTAGATGATCGACAAGCATAATACCAGTCCAATATGATCGAGGTGGAAGGTAAGATCATAAATCAACCTGTTGCTATTTTGATTGATTTAGGGGAAAGTCATTGTTACATGGATCCTAAAATAGTGGATAGATTACATTTGGAGAAACGTAAACTTGGAAAATCAAGTTTGGTTCAACTAGCCAATGGAACCAAAAGGAGAATCCATTTAATGGTCAGAGGATGTTCCATAAGTCTTAATGGTGTGAATACGAATGTTGATATAAATATCATACCATTGGGGTCTTATGATATTCTAATTGGAATGGATTGGTTGGACAAGCATCATGTTGTCCTAGACTGTCATAACAAGACATTTACATGACTTGATGGATATGGAAAACAGAGCACTGTGAAAGGGGTTCCAAGACCCATCTCTATAAGGGAGATTTCAGCCTTAGAGCTGAAGAGATGTTTTAGAAAAGGATGTCAATTGTATGCAACTCATGTGGAAGAGACAGAAAATACAAAGGGGCCAAGCCTTGAAGATTTTGCGGTGCTACAATAATTTGAGGATGTATTCCAAGAAATACCAGGGTTGCCACCAATAAGGGAGATAGATTTCTCAATTGATTTAGTGCCAGGAGCTTCCCCAGTGTCAAAAACAACTTACAGAATGATCACACCAGAGTTAAAAGAATTACAAATGAAGTTGGAGGAATTGTTGAAGAAAGGGTACATACGTCCAAGTGTTTCACCTTGGGGAGCACTAGTAATTTTTGTCAAAAAGAAGGATGGAACCTTGAGGCTGTGTATTGACTTTTGAAAACTGAACAAGTATACCATAAAGAACAAGTATCCTCTACCTAGAATTGATGACCTCTTTGATCAGCTAAGAGGAGAAAAGATATTTCAAAGATTGACCTGAGGTCAGGATACCATCAGGTGATAATCAAGGAAGAAGACATTCATAAGATAGCCTTTAGGACCAAGTATGGGCATTATGAATTTGTAGTGGTTCCATTTGAACTGACCAATGCACCAGATATGTTTATGTTCTTAATGAATGACATATTCAGAAATTATTTGGATGAGTTTGTCATAGTGTTCTTGGATGACATACTTATCTATTCTAAGTCTGAAGAGGAGCATGAACATCACTTACGACTAGTACTGCAAGTGCTGACAAAACATCTAGTGTATGCCAAGTTGAGTATGTGTTATTTTTATCAAAAGCATATCCATTACTTGGGACACATTATTTCATAGCAGGGAATAGCGGTAGATCTAGAGAAGATTGAATCCATTAGAGGATGGCCAACACCCAGAATTGTGTCAAAATTCATATTTTCATGGGATTAGTTGGTTACTACTGAAGGTTCATAGTAGGGTTCTCTAAGATTGCTCATCCTATCACTTCTTTGCAAAATAAGGGAACTAAATTTGAATGGACACCTAAGTGTGAAGAAAATTTTAATCTGTTGAAGGAATTACTTACTAGTGCACCTGTGTTAAGGATTGTTGACCCAAATGAAATTTTTTAGGTATGTATAGATGCATGTAAGGAAGGAATTGGGGGAGTCCTCATGAAAAATGGACATGTCATTGGTTATGAGTCTAGAAATCTTAAGGAGCATGAGAGGAACTATGCCACAAATGACTTGGAGCTTGCTTCCATTGTCCACACCTTGAGGATGTGGAGCCATTATCTCATGAGGAAGAGATTTGAATTAAGAATAGACCACATTGGCTTGAAATATGTTTTTGAGCGGCCAACCTTGAATGTCAGGAAAACAAGATGGCTATAATTTCTAAGTGAGTATGACCTCGATATCAAGCATATCAAAGGAAAAGAGAGTAAATTTGTCGATGCACTTAGTAGAAGAGTGCATCTCATGCATGCTATTGTTTTCAGTATGCATCAGTCAGAATTGAAGAGAAAAATTTTAGATGGTCTTGCTACAGATCAACAATTCCTACAGGTAAAGGAAAGCTGACAGCAAGGAGAAGTATAGAAGAAAATAGAGGAGTATGAGATAAAAGAAGATGGATTTCTCATGCATAAGAATAGAATATATGTTCCTAGTTCTGGAGAACTGAGGAATTTGGTATTGAAGGAAATGCATGATGTTTCTTATGCTGGACATCTCGGTTACCAGAAAACAATTACAACAGTAAGAAGCCAATTCTTTTGGTCAAGAATGAAAAAGGATGTTGTTGATTACATCACTCGATGTATGGAATGTCAGAAGGTGAAAGTTGAACATAGGCATCTAGCAGGGTTGCTACAGCCTTTACCCATTCCAGAGAAGAAATGGGAAGTGATCGCCATGGATTTCATCACAGGATTACCCACAACGAATAAGCAACATGATTCCATCATGGTGGTGGTTAACAAATTAACAAAGGCTGCCCATTTTGTGCCTATAAAGACAACACATACAATGGCTGATATTGCAGAAATTTACATGAGAGAGATTGCTAGGTTGCATGAGATACCTAGAACAATTGTCTCAGACAGAGATACAAATTTTACCTCCAATTTATGGAGGGGATTGTTTAAAGGATTTGGTACAAATCTAAACTTTGGCACAACATACCATCCCCAGTTAGATGGACAAATAGAGAGGGTCGACCAAATTGATTGAAGACATGTTGAGAATGTATGTGATGGATAAGCCATCTAAGTGGGAATATTACTTACACTTGGTTGAGTTTGCATATAATAATGGGTATCAATATTCTTTGAAAATGATCCCATTTGAAGCCTTGTAAGGTAGGAAATGAAATACTCCAATGAGCTGGGACAACCCAATAGACAGAGTGGTACTTGGACCAGAGTTTCTCAAGGATATGGAAGAACAGATGGTTAATATCAAGAAAAATTTAAAGACAACTCAGGAGAAATAGAAATTTTATGCAGATAAGAAAGGGAAGCTAGAGAATTTAAAGTAGGGGAGCATGTGTTTCTAAAAGTGAATCCCAAGAAAAGTTCTTTGAAATTGGGTAGTTGTACAAAACTAGCAGCCATATTTTGCGGTCCATTTGAAATATTGGATAGAGTAGGGCTAGTTGCATACATGTTTGCATTTCCTTCTTCCATGAATGTGCATAATGTATTTCATGTCTCTTTACTAAATAAATATGTACATGATCCTAACCATGTTATTGATTGGCATCTGATTCAGGTAGAGACAGAGGGAGAATTTTAGGTTCATCCAGTGCGGGTATTGGACAAAAAGGTCAAAATGATCCGGAATTGAGTTATAGAGCTGGTAAAAGTTCAGTGGACCTCCTACGGTCCTAAATATGCTACCTAGGAGCATGAAGATGTTGTGTGGGCAAAGTACCCGCAGATTTTTGAATAAATTTTGAGATTTTGATCTCTATTTTGTATATGCACTGAGGACAGTGCCAAAATAAGGGGGGAGGGGATGTAACACCCCAAGTTTCGAACCCCCATTTTAAATAATGTATTGTTACATTGCTGAGAAGCTAGAGTGCCCAAACAATTATTAAAAGGCCAGTGTGCCCAAGAAATGTAATTTTTTTATCATTATTAATAATACATACATCGTTGGCTGCTAGACAGACAAGGACTAGAGTTATAGGGGGCTATGATTCCACAAGAGAGGGGGCTTGAGGGGATAAATGTTTATTTCCTATTTTATTTACCCTTTGGTCTAATAGGGTGCATCAGTTACGTGGGATTCTTTGGGAAGGCTAGGAGGTTCTTGATTTCCCACAAATTACATAAACCCGCCTCTGGTCTGAGGAGAGGGTTCGACTGATAGCTCGTTCAATCCTTCATTTGCTTTCTCACTCGCTCATTCATTCCATCCTCACCCACGTCTTGATTTGGGAAAGGGAACCGAACTGTCGAAGATTAGCCATGGTATTGTTGGTTGTAGTGATCGTTGGTGTGAGCCATCTACCACTTGAGGCCTGCATGTCTGAGATGCGTTGGCGTGTGTCCATTTTTGTTCACAGTTGTGATTCCTAATATTCTCGGCATTGAGATTCTGGACCAGTTTCACTGGAGCCCTGTAAGGAGAAGGACTGCCTAAGGGACTGCGTGGCAGAGAAGGGTGGAGGTCCATTATATTGGGTGGTGAAAGATGGGTAGAAGAGAGTTGGGTACTTGGATTGATGTGAGTGTTGGGAAAGCCTATGAGATCTTGAGTGTGGACTGGTTGGGAAGCCAAGTAACACTCTAGAACCGTCCTTGTGGATTCATAGCACTGGCTCGGGGGTGACACTACTGATGAGATTTGGAACAGTAGCGTCTACGGGTGGGTGGACCATCCTTGGTCTGCAGCCAGTTGGTGTCTTCTTTTATAAAGATAAGTGCTCTTTGTTATGGTATTATCTACCTGTATATGAATGTATTTTTGTTGTGTATTTAATTATCATTTAATTGAATCTTTAGAATATGCATGATTACTAGTTATTGTTGTGCATGTCGTTAAATCATTTTCTTTTATGCATCCTTATTAATTTAAAAAGGGTATTGATAAGAGAAATAAGTCCAAGGGTATCTTGAAGGTGACGTCCCTCGGCCTGTGGGTGGTTGGGTATGTTACACCATGCATGAGTTATATATGTATATATACATCAACACACACAAAAAGGAAACAACCAATGATAATAGCAAGATAATAAAAGTAACACAATAATAAAAGTAGCATGATGCTTCTTAAATCATGCAACACTTTTCATAACTCTTGCCATGATTTATGCCACAACTCTAAGAAAGGGTTGAGGTTCCTTAGTCTAGTCAAAATTGATTTCATGGGCTGAGGGGAGATGGTTGGTGTGCATGATTCTTCTTGAAAGGTAGTCGAGGGAAATATTTTCTTCAATGAGGTCGATGATCAAGGAAATGCCAAGGCTCCATTACATATAATGGGGTTCAAGGATGGCATTGAGATCACTTTAAAAGAGGTTAAGGCTTGATAGAGGGAAATAATCAACTATACCAGCTTGTGATGGCCAAGGATGAAATAGATATAGGAATGCATTGTAGTCTTGGGTCTATTGTATAAGCCAAGGATTTGATGGAGAGTTGATGGAAAGGGTGTGCACTTACTTAGTACTCATAACACATCACTTACCTACCTAGATTTGCATGGATGTGCATACCTACACATGGTTTAAAAGTCCACATAAAACTCTTAAAAAGAAGTAGTATTAGAGTTATCTATGCATATCCATAGATATAATACTCGCATACCTATGTCATGTGTGTGTGTGTATGCGTGCATGCCTTGGTGGGTGGGTTGACACCTATGTATAATTAGCAACACACACAAAAAGGAAACAACCAATGATAATTGCATGATAATAAAAGTAGCATGATGCTTCCCAAATCATGCAACACCTATCATAAATCTTGCCATAATTTATGCCACAACTCGAAGAAAGGGTTGAAGTTCCATAGTTTGGTGAACAATTGCATGGGCTAAGGCGAGATGTCTAGCATGTGGTTGTGGTTTAACTGGCATTGAAAAGAGATTTTGAGTTATGCTATCCTTTCATTATGAAAGAAATAAGGGATTGTTGTTTCGAGTTACAATTTTCAATGCAATTATATAAATGTGTGTGTGTGTGTGTGTTCTAATATTTTGTGTGTTGAGACCTCATTCTTCTATCTTAATTTTTTTCTATCCATGTCTTAAAGGGGTTTCCATCATGATTTTTTTTTCGTTGTGGTTGTATATGCTTATTGCTTCTTATGTCCTAGTGCATATTGCTATTTTCTTTATCCTGCTTACAAACATTGCAATCACTCTTGACCTCTTATCCTTTGCATCAATTTTCCTCTATTTTGTGACCTTTACCCTTGGAGAAAACCATTATGAGTGGATATCCCTTGCCCAACACATTTTTTGCATTTCTTTTGCATAGGTCTATTCCATGCACTTGGAACATAATTGTATGCCAATGAACCACTTGTTTTAATCTTCATTGTGGCATACTTTTATCTCTTTTTCATGTTCATAAAAACATGAAAAATACACAAACAAATAAAAAAAATAAAAAGAGTGGGGAAGGGAAGAGTTTCAATCTTTATTCAACTTAGTGGAAATTGTCATTTGTTTTCTACCTTGAAAATGGAACCTATTTGTGCCATTTTCCAATAGTTGGGATGTAGCTTGTTTAGGAGATGTACCATGATCATGGATTATATACTCCTCCAGATGTTTATTATTTCAGTCACTATAGAGAACACTTCAATTCCTCGTGCATTGTTGCATTGTATCATCGGTCATTTGGATTCACTGATGCCCAAGTCCTCAATTTTTTGTATCATATGTTCAAGGGAATTTGAAGCCTAAACTGGCCATTTTTAAGTATTGTTGACCTTTCATGTTGGTCATCCCTGTGTCAATGGTACTTGGTGATTTTTTTTCTCCAACAAAAATCTCTCAGTTATTGTTTCTTGTCGATTGATGGGGGATACATTAAGGCCCTCGTTCAATGGATATATTCCTATTGACACCAACTCATTATCTAGTAAGTGGATCTAGAAACCAAATATTACCTTGGTACTTGTAGTTATTAGGGGCAAAATTACTAGTGATTGACAATATGTTTACAACATTGACCTGGATTGATCGATTATATGAGTGTTCAACATTATATCCTCTATTCACACTCACTAGATTGTACTAGGTACCCTGAGGTCCTTTTTATTATTGGTGGGTCCCCTTGTGTCTATTAATGGTATTCATCAATAACGGTAATAAAACAGTTTCTACCATGCTTGACATCAACACATTTATTCACATGATGTAGATTCATACAATCTATGGGGTTGGATTAAAGACCTTGGTTTTCAAGCATCCTCCATCTACGCTACCCTTCCCAAGTTGCACAAGATTATATCACTATTGAATAAGTACTTTGAAGACCACATTTCCACTCTCATTTGTGTTAAATTTCTTCCTAATGTTTACTATGACATAGATTCACATTGTATTTTCTCATGGCTATGATATATTATATGACATGGATTCACTGTATACTTTTTCATGTCCATGGTCTGGCATATTAGTTCATGGATCCACCTTGTATTATGTTGGTGGCCATGATTTTTCATACATATTAGAATGGGTATGCCTACCTAGAAGGTGATATATATATATATATATATATATATATATATATATATATATATATATATATATATGATTGGTTGACGTGTGTATACAGGTACTTCATGGTTCCTTGATCTGCGAGCTCCTTCCTTAAGACACTTTTTTCCATGTATTTTAGTAATGTATTTAGACCATTAGTTCCTCTTCTACCCTCACGCATTAGGGGGCATATGTCACACTTTCATTTGTTTCTCTATGCCTTAACAGAAGACAATGATGCATTAAAGCTAAAATCACAACTTTTACCAAGGAATGTTCTTGTAAAATGCCATAGTTAAACCTAACTGTACTTTCCCCTAGAATAAGAGCGGTCAATCGAAGCTCCATTATTGATCCGCTACAACCGGTCATGGGTTTCCCATCCAAGACCCACGACCACTCCTTAGATATTCTATTAATATAGAGTTCTGAAAATATCAATGAGAGATGGGTTGGCCATGATGCATTATTGAGCATGGAACTTGCGCATGACATGTTTTCACCTAGCTCACATGCCATGACCCTATCTCCAAGCTCCTCTAAGTTCCTATAAGAAAAGGCCAAATCAAGGGGATGGATAGAAAGGATTGAAAATTTTAAGCATCCACACGTTGGTAAAATCCAGTAAGAGTCTTTGGTCATTATCTTGATATTATTGTTGGGTGTTGTACATCAACACTCATGAGACCATAGCCTAGGTAATAGCATCTCTAATATTATTTCCACGATACGATGGTTGGTTTCACTTATTCAATAAAAGAAATTGTGGCTAAGGAGGATTTCAAGGACTTGGAGCAAGGAGTGCAACAAGCATGACTCAAGGTAATCATTCCAATTCTTGTAACTTACTTTGTTTAATATAAATATATGTTCTTTCCCCCATCCAAATTATTTGTAAATCATTGTTGTTATATCTTTGATTTGATATTGGTGGATTCTACTAGAAGTTGAGATATTAGAATATATCTACTTTCATACAAAACTAACTTATTATTCCATAGGATTTGAGAAAGGTGTGTTGGTTGTCTAATGTGTAGGTAAGCAAGTGGAATAGTTTTCTAGAAGTTGGAGTTTAAAGGATATTCTCCAAGGATACAGTGGAAAACCTTCAAGTTAAAGGTGAGTTAGTCTTTCTTAATTCCTTTGCATAGTATGCTTGTATGAATTAGGTCTAGCAAGAAAAACATAGTGATGTATCCTACAATCTGTCACTGGATGTGATAAGGTTAGTAAGAGGATTTATCTATCTGTAGACTAATTTCTCTACAACAAATATATACCATCAAAGTGAGTCAACTTAGAGTGGATCAAAGGTAGAAAAACCCTTAGGGAAAATGACAAGGCAGTCACTTAAATATTGGGGATGTGAATAAGACCACTTGCATAGAGACCATCCTCATAAGGGAGACAAAATGAGGATTTTGCACAACATTAGGGAGGAAACTATAGTAGAATATGTGGGAAAGAACATCTCAAGAATATATTCAAGGCTTGGAAAATCAATAAGAAAACCATCAATCAAACATGATTAAAGTGGAAGGTAAGATTGAAAGTCAACCTATTTTCATTTTAATTGATTCATGAGCAAGTCATAGTTACATTGCCCCTAATTTAGTTGAAATATTTCATTTGAAGATAAGTAAGGATGAAAATCATGGTTGGTTCAACTAGCCACTTGAACCAAAAGGAAAATCAATGAGATTATTAAAGGTTGTCCAATATATATGATTGGTGTTAGCACTATTGAAAATATGAACATCACACCACTTGGATCATATGATGTCCTCATTAGAATGGATTGGTTGGATGTACATCCTATTGTTCTATATTTCCATAATAAGACTTTTAGTTTTCTTGATGAAGAAGGAAAGCAAAGGACAACGAAAGGAATTTGATGAGCCATTTATATAAGGGGGATTTCTTCCTTATAGTTGAAGAGATGTTTTGAGAAGGGATACCAATTGTATGCATCTCATGTGGAAGGGACAACCAAGATAAAAGGTCCAAGTCTTCAGGATTTTCCAGTGTTGCAAGAGTTTGCAGATGTGTTTGAAGAAATACCAAGTTTACCACCAAAAAGAGACATAGATTTCTCTATTTATATAATGCCTAGAGCTACCCTAATATCAAAGACTAGTTATAGAATAAGCACACCAGAATTAAAGGAGATTCAAATTCAGTTAGAGGAATTTTTAAAGAAGGGTTACATATGTCCCCAAGTGTCTCACCTTGGGGAGCATCAATATCATTTGTTAAGAATAAATATGGAACCTTGAGGTTGTGTATTGATTTTAGATAGTGAAACAAAGTCATTGTGAGGAATAAATATCTTCTACCTGGAATTGATGATTGGTTCGATTAGCTGAGAGGAGAAAATATATCATCAAATATAGATCTGAGATCATGCTACCATTGGGTAAGAATAAAAGATGAAGGAATCAACAAGACTACTTTTAGAACCAAGTATGAACACTATGAATTTGTAGTGGTGCCATTTGGGATGAAAAATGCACCAACTACCTTCATGTGTCCTATAAATTTTATATTTAGAAATTACCTAGATATTTATCATTGTATTATTGGATGACATCCTTATTTAATCCAAGATAGAGGAAGAGCATGAACAACACGCATGGTCGATATTACAAGTGCTAATAGAGAATAAATTATATGCCAAGTTAAGCAAGTGTTCTTTTTATCAGAGGTGGATCCATTTCTTGGGACACATAATTTCAAAGGAAAGGATAGAAATCGATCCAGAGAAGATTGAAGCTATTAAAGAATAGCCAACACCTAAAAACATAACTGAAGTAAGGTCATTCATGGGGCTCGTTGGATACTGCATGAGGCTTATAAAAGGATTCTTGAACATTACTCATCCCAATACTTCTTTACAAAATAAGGGAATTAAATTTGAATGGACCTCAACGTGTGAAGAAAGTTTCCAACTATTAAAGGAATTACTTACTAGTGCACCCATTTTGAAGATTATGGACCCAAATGAAGATTATAAGGTATGTAAAAATGCATGCAAAGAGGAACTTGGTGGAGTCCTTACTCACAATGGACATGTGATTTCTTATGAGTCCAAAAATATTAAGGAGCATGATAAAAATTATGCCACACGTGACTTGGAACTTATTGCCATAGTGCATGCATTGAAAATATGGAGGCATTATTTAGTAAGGAAGAAATTTCAATTGAGGATAGACCACATTGGTCTGAAATATTTGTTTGAGTAACAAACTTTAAATTACATGCAAACAAGATGACTAGAATTTCTGAGTGAGTATGACTTTGATATTAAACATATTAAGGAAAAGAGAACAAGGTTGTTGATGCACTCAGCAAGAGGGTACATGCAATGCACGATAGGGACATTAGCATGTGTAAATCATATTTAAATAGTATAATTTTATAATATTTTATCTCGAATGAACATTTCCTAAAAATAAAAGAATGCCTATAGCAAGAAAATGTACAGTAGAAATATAAAGAGTACGAGATGGAAGAAGATGAAATTATTTTGCATAAAAATAAAGTGTATCTTCCTAATTCTCATGAATTAAAGAATCTAGTGTTAAATAAATTCTTAATGTTCCATATGTTGGGCATTCTAGTTACAAGAAAATAATTGTAGCACTAAGAAACCAATACTTTTGGCCAGGAATGAAAAAGGATGTGGATAATTACATAGTCAAGTGTATGGAATGTCAAAGAGTAAAGGCTAAGCACAAAGACCCAGTTGATTTTATACAACAATTGCCAATTTTAGAGTGGAAATGGGAAGTGGTAACCATTGATTTTATCACTAAATTGCCAAAAACAATAAGGCAACATGACTCCATAATGGTAGTGGTGGATAAATTGACAAACATTGTTCACTCTATTCTAGTTGAATTGACTCATAAGTCAGCGAATATAAAAGAAATATATATGAAATAAATTGCTAGGTTGCATGGAGTACCTAAGGAAATTGTCTCAAACTTAGATCCAAAGTTTACTTCAAAATTTTGGAATGGATTGTTCAGATGATTTGGCACAAATATAAATTTTAGTACAACCTATCATCCATAAACAGATGGGAAAACATAGAGAGTTAACCAAGTGATTGAAGACATGTTGATAATGTATGTGATAGATAATCCATCCTAGTGGGAGGATTACTTGTATTTGGTTGAATTTTCCTACAACAAGGGGTATC
The DNA here is from genome assembly GCA_009831015.1 of Picea engelmannii. Taxonomy (NCBI): domain Eukaryota; kingdom Viridiplantae; phylum Streptophyta; class Pinopsida; order Pinales; family Pinaceae; genus Picea; species Picea engelmannii. The sequence continues at coordinate 372,042 of ML802414.1, forward strand.
AAGCTTTATTAAAAATGAGTCCATTTGAAGTTTTATACGATAGAAAATGCAATACACCAATGCGTTCAGACAATATAGACAATAGAGTAGTACTTGGACCAATTTTCTCAAGGAAATGGAAGAGAAAATGGTCAAGATTAAACAAAATTTAAAGGTAGGACATGACAGGAAAAGTGGGAGAGCATGTATTTTTGGAAGTGAAGCCAAAGAATAACACTTTGAAGTTGGGAATTTTCACCAAGATATCAACTACATTTTGTGATTCACTAGAGATATTTGATAGAATAGAGATATGCATATGGTGATGTGCACTAAGGACGGTCTAAAACTTGGGCGAGGGGGCAGAGGGGGGAATGTGACACCCCATTTTTGATCCCCAAATTAGAAATGTATAATTTTTTATACGATAAATGGTTGAGGACCAAGCAATGTAATATGTAATTATTTTACATTAAAAGTTTATAAGAAAAATACATCATTGGCTACATATGGACAAGGATTAAAACATTGGGGGTATGATTCCATGAGAGAGGAAGAAAGGGGACTTTGTGGGCTCAAAGGGGGACAAATCCATATAATATTATTTTATTCTAATACTAAGTATTTGACTTTATGATATCCTAAACCATATAAACCTTGTGATAAGTTGTCAAACTGTTGTCAATTGGGTCTAGCCTAAGTGGTTGTGGGATGGAGTGTTATCCTCCCCGCTCGGGTTGTATTCCCATAAAGTGACATGTTGATCTCATAATGAGTATATTTTTGTAACAGCTTCGATCCCTAAAGAATCTAGTGTTTTCCCTAGGTACCATCCTCAAAATGAGGGGAAGTACATGGGGGTTTTCCCTAGGCGTTGTTACTTGGAAAAAAAAAATCCCAAGTGAGACACATGGGCTTATTAGGAAGCCACATGGTGAGTCATGAGCATGCATACATAGTCCATGAATTTTGGTTATGCAAGGGTAGAATCTCCATCATTATATAGGAAGCCTTGGGGAAGAGCCTATGTTGTCATGATTGTAACATAATGATACTTATGTTTGTTATCAGAATTATGTGGGAATGTTTCCAATGTGCATGAGGAATTATTTCCATTGAGAAACTCCATTACAGCTAAGAATTCTTAGAGCCACCAGTAGAAAGATTTCATGGCTAGTCTATGCTAGAGCCCTAGAGGGAAGTGGGATATCTCGAGGGGAGTGTGTGGTGAAGAAGGGGATCTCATTCCTTGGGCTGTGCAGGCTGAAGGGAAAAGAAATTTGGTAGGTTGGAACTTTTATAAGAGATAAAATACAATGATTTGTTGGGAAATTGGATTGTGTGAAAGGACTAGAGCCAGCCATAGGAGGAATTCTTCCTTATGGAATCATATCCTCAACTTGGGGGTGGCTTGTTACAAAGAGACAAAATGAAACAATGAGCCTATGGTTGGGTGGATCGTCCTTATTATGTAACAAGTTAGTGTTTTATTTCCATAAAGATAATTGTTATGGTTTATTGTATTTGTATTGAGTTAATGTTGTTTATATTATGGTTTTAAATGTTGTTATGTTGTATAAAGAATTAGAGGATAAAATAAAATTAAGATATTATAAGAAGGTGGTTGACTCTAACCTTGAAGATCAAAAGTTTCTCCCTGCTTTGACTAGCATAAAGAAGAGAATCAATACTGCTAAAATGAGAACTAATTCTCATGAGTTGCATAGTGAAATTGGGCATTGGGAAATCCCCAAAACACTATGGAAAGAAAGAATCTTTCACCTTTGTGACACCAAGAGGATTGAATATGAAAAGCAATTTCTTCTAGAATTCCCTACGTATACCCAAATTAGATCCCAATTTCAAAATATTTGTCATAATATCGACCTTCCTAACCTTCTAAGTCATCAAAACTTTAGTGATCTTGGAATGTTTCTCTTAATTCTTTTCAAACATCGAAATAACATTTTAAATAAATCCAAGTAATCTCTTACTTTTCTTAAGGTCCGATAGACCAATTTTGGTCTCAGTGGATGTTAATCATCATCGTCGTCGTCATAATGTTCATTTGTAAGTGTGTCTGCGTGAGCATTCATTGTCATATTAGCATCCAATAATTAATTAATAATAGGACAAAGAGGAATTACAATATTAGAGCTATGAAAAATGCATCTCGACCTAGCTAAAAGGTTGGGAACAAGACAAAAAGGTATCAAAGCAAAATATAAGGTTGGTGGAAGGAAATTTTGAAATTCCCCGCTACCCCCAAGAAGTGGTTAAATTTGACGGGTATTTACCCATTTTTTCAATTTTTAATCGTCAAATACCGGCAATTTGTAAATTAACACATCATTAATGATGTTCACTTAATGTTTGAAATCATCAATTTGACGGGAAA